>CM076570.1:372251581-372685329 GCA_034641835.2 Pinus albicaulis
AAAAATACAAGTATTTTTATAGACTTAAGCCCCTTGGGCTAAGTCCAAACCACTTCCCCTTTCATGCCCGTGTGTTAAAACCAAGCACCCAAGCCTTTCGGTGCTAATCGCATCGGATATATTTAAAACAGTGCAAAGCTTTTTCATGATCCAAAACTCCGATGCGATTTGTTTAAACCCACGTGGGCCCGTTTCTCCGTACAAAACCTTGTAAAATTTCATTGCCAAACCCCTTTTTCCTTTCTAAAACCCAGAAAACCCATTTTATCAAAGTTTGTGCTAAAAACCTAACATCACGTGTTAAATATAAAATGGTTAGATTAAAAAGACCGATCGCGCAATCGTAATCGGGAAAATTTCAATGGGTTGATCGAAAAGACCAGGCCCGCAGTTTCGATTGCGATTGGGCCCGCAGTTTCGATTGTGATTGGGCCCGTAGTTTCAATTGTGATTGGGCCCGCAGTTTCGATTGCGATTGGGCCCACAGTTTCGATTGCGATTGGGCCCGCAGTTTCGATTGCGATTGAGCCCACAGTTTTGATTGCGATCCTTCGATTGAATTTGGACCGTCCACGTGTCCAGATCGGACGGTCCAAAACTACTCCTCCTTATTTCTTCCCCCCGCTCCTCTTTTGCCTCTTTGCGCAGATCTCCACCATTGGTTGCCTTCATCCGACGGCTCCGCTCCTCCCCCGCCATCTGAAGCAGTTTAAACCTTTTTCCGCAGGATTTCTTAACTATTTTTGTGTTTTGCAGGTGTTTTAATGGTTTTCCATTGTTTAATGAAAGAAAGCCGAGGGTAGGGAAAGACGTTTCCCGTGCCTTCGAGCTGTTAAAGAAAACCATCTGCGGGGTTTCGCTCCATTTTTTTCTCAATGCTTCATGGGCATTGATGCCTTTAAAAATCCCAGTGCGGCCTGCACATCGACAAGACACTGTTTTAATTCAAAAACAGTTAAAGAGTATCAGTTTGAAGACAGAGCACAGCAGATGAAGATTGAAGACGGTTTTTATGGGGATTACGGCTAAGACCATTATCAAAATCCTAATCCCCAATCTAAAACACAGTTTAAAGGAAAAACCTAAAGTGTTTCATCAGACAGAAAGCCTCCACCGCCACATCTGAGGAAAATTGATTCCTCAGCTACCACCGACCCACCTGTCGCCTCAAACCTTTCAAACAGAGGCCGAATTTATTGAAGAAAATCAGATATTCGCCTCCAGCGCAGCCAGGGAGTTAATTCCGCCACAGGAAACTGATGCAACAAATATCTATGGGTTATTTCACACAACATATGAGCCTCAAAGTCAAATAAAACTCACTTCGAGTTTTAAATCATAAATGTAAAAGTTAATGCAGCACATCCACCTGTAATTTCTCCATCGATGCCTCTTAAGGGGCCGAGAAATCATTTAACGTTGTATTAAATGTGTTTTAGATCTTTTCTCGGATCTTTTCTCCTCAGTCTTCTATAAATATCTCTGTAGAAGATAATAAACTGTTGGTGACTACATATATGTAGCATGTAAATAGTTTTCTGAAGCTGCTATAAGCTCTGTTTGTAAGAGAAAATACCTATGTTGAGCTGAGAAACCTGAAGCTGTAAAGAACCATCGGACTTAAAGATTGTAACTGGTTTGGAACATCAATACAAGCTGATTTATGGGATCCTGGTCTATGTTGACGGTGATGTTATTCTCATTTGTAACTTGTTATTTTATTTCGGTTTTCATGTTGTTTCATTTTCCACTGTAAAGAACAGTTTAAACAGGGTTAGGACCTACTGTATATCAGTAACCTTCTCTGGCTGAGAAATCTTTATTTGAATGTTTTCTTCCAATCTGTGTTATTTAGGAATGACTTAATTCAGTTTAGGCATGAGAATGCTGGTGTTCCCTCGTCTTATTGTTTTAGATGAATATTATTTCTGAATGTTACTTTCAGTATATGTTGTGTGAAGATGAACTGAAGGAAGTTATGGTTAGCCCTGGTCCCAGACTTGTCTGCATAACTAACTGATTGTTTCCCTTGGAATGTGTTAAAAGCTGGCTAGTTTAGAAGCACTTACCAGATCTTAGACCATTCTGTGTTATCTTTGTGTTTCCCCTTGTTTTGTATGTTTTCTATTGAAAGTGTGTCAAAGGCTGGCTAGTTTAAAATTACTTACCAGATCCTAGTCTGCTTTCATGTCCTTCTTAAGTGTTTGTCAAAGGCCGACTGGTTTAAAAGTACTTATCAGATCCTAGGCTGCTCTTCGTTCTGCATCTGTTTATTTCCCCTTCTTGATGTATCACTCCATTCCATAAATCAAACTTTAAAGAGATCCTTAGACATAGATGACTTGCCCCATGGACCACTCTTTCCTCTTGCTACTCCAATTAAAACCCTACTATGACTCCATAGCCCAATGGATTGAAGTTGTTTCTTGCCTATCTTCTTAGCTGAATCATTTTTCCCTTTCATTTATCTTCGCCCTTCATTTAGACTTCCTTCACCTTCATTTATCTTTGTCCAACCAAAACAAAACAAACCCATGCTCTTCATAACTAGCCTAATATCACAATTCCAGTCTTTAAAGATCACATCTTTGAACTCATTTATAGAGAGATCCCTCTCTGGATTCAGGAGGGCTAGATCCTTGAATCCCAAAGCGGTTTGATGTTACCTCTGTAGTTGGACTTTTCCAATCTTGCTAATTACAGAGTGATAACAGGAAGTACACTAAAAAATCAAGCGCTAATAAAATCAATCACATAACTCTTTTTCTGAGCTCACAACAACAATAGTTCAGGCTAGGATATTGGGATAGGAGATGTGAGAAAAATGCCCAACATCACAAAACTTGAAACTAGAGTCATTAAAGATGGAAAAATCCTACTGCACTCATACTATCGGGACCGCTCCAATAATACTGGAGTTAAGTGAGAGACAACAATGGGGTGCATGAGAAGGTAGCCCACCTTCAAGTGCATAATAGTGGGAATTCTATATATTGGGGTTCCCCTTGGGGTTGTCAAAACTAGATCGGGGATCTAGGTGTTCTGCCCATGTAGCATGTTGTCTAGAACCGTGACCCCCCTAATAGTGTGTGTGATTTGAGGTATCTTTAGTTTCCATAATATTAAGGACTTACACAAGGTGACTGGGGCGCACTGCCCTGGTACCTGACACATAAAAACCTACTATGTCTTCGGTCTTTGGTAGGGTACTTGTCTCCACGAGAGTTCTTACACACATCTTCTGAGGTTTGGGCGAAGCTCTATAGTAACCGTAACTATATATTTGAACAACTCTCTCTTTATGCTATTGTGATACCGGGTTTCATCTCCAGCAAATGGTAGTACTCAGACAGGGTCTTACCCCTTCTGGCTACCTGATTGATTGATTTTAGAGGTTATTTTTTCTTTTTTAGGCATGTGGTTACTATCATTGAGACTTCATAATACATCACAATAAAATTTGATAAAATTAATAGGTCATCATGACATCCTTCAACCCTCTACATCTTTCTAGATGACAACAGGGTCTCCCTCCTTTGATATTGGGGGAGGATTCGAGTCTTGGTGACCCAATGCCTTCTCTGGAAGAGGAGTCGCCAGTGACAACCCCTGACTTTCATATAGCTCCCTATCACAAGGAGTTTCCAAAGGATTATTTAACTGAAGGAGTCATACCTCCTTACAATCCTTCTCTCACTGACCTGTTGGGACCATTGTTAGTTTAGGTAACACCAGTGCCAGTCATGTCTGTTAGGTCCCTATAATTTGTCAGATTAGAAAAATCAAACAAATAAGGGTAACATCAAACCACCTTTGGAGTCGTAGGACCTAGCCTTCTTGGAAAATTCCATGTTTCAATATGAAGTATGATCAAGGTAGAGTAGTAGATGCCTACCCCCTTGATCCTAACTTAAACTATAAATTCTTTTTTGGCCCCTGTGGGGAGAATTTAGTGAGTTTGGTTAAGTTATTTTTTAGATGTCTTCCTTTGCTTAATTGGTGAGTGTGTGTGTGAGTGTAAGGTGAACAAGCTCATAGTTTTAACATATGGATATTGGTGATCCTTTACAAAAAATCCCCTAGTTAAACTATGTTATATTGTTCCTGGCTCAAATGGAAAACATGTGTGGATAATGGGCCGCTTTCAAATTTTCCTAGTTAATCTATGTGAATAACTAAAGGGAGATGGAGAATTTTGAATATAGAGCATTCAAATGCTTACATAGAATCACCGGAGGGTGCAAAGGTAGCAGAGATTACTTGCTCTAATCGACAATTCGATCCTAGTCCCGCAATTCCTAATGCAAAAATTGAACTAAACTAAACAACTTCTACACTAGAAAGAATAAAACTAGCTATGCATGCATGGTCTTGGGCCACTTACTTGGACTATTTATCTAAGTGTGAATACCAAAATTTGCAAAACATAAATTTTTCGGAATGAAATGGTTAATTTCCCCCCTACTTAAACTATGTGAAGAGTTTTGCAAAAACCAAATGAAGCAACACAAACTCTAAGCCTACAGAATGCAGCTAAAATTTAGTTCTCACAAGCTGTGGGGTATCAACACAAGTGCTGGAAGATACATTAGGGGCTTCCTAGAACCTTACAAGCAGGAAAATGCAAAATATTGAGAGAAAAAACTCATTCTATAAATTGCACAAAAAAATCCCTGACAGGTGCGCTTCCCTCCGCGCAGGTCAACCTTGAATGCGTGCCCTGCACCTCTATGAGGAAAAAATGTGCACAAATTCATGAAAGTAAAACATATTAGGAGCTGCTCCTATTCATTCTGTCACTCAAAGTGAATATAGGGACTACAAGATGGATCAGAAGACCATCAGCTCCACTCTCCAGTGTAGACAAAGGTCTCTTGCAAGAGATGGCACAACCACATAAACTTGTAAAACGTTAGTGGAGTCACCAATCCTATTGTGGTGGATTTGACGCACAGGTATACGAAATTGCACTAGTTTAAAGGGTGTGGTCTACCCCTATAAACTATTGGTAACAGGCAGAAAGTGGTGGAGCTCAAAAGAATACAATCTAGAAGCAAAAAGTATGCAAACGTATGCTCAGATTAAAATAAAACTAAAACACAAATATACAGAAGCTATTGAAGAGAGTCAAAATGATAATAATGCAAATGAAGGATCTAGGCCTCTTCTTATTAAATGTTGGATATGGAGAAGAAATTTTACCCACTTGCCAAAGGGCCCCTAGACAATGGTTCTACGTCCTAATGCAAGGATGTTGTTTTCCAAGCTCTGCCTCTAGTGTAGTCTCCCTCTCTCTCCACTTTGATGGTCTAATATTGTTGGGTTTCCAACAATCGAGTCCCCTCTATCTCCAGCTTCAGGTCACACACTGCTGGTATTTCTTGGGCATTTCTAGCTAGCATAACAATGTGATCACCCATTCTTCATCTCTTTGTGGCTTTATATAGGGGATTTCAAATCCTCCTTCCCTCCCTTGGTACATGGTGGATGGTGACCCAAGGGAGAGGTATGATTCCATTATGTGCTCCAAATATTCCTTTGTGTGCTCACATAGTGCCTAAGGAGGCATTGGGGGCTATCCTTAGGCAGCTTCATGTAGGGAGTAACTATCCTTTTCTTTGTGTGGTCCCAGAAAGAGACATTTTTCCACTTTGAGGAATGTGCCCTTATTGGGCAAAAAGGCACACAAAAGGTGCTCTTCTCGAAGGATAAAGCGCTCAATTAGCATTTTAAGACTAGTTCAAATTTGATTTTCCTAAAACCTTAGATATTTTAAATACTTTCTTGATTCAATAATGTCTTCCTGGCCTATAAATCCTTTGGCTTGACATTAATTAATTTCATATTCTGTTGTACAAATTTCCAGTGTTAACAATGATGTTTCCAAAAAAGTACATTGTTTAAGGTACAAAATCTTACTACCTTCAATTTTAAGAATCCAGCTTTTGTTCTTGATAATCCAGGAGGAGCTTGTAAATTTAGTAATACAAATATAATATCTGCATACCATGGTGAGTCTGAAAAGGCTTCACTAATCTATGGAGTCACCATCTCTTCCTGATCATCTACTTGGGCAATCAAATTTATGTCTAAAGAATGACAATTTGATTCAGCTATGAGTTTCGCTAATCCTTGACCTTTTATAAGTTTAGTGGGTTTTATTTCTATGTTATATTCCAAAATTTTGGCAATCCACTCATCTCTTTTACCATCAGGACCATTCTGAGTTAGAATGTCCTTTACAACTACATTTATAACATAGGCAATAATGTCTGAATAAAGAATGTACACTCTAAAGTCTTTAATGGCCTTTACCAAAACTAGGGCATGTTTCTTCATTATATTGTACTTTAAAGTGGCATCTCTAAGTGACTTGCTAAAGAAAGCAATGGGCTTCTCATAGCCCTGGTCATTTTTCTATAGTAAAATTGCAACAATAGTGTGTTATGAAGAAAAAGAGAAGATAATAAAATCCTTCTTAAAATCAAGACTTATAAGGACTGGAGTTTTTATTAAAGCTTATTTAATTGATTCAAAAGATTGTTTGGCTTCAATAGTCCATTTAAGTACTGAGTCCTTTTTAATGATATTGTTAATCTCTGTGATGATTTCAGCTAAATTTGAGATGAATCTTCTAAAAAAGTTAATTTTACCTAGAAAATCTTGTAACTCTTTAATGTTCCTAGGAGTACTAATATTAAGAATGGCCTCTATTCTAGCAGCATCTATTCTAGTTCCTTCTTTAGATATTATGTGTCCAAGTAACTTACCTTCTTCTAATCCAAATAACTTTTTCTTAGGGTTTAAATAGATGCCTACTTTCTTTCATTTAAGAAAGACTTTCCTGAGATGATCCAAGTGTTCATAATTAATTTTTGAGAAAACAGTAATGTCATCTAAATAAATTACTAAGAATTAATGAATTTCCTTTACAAAGGCTATATCCATAGCTCTTTGAAAAGCAGCCCCTGCATTCATTAACCCAAAACGAATCTTTATATACATAAAAGTTCCCCATGGAGTAGAAAAATCAGTTTTAGCTTGGTCCTCTGGTTGGACTAAAATTTGGTTGCATCGTGAAAATCCATCTAAAAGTGAAATCCTAGAAGAACCAACTACTCTTTGTAAATTTCACCTGTCTTTTTCCTAGTGGGAACTAGATTAGAAACCGAATCAGAATATCTAATTGGTGAAATTATTTGGGCCTCATACATCCTTTCTACCTCTTTTTTAATTAAAGGCATCAAAACATGATTGATCCTTCTTAAATTTTGTTTAAAAGGCTTTTGATCTTCTTTTATAGGGATTTTATGTTGTATTATGTTGGTGTCATAGGATTTTAGGTCCTCATAACTCCAAGCAAAAATGTCTTGAAATTCCTTAAAAAGAGCAATGTATTTTTCTTTTTCTTCCTCAGGTAAAGCTTTGGAAAGTTTAATCATATTAGGTTTTAAATCTGTACCAATGTTACATTCATCAAAATCATATCTAAGTGGCTCCATTTTTCATTTTCTTGCAACATCATTTGAGTCAAATAAATCTTCTAAAGGAGTTAAGCCTTTTGGTAAAAAGTTATCTTTGAAGTTCAAAATATCAAATTCATCATCAACTATCTCTTCAATTTCTACTTTTTCTAAATTATCTATGTCTGATTGACTAAATTTAGTAGTTTTTGCAAAATTTACTTTATTTACATCTAAGTTATTCAAATAAATTTCACTATGTAAATTGTGGTCTACTGTATAGTCTGTGTCTATTTTACAATTATGAAATTCACCTTCATTGTTCATAAAATGGTAAATATGTTGATATTGTGAAAAAATCTGCCAATATTTAAGATTATCTGGAATTATTGGTCTGTGTTTTACTTCTGCAGTATACCTATGATTTGGCTGAAATGAAATATTACAAGTACTAGCAAAACTTGCTAGGGAGTGAGCTTGTATGTTCTATTTTCCTGGTATTGCAGAAAAATTACATTCCAATAGTTCATCTATCAAATCTAACATAGCTTCTCTATATTGGCTTAATATTGGATTATAAACAGAATATTCTCCATTTATTTGTTTTACAATTAACTCTGAATCTCCCATAATTTATACTCTCTTACCTCCTAAATTTCTAACAATATGCAGTCCTAAAATGAGAGCTTCATATTCAGCCATGTTATTGGTACATTTGAAATTCAGTCTGAAAGCATGGCTTTCTACATGATTATTTTCCATATTAGTTATCCAAACTCCTACTCCTGCTCCTAATTTATTGACTGAACCATCAAAATCTAAATGCCATGATGTTTCATGAAAGATATTTTCACTATCTGGTGTTTTCTTTTTGTCTTTTAATTCAGTCTTTATTTCACTATCAGTTTCAGATTTGCATAAGATGAATGAATCTGAGTCAATAGGTGTAGTGTATATTGGGTAATTTCTTGGTCTTTCTACACTACTCACCATATATTTCATGAATGTTTCCCTGTAGATTTTCTTTGCTTGGAAAAAAATTGATATGGTTGCATATGACATGTCCAATTGTAGAGATCCCTGTAAATTGGTTCCCATGAGCGAGATAAGAGCATTCCATACTTGGGAGGGATTTTAGCTACTACAATGTCCATGAGTATGATTTTAGCGGGATATTGAACTAATGTGACACACAAACCTTTAATAAAACCTAGACATTTGACTTTGTTGGAATCAAATGAAAAGAGATCTTTGTAAGGCCTAGTGATGTTTAAATTCAGGGTTTCCATTATGGATTTTGGCATTAAATTGTGTGAAGCTCCTGAATCTAGCATTTCATTATGCAATATTTGGTCATGAACAGTTAAGCTAATGTAAAACGGTCGAACTGATCCATCTTGGTGTTTTCCATTAACATCAGGATCAAAAATTAACTCTAGTTGATCATCATTTAGATTTACTGAATCTTCTCCATCATTCATGTTTAAGGTTTCAGTGATAGTTGTTTTGTAAAAATCATGTTTTACCAATTCTGTCAAAGGAATTGGTATTTTTAGTTTTACAATTTTAGCTTGTATATTAATTGTAGGTTGTGATTTACTAAGCTGAATTATCTCTTCTTTAGTAATTGTAGTTTGAGTAGGTTTGTCTTGTTTTTCTATAGTTATCTTCTCATTTTCAGTTTGTGTTTATTTTGTCTTACTACTCTTAGTTTTCTTTTCAGGAATTATTTGAGAAGCAATAGATGTTTTTTCAAATTTTGTATTATCAAAAGCTGTTTTGGCAGTGGCATCTTTTGGATCTGTTGATTTTGGATCAGCAATGGGTGTTTTAGAATCTAAAATTGATGTTTTAGCAGAATTATTTGTTTTAACAACATCATATTTTTTTGAATCTATTGATGTTTGGGTAGCCTCTTCTGTTATATCAACAATCTTGGGACTGGGTGAAATTTTATGGTTGGAAATTGTTTGGGATGAGTTAGATTTTTGCTTGTTTTCCCTAGGGAGAATTTGCAGAACTTTGGTAGTGGGAGCTTCTACTACTTTCTTTGTTTGTGTTTGTGCAAACTTCCTAGTAGAAGGTCCCGTGTTTTTCTTACTTCTAAGGTTATATTTCTTATGTACTTCATTGGTAGAAAAATCATAACCTTGTTTGTAGTCAAATGATTCACCTGAATGTAATTGAAGTTGTTGCATTTCGAATAACTCTTGATCATCTTGTGTGAGAAAGATAGTGTTACAATCATGTATACCCATTAGATTTATGGCGTCTTCATCATCTTAATCTTGATGAGAAATTTCAACATAGTTCTTTTGAAATGGAGGTCTTATTTTCTGATCATGAGGTAATTATTTATATTTTCCTGTGTTTCTATTTTTCCTGAAGTTAGAATTTCTAAGTTGTTGTTGATTATCCCATTGTGCTCTTATTTATATATTATCTAATCTATCCATAATTCTCTCTATAGTTTTAGCTAGCTGATCTACTTTTCCATCTGAACTAGAAGTCTCTTCTTTTATGGTTACTCTCCTCTCATTCCTTAATCTAGCTTTTCTAGCCAAAATATTTACTTCTACACTAACAACATATGTTTGCACTCTTTCTAAAGTATCAGAATTTCTCTCTCTTAATTGATAGGCCATGTCTGTATCAAATCCATCAGGGCATTTAAGTAAGACAGAGTCTGGAGTGGGTTTGATATTGGCAGGGATTGAATTGTAAACACTGTTGTATCTAGTGCATCAATCTTGGACTGTTTCATTAGGAGCTCTTTTCATTGCATCAAATTCAGATAATATTTGAAGTGAATTTTTCTTCTTTTCCCATTTATTAAAAAATAATCTATGAAATACTGCTAAATCTGTTATACTACCTCGATTAATACCTTTAAACCATTTTTTAACTTCCCCTTTTAATTTATGAGCAAAGAGTCTCATTTTTACATCAGAATCATTTATTTCATGAACCTCAAAATAATTTGTCATCTTATTAATGTGTTGTTGGAAAGTATAATTAGTGGTAGCATCAAATTGAGGTATTTTACTCTGATAATATTGAGGCATATCATGTAATTGTGTTGGAAGGACCAAGGGAGAATACCTAGCATCCATGGCTTGAATTTTTTCTTGGCTAGGAGGTAAGTTGCAAGTGCTTGGGGCTGAACTAGAAGTGTTAGATGATGTAGTTAAAGAAGTGGCTGATGAGATTGGAATGTAAGATGATGCACTAGAAAATGTGATTGAAGAAATAAAGGGTAAAGTTGGGATGGAAAAAAATGAAACTGGGATATATGAAGAAGTACTTGGAAATGAGAATGATGTGTTTGAAATTGCAGAAGATAAACTAGTGGATGGGGTTGAGGTGGGTGAAGATGGAAATAATACTCTAGGCTAGAATGGTTATTTTGGGATAAAGGGATCTGTGGACTGAAGTGTGGTGGAAATTATATATGATGTAGTGGTACAAAGAGATGGACCTACTGACTCTACAAGGTTGGTATCTAGCTGAGAAGTACATGGTTTAGGTGTATATGCTGATAAGGCAGCTAGTTCAACTGAATGTTGAAAAAGAGCTTCATCTATTTCCTTAAGTACAGTAGCATTCAATTCATCAAGTTTATCATAAATCTAAAAAAAAATTGATTCCGAATCTACTGAAATAGTTTCCTGTTTAATTTCAAGAGTTGAAATAAAATTAGGATCTATAACAGTGCTATTTAAATGACTCTCTAATTTGTTGCTGAATAAATAGTGTTCAAAATTTAAGTCAAAATCCATGTCTTGTATAGTTGCTAACAGTTTTGGAAGAGAAATTTATCTAAATAAGGAAACTTTGTTACCTAAATCTTCTACTTGTTTATTCTTTTTTGCAATTCTGTCTGGATTGTCTACTATAACAGGAGGTTCAGGATCCGGATTTGACTTGGTATAGTAGATTTTTTTAGAAGCCAGAATTACAGTTTCCTATGAAATGATACTCATAACTTTAAAATAGTCTTAAGGTAAAATGATAATGAAAAATATTTCCTTAAATACCTATTTAAAGAATGAGGATTGGTTAGTCCCCAGTATGTTCGTCAGTATGTTATCACTCTAATAATTCTTAAGTTGTGAGATTTTTATTTAAAGTTCAAAGATCATTAGAGGCAACCACAGAAGAAATTTTAAACTCTAAGATCTAGCCTTCCTAGAGTTTAGAGAGGGCTCTCTCTATAAGATTTAACTTTTTTTTAATTATTTCATATTAGGCTAGTTATGATGTGCAAATTGGTTTTGATATTTGGTTTGGTTTGGTGAGAAAAATAACTTAATGACATGGATAGTGATATATCTATTTTTCCATTGGGAAAAGGAGTCAAATTTTAAGTAGAAAGGAGTGGGATCAAGGTCAAAAGTCAAATATTTTCAAGGCAAGATAGACAAGTCATCGAAGATCTTGGAAGGTGGATTGGTGAAGTGGTTTAATCGCGATAAAGAGAAATCAAGGATTCTTTGATCCGGATAAGGAAGGAGAAGACAAAGGTCATTCGAAAGAGGGAGAAATTAAGGGTTCCCTACTCTAGAAATCAGCAGAAAACATAGAAATGATAAATAGTTAAAGACATGGTACTTTTAACAAATCCTGTAATAATATTCCTAGTTTATCATTCAAATTTAGAACACATATATGGATGCATGTAAAACATAAGGAGATAAACAATGACAATAGAAAGTACTTCACTTCAATGGCTCATCACATGAATCCTAAACTATGATTCTTTATGATTTGATCTATTCTGCTACTTGAAATTGCTACAAAAAGCCTTCAGGTACACAAATATTGACTATAGAAATCTTCAGCAATTTATTCCACAACAATACTTCAAATATTGAAGTATTTATACAAAAATGTTTACAAAATATCCTATAATACTCATAGGATTTTTCTAAGGAAATAAAAATATCTTTTACAAAAATATATTGACAGTTTATTAACAACTAGAAAGTTGTCCTATTTATCCAAATAAAATAGAAATGTTGTTTTGGATTAGGTGCAGTTGGCTGCCTTGTTGTCTCTAATGCTGACAAAGATATTTTAATCTATTTTGAAGTGTTATCTTCTCATCCGATACTCTTTCATCTGATACACTTTTACCATATGATACTCTATCACCACTATTTTGACTGTCGTACTGCTGTAAATTCTCTTTTCACTGTGTAAAAACAGAAAACTGTTTTTTATCCTCTTCACTGCAATTTGACTTTACATTAAGTCAGTGAGTTTTTCCCAAAATTATTCATCAGGTATTTTGATCTTTTACAACTTCCTAAATTTCTCATATGCCTTTGTGTATCTAGAAAATGTTGGTTTTACCACAAAATATGCTTTATTTCGTGTTGTAGATAAAACAGGTCTTCAAAGCTTTTATGTAGAACCTTTCCTATAGGAATTCTTTGTCCTTCTGTTTTATTTGCTTACTCTTTTGCATAATCTCTGATCTTGTTGTTGTAGTCTTCTTGTGGCATAATTTTATCATTAAGAACAAGAATATTTGGCAAAATTTTTTGCCTTGAGATCTCAAATTTAACCATAAATTTAGTTATGTCTATGTTCACGTTTCCACAATTTTATTCTAGCTTCTTCATCAATTTTTTATTTCAAATTAATTTTCTTATTTCAATAATTGTCTCTATTCTGTTAGTAATTTTTGTCTCATCCAATTCTTGTTTGTTCCTACTATTGAGATTATTTGATTATTTCTTCGGCCCCTTTAGGTTTGGCACCTAGTTCATCCTTTGTTTTTTGAATCTCCTCTTGATATGCATGTAGTAAATCCTTTCGCTCATAAATTATCTGTATTGATGGCCAAACATCATTGATGGATTCAATGATTTTGGTCCATGGTTGATTCCTCACATAGGACATAGGTTCTTTCAAGGTTAAATCCTTTTGTAAGTTCTTCAACTCAATATCCAACATGTTAGCCCTTTGTTCTTTAGTTTTGGCATTAATTTGGGCTAGATTCTTAGTTTCTTCTAGATTTTAAATCATTTTCTTCAACCTATTGATCTCATTACTCTGTATGGACATCTCTTCCATAGCTTTGATGAGCTTGTTGGCTTCATCTGTTCGTTGCACTATTGATGTAAATGATTCCTTGGTTGAGGTAGTAGAAGATGTCACTGGCACATCTATTTCCAATGGGATTTTTGGTGCCAATTCCTCTGCTAAGGTTGATGGAACTGTTGTAGTTACCATAGGGATGACTGTGGGTGTACCACTCCAAGTTTTAGCTGTTTCTTTCTCTTGCAAAAGCTTGTCTAATTCTATCTCCATTTATTTAATTTGTGCTGTCATTATGAGAATGAGACACATCATCTCATCTTTATGTTTTGCCTCTTGCAACATCTCTTTAGTCTGTGGATGTTTTGTTGGAGGAGGCTTCAATTGTTTTCTAAGTGCTTCTATGTCAACATTTTTCTTCTTTATCATCTCTTCTGTAGTTATTACATTTGTTTTGTCATAACCCATTTCAATTACCAATTCTTCGAAGGACTTGATTCTAGTGTCCTTGATAGGGGAAGAACATTTCTCAATCATGATTTGATCTCTCAAACGGGTTATAGTTTTCTGAAGCTTCTGGTAACTCATTGCCTTGTTAGTCATAGTAGAATAAATTATTTCAAAACTCTGCTTGTGAAATTCAATTTGATCTAATGGATGAATGCTATCAATAGGTACTTCAAGGTCAACCTTCTTGTAGTCTGCTAATGTTGTGGGCTTAAGCACTATTGGTTGTAGCATTGTCATAATAAATTTGTTGTTGGTGTAATCAAAGGCTGATAATAATCTGTTTTGACTTCCTGGAGTTTGCTTTAGATACTGTGAATAAATTTCATTTTTTAACTCTTCATTCTTATCTTTGATTTCCTTGTATTTCTCTTTGATATCCAAACCTATGCTTTCTGCTTGCTGGGATGATGATGCCTCCATGTTTTATTGTCTTTCAACCATCTGAGTATCTGGAGTATCCCTTTCTTGCTCATTTATAATGATTTTAGAATCATCTATGTTCTTTTGTGTGTTTTCTTCTTCTAAAATCTCAATTGTCTCTTTTTCCTTGTTCACTAGATTGAGTTTAGGCTTCTTGTTTTATCTGAGTTTAAACCTAGTCTCTATTGTTGTTTCAGCAGTGTAGGTACCTTCTTCTCTGACTCTTTTGGTAGCTTTATTTTCTTGATTTACAGTTTTCAAGGTGTGACTAGTATCACCTTATCTTACTGCTTCAACCAAGTTATTTTCCAGCCACTCTGCTTGATTAACAAACTGTTCAATCTCTGGCCTTTTATCATGGATATAAGGGGTAAATTTGCATTTTACCCTCATTTTACTTATAATCCCTTGAGGATAATAATTCCATAAGAAACTTTCTTCAAATTTGTATTCCATCAACTGTTTTGTTTCCTTTGTACCTGCATCCCTGTGATTGCAAATGAAAATTTGTACTTGATTCTTCAATTCGAATTGAGTCTTCTTTTTGGTAGCAAAGAAGTTGATAGAATCTGAATTTAGTATTTTCCTGATGTATTCTAAGGCAAAAACTCTCATTGGCACATACTTAGGTAGTTTATAGGGTAAAATATTGGACCCAAAAACTCTGATCTCGATATGATTTTGGTAAAGGTACCAATCTCCAGTTTTACTTTGTTCTGATAGCTGTAATAATTTATTTATCTCATCATTGAGTCACGGTTGTACATTGTTTGTCGACATGTTTATCAATGGATGAACAAAAGAGTCTATAAAATCCACATAAGTGAATTGTTGGGTATAAGAGTGTTTTTCACGACAATATCCTAAAATTAGTATGTTGCGTTTCAAGTAGTCAGTCACGAGGGGCTAAGGTCCCCACCGTTGGGGTCCTGCGCCGCCCGGCCAAAATTTGTTTTTGTGCGGACCCACTCATAGGCGGATCCGGCCATGGTTTTGTGCATGGTTTTGCACATGGTTTTGGGGTTCGATGGTTTTCGGCCCCTGGTATTTTTGTAGATCCGGTCAAGGGAACTATGGTTATGTTCTAATCCAGGGTTAATGGATTGGGGTTTATGTATGCTTCGGCATGTATATATATGTGTTGTAACACTAAAAGGAATATAATGAAAAATCAAGCCGGTCGTCCCGATTTGGGATCCAGGGGAAAATCTCTGTGTTTATCTGTTTTATGTTTTATGCTCTTGCTATTGTTTATTTTCTGTTATAAGAATCGTGTGTAGATATTTCTGTTCAGGGTTAAAACCTACATTTGGTATCAGAGTTGTTTCGGCTTCAAGGGGACGCCTTTTTTGTTGAGGGTTTTTTGCTCGGGCCTGTGGTAGACCCTGTGCAGTGGGAGATCTGCGGGATCGATTCTTGCGGTGAAAGAATATGGCGAGCAGCGGGAAGATAGAGATCGAGAAATTTAATGGTCAGAGCTTTGAGTTATGGAAGCTCAAGATGGAGGATTTGCTGGTGGATAAAGATCAGTGGATCGCGGTAGATCCAGGTACTAAACCAACGGCAATGTCAGATGAAGACTGGAAGAAACTGGATCGGAAGGCCAAGAGCACAATACGGTTGTGTGTGTCAGATTCAGTATTGTTGAATGTATCTGGGGAAGCTACGACGAAGAATTTGTGGGAAAAACTTGGGACTTTGTACCAATCTAAGTCTCTGGTGAATAAGTTGTTCCTGCGGAAAAAGCTGTATAACCCGAGGATGAAGGATGGAGACTCGGTGACAGAGCATCTGAATGCCTTCAATACTGTGGTAAGTCAGCTGTCATATGTTGATATTAAAATCTCAGATGAAGATAAGTGCATCAGTTTGTTGTGCTCTCTACCAGACTCGTGGGACAGTCTGGTTATTGCAATAGGTAGCAATACAACTACCTTGAATTTTGATGACATTCTCTCAGCCTTGCTGTCGGAGGAAATGAGACGGAGAAATATGGAGGGTAAAAATGGAGATGCCTTATCTGTACGAGGAAGGTCCCAAAACAGAAACAAGAATAAGGTTTCGAGTGGGAGATCTAAATCTAGAGGGAGATCTAAATCTCCTGGAAAGTTTGTAAAGGTGTACTGAAAATGCGGAAAGGAAGGGAACTACAAAAAGGAGTGGAGATCTAAAGCTCCCGAGAAAGGAAAGGGATCTGATGATGCTCCTTCTGCAGAGGCAAAAACCACCTCGGATGAAGGTGGGGATGTGTATTTGGATTCTTCCTCAAGTACACATGTAGATCATGAGTCATGGTTGATTGACTCAGGTGCATCCTTTCACTTCACTCCCCTTAGGGGGTGGTTCTGTGAGTATGAGAAATATGATGGTGGTGATGTATTCCTAGGGGATGATAGGAAGGTCAGAATCGTCGGACGTGGAAAGGTCAAGCTAAAGCTGCAAGGTGGAAGGATTATAACACTTCCTGGTGTTTTGCATATTCTTGTATTGGCTAGAAATCTGATTTCTGTAAGCAAGACGGATGATGCAGGTGTAAAAACAGTGTTCGAGAAAGATGCCCGCAAGATGGTTCGGGGAGCACTGGTATTAATTTGGGGAGTTCAGACTCGAACTCTGTATAAGCTACAAGGTAGCACTGTTATTGATGGGTGTAATAGTTCTATGGTTCCTGAAAGTGGAGTGGAAAGCCTAGCTGTCTCTGGAGAAAAGACCATGTTATGGCATTAAAGGCTTGGACATATTGGAGAGAAGGGCTTTCAGATACTGCACAGAAATGGTATGGTAGAAGGTATGTCTAATTGTTCTCTGGATTTCGATTTCTGTGAGAATTGTGTATATGGGAAGCAGAATCGGGTGAGTTTTCCTTCTGGTGCTAAGAGGGCAAACAAGATATTAGAACTTGTGCACAGTGATGTGTTTGGGCCTGTGTCAGTTCCATCACTGGGAAAGTCTTTGTACTATGTTTCATTCATAGATGACTTCTCAAGGAATACATGGATATATTTCTTGAGGAAGAAATCTGAAGTCTTTGACAAATTTAAAGAATTTAAGGCTCTGGTGGAAAACCAGACAGAGAAGAAGATAAAGGCGTTGAGGACAGATAATGGTGGGGAGTTCTTCAAGAAGGAATTTGAAGAGTTCTGTAAGAAGTGTGGTATAGCACGGCAGAAGACTACTCCATACACACCTCAGCAAAATGGAGTTGCAGAAAGAATGAATAGAACACTGATGGAAAAGGCAAGAAGCATGCTCAGTGGTACCGGGTTAGGACAAGAATTTTGGGTAGAGGCAGTGGAGACTGCATGTTACTTAGTTAACAGATCACCTTCATCAGCATTGGAGGATAAGACCCCACATGAGGTATGGACTGGAAAGAAACCTTCTCTTTCATATCTAAGGGTATTTGGATGTGATGCATATGTACATGTTCCAAAGGAGAAAAGGACCAAGTTGGATAATAAATCTGAAAGGTGCATCTTTATTGGGTATTAGGATGGTTTAAAGGGTTACAAGCTTTGGAACCCAGAAACAAGGAAGGTTGTGTACAGCCGAGATGTGGTGTTTAGAGAAGTGAAAGATGTTGTTAAACATGAAGTCCTATCAAAGGAACCTGAAAAGATAGAGTTTGAGCTAAAGGAGGATGAATCAGACTCTACAACAAAAGAAGACTCAGAAGATGAAGAGCCACAAACTCCATCTTTGAGAAGATCAGTTCGGGAAAGAAGGCAACCAGAAAGGTATAGTCCATCTGCTTTCTGTTCAGGTTTTGCCTTAACTATAACTGATGATGAACCCAGAACTGTCAAGGAGGCAGTAGATTCAAAGGATGGAAAACTCTGGAAGGAGGCCATGGTTGATGAAATGGCATCCTTGCACAAAAACGATGCATGGGATCTGGTGGAGTTGCCGGCTGGAAGGAAGCCCATTGGAAGCAAATGGGTGTTTAAGAAGAATATGAATGTAGAAGGCAAGGTGGATAAATACAAATCTCGGTTGGTAGCGAAAGGTTATTCCCAGGTGCAGGGAATTGATTTTGGTGATATTTTTTCTCCTGTTGCCAAAGTTACTTCTATTAGATTACTTTTATCTGTTGCTGCTGCATTTGATTTTGAGATAGAACAGATGGATGTGAAGACAACATTTCTTCACGGGGATCTAGAAGAAGAGATCTACATGAAGCAACCTGAAGGATTTATGGTGAAGGGTAAGAAAGAACTGGTATGCAAGTTGAAGAAGTCTCTGTATGGGTTAAAACAGTCACCAAGGATGTGGTATCAGAAATTTGATACCTATATACGGGGACTTGGCTTCACCAGAAGCAAGGAGGATCACCGTGTTTATTTTAAATTAATTGGTGACCGTGTTATTTATTTGGTCTTGTATGTGGATTATATGTTGTTGATTGGAAATGACAAAGAAATTATCCAAGATTTGAAGACCCAATTGTTCTCCAAATTCGACATGAAGGATCTGGGTGCTACAAATTATATTTTGGGCATGGAAATTAAGAGAGATCGGGCAAAGAGGAAGCTCTGGTTAAACCAGAGGAAGTATGTTGAGACTATATTGCAGAGGTTCAATATGCAGGATAGTAAACCAGTGAAGGTTCCTATTCCTATAGGTGTAAAGCTGTCTGCTGAACAGTGTCCCAAGACACAAGAAGAAGAGGAGTATATGTCCCGTGTTCCATATGCAAGTGCAGTGGGTAGTTTGATGTATGCAATGGTCTATACTAGACCAGACATTGCACATGCAGTGGGAGTATTGAGCAGGTTTATGTCAAACCCAGGGAAGGAGCATTGGACAGCAGTGAAGTGGGTTTTTAGATATTTACGTGGCACTAGTGATTATGGCTTGTGCTACCAGGGAAGACCAGGATTGGAAAGAATGTTGGACATTCGTGGTTTTGTTGATGCAGACTGGGCTGGAGACCTGGACCAAAGAAGATCTACAAGTGGGTATGTGTTTAGCCTATTTGGAGGCGCAGTCAGTTGGATGAGTAAAAGACAGTCTGTAGTGGCTCTTTCAACTACAGAGGAAGAATACATAGCAGCCACTCATGCAAGCAAGGAAGAAGTTTGGTTGCAGAGATTGTGTTCAAGTATGGGGTTGGTACAGCAAGCTATAAGGATAGACCGTGATAGCCAAAGTGCAATTTTCTTGGCTAAGAACCCTGCTTATCATTCAAAGACAAAGCACATTGATGTTCAATATCACTTTGTTAGAGATATGGTTGAGGCTAAAAGGGTGTTGCCGGTAAAGGTGGACAGAAGAATGTTGCAGATGCATTGACGAAGTCTGTGAGCACTCAGAAGTTCTCTTGGTGTAGAGAAACAATGGGTGTTGAAGAATTGGGCCAATGACTAAGCTCTCCTGTGGCCCCCTGTGGAAAGAAAACAACAAGTGGGAGAATGTTGGGTATGTGTTATATTCTTTCCACGATTGGCCCCACGCGCTGTATGTTGCGTCGGGCATAGCTGGGGGGTCACGAGGGGCGAAGCAGTCCCCACCGTTGGGGTCCGGGGCAGCGCCCCGGCCAAATTTTTTTTTTTGTGCGGACCCACTCATAGGCGGATCTGCCCATGGTTTTGTGCATGGTTTTGCACATGGTTTTAGGGTTCGATGGTTTTCGGCCCCTGGTATTCTTTGTAGATCCGGTCAAGGGAACTACGGTTATGTTCTAATCCAGGGTTAATGGATTGGGGTTTATGTATGCTCTGGCATGTATATATATGTGTTGTAACACTAAAAGGAATATAATGAAAAATCAAAGCTGGTCGTCCTGATTTGGGATCTAGGGGAAAATCTCTGTGTTTATCTGTTTTATGTTTTATGCTCTTGCTATTGTTTATTTTCTGTTATAAGAATCGTGTGTAGATATTTCTGTTCAGGGTTAAAACCTACCTGAATTCTGTTGATTATTTCCTGATTAAAGATGTCCAAAAGATGACTGATATAGGACTCCCTTCTACATCCAATTTCTGAAGGTTTATAGGGAACTTATCTGCTTGAAAATAAAGGAACATGTGAAAGAGGAAGGATGAATATCTGAAAACTCCTTCAGTGGGAAAATTCACAAGCTAGTCATGGATATTGTTAGCTATGTATTGAGCATAATTGTAGATAACAGAAGGAGTTTGACCTGGCACAAAAGTGGATAGAAAACCTAAAATTGACTCATGTGTGTGCTCATTAGTAAAATAACCTAAGATAAAGGATAACATAGAGATGACATGTCTTGACCCTTTAGGAATTTTGGAAGTTGAATAAGGAGGGTTTAGTTTTTGGATTTCAACATAGGCAGGCAAGAAATTTTAGAAAATTTTAAATATCTTAGGAAATTCTAACTGAATATAGATCTTTGTGAGTGCTTCTATGGATAATGGAACTACATTGGGATCTGGTTTGAGATGAAGCACTAGGTTAATAGACTCTGCAGTAATGGTAAACAATAATTCTTTGTTAGCATTAACCAAGGCTCTTTGTTTAGGTAAATAATAGGATTGACATAGCTTAATGAATTCTAGACATTGATGAGTATGTGGGACTACATACTTGGGTATATTTGACTCCCAAATCTGAACTTCATTTGCTTGATCTAATGATTTTACAAGACTCTAGCAGTGGAGGTCAAACAGATTGAATTCTATCACTAGATCAGCTATCTTGTAATCTCTATCTGCTAGGGGTGTATGCTCCACATCTACAACATGAGGTTGTAGAGGGTTTACAACAATAGTGGTTTGGAAGGCATTGTTGGGTTTGATTTTGACATTTTTAGACCTTCTGGATGTTTGAAACTCTGTATTTAGACTTTTTTGTACCCTTCTATAAGCTTAAACTGTTTACAAAAGGTATTTTTGGTTTGATAGAGGTATATTGAATAGTAATAGGCACAAACTGGCTTTCTTTTTTGTTTAAACCTTCAAATTTAGCTTTAAAACTGATCTTCAAACTCTTTACAGGTTCAGGAAAAGGCAGAACCAAGGTTTTCTTCTCTTCTTGGATAAACTAGATTTAACATGGTTTAATTCAGGCACAAAAATATTGTGAGCATTTCCAAAGGGTTTCTGTATAGATTAGAAGTTCTTTTAAGGTCTACAAAGTCTTAAACTATACTCAATTTTTCTTTAAGACCAGATATGGTATCAAAACTAGGGTTTATTAGAGTTTTACAACATATTAGTTTTTTGTAGGAAAATATAGGTATTTTTGTGGGTAAATACACTTCACAAGGTTCAAATTTGATAGAAATAACTCTTTTTTATGAAAATAAGGTTATTTTTTCAAATAATACCTATTTTTTTGCAGGTATTTGGTCTTTAGATAGTTTATAAGGCGGAGAGGCTTTTTGATGGCTGTTGAAGTTTTTGGAAGTAAATTGGAAGCTCTAAGAAGTCTCTGAAACGATTTCAATAGCTTTTCTGGTTCTTTGGGTGAAAAATGGAGTAAAATGCTTGATTTTTCAGTCAGGAAGGCTTAAAAATGGACAGAGAATGTAGAAAGGTCTTAACTGTGTGTGTTATCAAGTTTTTTAGTGTTCTTAGGTTAAATCAAGTTAAGCATTGAATGGTGGTCAAATCATAGGAAGGGTTGTTTTGGCGCTGAAAGGAGACAAACATAAGTGGTTATCGCATGGGCTCAGGGCAGTAAGTGGTTTATTTGGATCTAATGCAATCCAATTATAAAGTTCTGCACGGAGGGGATAGTATGATGAAATTTCCCATTTCGCAAATTTTAGATTTCTTACCGACCACGCTAGTGAAAATGCGATATAACATCTCAATCTTCAGATCTGGAGGGAGGTGTGTGAACGACGGAGATTAATTGGTAGAGTTACTTGGAATTTTGGGCCTAGGGCTTGGTAAATATTATGTGTCGGGTTTGTTTAATACGTTTAAATGTATGTTTTTAACTTAAAATCCAATGTAATAAGCAGGATATGTGTAATATGGTTTACACAGTAAATGAATTATTTTCATGTGTATTGCGAGGGGTGGGTTAATATTATATAAAATGAGTTTTTAACCTATGGGGAGATAGGTGGGGATATTTTTCAGATGGGTATTTAGACCATAGGTTAAATGTTAAAATAGTGGGTTTGGGATATTTTAAAATAAAAGGAATTAGTATACCTATGGGAAGGGGTTTTTATAAAGTAATTAATACATTAAATTAAAGTTAATATGAAATGAATGTAATGAATGGAAAATACATATAGTTAAACTTAGAAAAGTGTAAAAAATAGGCATTTGAGCACAATAATGGTCCCATTTTAAATATTTACACATAATACTTTGGATAATTTGTATTATATGGGTTTTTTGAGTGTTTTTGGATGAAATGAGATTAATTAAGGGGGGCATTTACTTTGTCTAAGAAAAAAATTGTTTTACTTAGGAAAAGGGATTGTATTTTTGGTAAAGCGTGAATATGTTGAGGAAATGGGATTTTATGAATGGAATCTAATTCTTTTACCAATCAATCACTGAGCCTTGGGTCCGGTCCCAACAGAAGTCAAATAAATGTTGTGAGCCTCTTTAACTGAAGGTTTTGAATACTGGAACATTGTGGGGGAGGGGAAATTAGTGATTTTCCAGATGATGTTTTATTACATTCCTTGCACAACTGCTTTCTACCTACCCATCATTATTCTAACATTTTTTACTTCATTTTCATGGGTGCATTTGAGCTTGCAACCCTAAATCCATTTTTCTTTTAAAGCAAGAAACTATCTAATTCTAACCGTATTTCATCCGAGGGCTCAGATTGAACTTTTGAGCTCCTCATTTATTCTCTAACTATCTACTGATTTTTCAACTTTAAACTGTTTGACATATCTTTATTCTCTATCTATAAACATAAAATTCAAAGCATGAAAATTTAATATTAAACTATTTAACTCATCATGGATTATGGCTCTTTGGACAAGCTGCACATAATCATTATTTTTGTATTTAAAGTAAATAGTAGTGGAATTTTGACTTGCTCACTTTCATGTCTTATTCTTATCTCGATTTTCTTTTGGGGTTCATTTATTGTATTCTTTTTTATCTTTTCTTTTCAAGTCCTTTGATATTTCTTTTAGGAATTTTACCCTCTTTTCATTTTTTTTATTTTTCAAATATGGTAAAACAACTTTCAAAAAGAAAAGTATGTACATATTCACAAGCCTAATCATAGTCAATTCAAAAATTGTGAACCCTATTATTATAGGACCCTAACATGCATAACTGGAAGTGGGTCAAAAAGGCAATAGCTAGGGAATTGAAATTATCAAATGAATCTTTAAGTAACTCAGTGTACCATTTTGCGGTTGGACCAGTGAGCATACGCTAGAAAATTCGGACGAAGTCATCATTTAGGGAGTTAGATGAAAACCACAAATGATAAGTCATAACATGTGTCGACAGGTCTTCCCCAGGGTTTCCATTGAACTTAGGAATAACCGAGGGTAATTTATGAGGTATCATCGGCCACCAAGGAGCATAGTTGATTGGATCATTAGTGAGATGGTTTAAATCCGATAACTCTAAATTTGCAACAAAGGGAAACTGTCGATTTAAGTCAGGTTGAGAATAGCTAGGGTATGATGAAATTGCTTGGGAAACAAGCCTTTGAGAACCAACATAAGGAATATGTTTTTGGTGTTTTATCTCAAGAAACAATCCCTCGGCTCTGGTAAGGAATCAATGCTTAAGACATTTCGTAAATGTATGTCAAAATTACAATATCAAATGGCCTCTATTTAACACCTTTGGAATTTAATTACTTAATACCCTCAATAATATGATATAATGAAAGCCTTCACAATGCCATAGACTGCTGATATTTGAATGAAATGAAAAGAAGAACTGTAAGAGAAACTCAAAATGATATGCTGAGAAACAAAATCTACCACTTTTAAGTTTCAACGGGAATTCAGGGAGAGAGAGGAAACTAGAAATAATATGTTGTAAACACATAATCTATTACTTTAAAGTTTCATCAGGAGTTTGTGAAGAGAGGGAAAAATCAAAAAAATATGTTGTAAACACAGAATCTATTACTTCTAAGTTTCAGGGAGAATTCATGAAGGGAGAAGAGATGAAGTGAAGGAGCACAAATTAAGGTTATTTGACAATTACTCACATATGTAATTAAAAAAATGCTACTACATTACTTCACTTCATTCGAAGAGGAATAAACACAGAGAAAAACTGGAAAGACATATCAACATCAACAAGTGTAGGTAACTTTATCTTCTTTTATTTATTTCTTAGAAAATTCAGTACCAAAGTAACAGTCACCTAGGGGTCCAAAACTTAGAACCCATTTTATTTATTTCTACCTAATTAAACACATCAAAGTAGTTCATAATTGCTGAAATTATCGAAACTACGCGACTACCTAAACTGTTAAGATAACTTATGCAATAATACCAAGAAAACAAATTAAAACTAGAAATATCGTTCATTTTGTTGAATCTGATGTTGCTGATGAGTCCTACCAAAGTTTTGAGGTGTCCTTTATAGTTATGATGTATTAGCTGCACAATTATGTAACAACACCTCAGTGTCTAACTTGACCCAATTGTCATGCTTCCCACAGTGCCACTATATGCTCCTCTGCCTGACTCTGCCTATTCATCTATGCGTGCCTGTAGCGTTCCATCTTCTCTTCACCAACCATCGCAAGACTTGAACTTGAACCATATTCTTCACACCTTTGGAGAACGCACCATGTTCGATTTCTGTTGCATTCTCACATTTCACTGGCTTTACGTTATAATCATCTTTTCTTCCTCTGATGCGATTTAGCACAAGAAATGCCTTACCTCTGGATTTGAAAACCTTTGGAGTTCAATTTTGAAACCACGTCGCATCCACCTGCAAATCGAAAATCTCAGGGATTTTATTATGAAAGACGAGAGGTAAGTGTTAAGCATTGTGATGTGCGAAGTGCGACGGGCAGAAGGTGACGTGGCAAGCAGAGGTGGGCCCAATCGCAAATTGCAAATCGACAGATTTGTTATGAGACATTGATGCTAAATGTTAAAATGTGTGATTTGTGAAGTGCAGGCAGAGGGAGGTGACATGGCAGGGATGTGTCCCATGGATATCGCAAATTGAAAATTGACGGATTTAGTTTATGAGTAGTGGAGGTAAAAATTAAAACTTGCGAAGTGAGAAATGTGGGGAGAGGGAGGTGACGTGGAAAAGAGAGGTGGGCCCACCCGTAGCCCACAGATCGCAACCTTTAACACATTCCTTAGCGATAACCCTTTAAACTTGCGAAGTGCGATATGTGATATGATCTCTGTCATCCATCTCTCCATTTTAATTCTGCACTTTGATCTTGACCGTCTATTTTTCCCTTTGCACCTCCTCCAAAAATCTTAAGTGTCTAAGAAAAATATGCCATTTCTCTGCCTTCTCTAATTAGAAAGTAAAGGGCATGGGCTCCAAATATCACCACGTAATGTCTTTTATTGAAACCAGAAACCACTTGCGGGGGCACCTAAGTGGTTTTTTGGAATTTGAAGAGAATGTTCCCGCAGTTAATCTCAACCGTCGATTTGCAGGTGAGTGGATTTAACGAGACTACTTGTGGGGAAACTCCTAGGTATAAATCTCATGCAATTTGTGCTCTTGGGTTTTGTAGTGCTAGTATCTCATGAGCTCGTCAAAGAGCCCAACTTGACCTTATCCGGTGTGTAATGTTCTGAACATGCGCATCGATCCGGCTCTTGAATTGTTCTGCACGTGAATGAGCCCAACTCGACCCACCTTCACATCTCATCACGTAATGTTAATGTAGCAACATATAAATTTAAATTCTTCTTTGACATAAAAAACCTTACATTTTCTAAGATACATGATTTTTCGGTGTTTTGAAAAATATTTCAAAGGTAAATGCAAAATGAGCCACAACATCTGGCTCCACCTGGGGATAATTGTTTTTTCCACGGAAGTGCTAAGAACCATAGATTAGTGCCTTATCCATTGGGTATGGAGTCAAATATTTCTTGGTGACATATGAACAATGAGAAATATAGTATTTTCAATGGTGGAATTCTGACCTGTAATGTTGGAAATAATGCTTCAGATAGTGCTCGTTAATATGTAGTTGTATTGAATCTCCAACTAGATCTTCCAAAATGAATGTGTTATTTGACCTTTCCTCAGAGATTTTGTATGGACCATACCAGAGAGGGTAAAATTTACCATGATTCCCCTTTTATTCTCGTCTGGTGTGCCATCTTAGTACCAAAGCTCCTACTTGAAAGAGAACTTATTTTGCTTTTCTGTCAAATATAGACTTCATATTTTCTTGATAAGTAATCAAGTTATCCCCGACTTTTTTTATGTTTTCACTTACTCAATTATTTTGTTCAATATTCTTACCATAGAATTAGGTTCTTCCTAAGCTTATTAAAGGAAATAAGTCACTCGTTTGGCCAGGTGAATAGGAAATAGTTCTTTAGTTCCATAAACCAATTCATAGGGAGACTTCCCAGTGGATCTCTTGGTAGCGACTCAAACTACCCAGAGGGAAAACTTCAACTTCATATCCTAATCTTTCTAATTCTCGGTGATTGTTGTCTTCAAGATTCTGACCAATGTCTTATTTGAGAACTCTGCCAATCTATTCCCTTGGGGATGATATGTTATGGAATGTGATAAAATTACATTATATGTTTGACATAAATTAATGAAACGAGAAGAGTTGAATACCTAAGCATTATCAGTCACAATTTTGACTAGACATCTGAATCTGCTAAAAATGTTTTCCTCCATAAAATTCATGACTACTTGGGCATTCGCCTTCTTAGTGGGTATTTCTTCAACCCATTTTCTAAATTAATCAGTGGCAATTAGAATCCACTTGAACTATCTACTTGATGGTGGATTGATCTCTCCAATAAAATCCAATACCCATTGCCTGAAAGGTTCTTCAATAAATACTGGATGAGAGGTAATGGAGCAAGTTTTTTCTTTTCACTAAACCACTGACACTTCTGACAAATTCTGACTAGCCTATAAACATTGGCAAATAGGGTTGGACAATAGAAGCCTGACTTGATAATTTTATGAGCAGTGGCCTTCCAGCTATAATGACCTCCACACAGAATTTCATGATATCATTTGGTGACTTCAATAGATTCTCCTTCGGTCAAACAGAACAACAGAATACCAGCAACATATTTCTAGTATAGCTTTGGTTCTGCTATAACATATGGCTGAGATTTGAGCTTGAGAGTATGTATTTTTTTCTAATTAGTGAAGTTGGACATGAAAAGAAACACATGTAATGCACAATATTTTTATAGCAATCATAGCAGAAAAATTTGTATTGAATACTTGTTTTGGACTTTCTTTGACCTTCTTCATTTACAACTCCATCCATTTGTTCCAATAGATTAATTCCCAAGGCTTGAAAATTTTTCTATGTCAATAACTTTGCTAACCCCTATCCCTTAACTAGCTTGGTGGGTTTGATGTCCAAATCATACTCTTGGATTTTTTCTATCCACTTCCCCCTTTTTCCTTCAACATCACTTTGGACCAACAGGGCTTTCACAACATAATTGGGAACATAATCAGTTATTTGGGACTGTAACACATAAGTCTTGAAGGCTTTCAATGCTTTGACCAAATCATGTACTTGTTTCTCCAGAATATTGTATTTGAGCTCAGCATCTCTGAGAAATTTACTGAAACATTCAACCGACTGCTCCTTACTATCTTCATTTTTCTACAACAACACAAAAACAATAGTAGTGGGAATGAAAATGAGAATTATTGAAATGATTTTTGATAGTCTAGACTAATCAGAACTAGAGCTTCCTACAGTGCTTCCTTTATTTTGAAAAATGCTTCTCTTGCTTCCTTATCCCATTTCACTTCTACATTTTTCTTCAACATATATGTTATACTTCTCACAATATCAGCATAATTGAGCACAAATCTCCTCAGAAAGTTTATTTTCCTAGAGATATCTGGATATATTTCTTGCTTCTAGGTATAGGAATCGTCTGAATGGATTCCACTCTTGTTGGGTCAATCATTACTCCTTGTTCAGAAACTATGTGGCCTAATAATTTACCTTCTTCTAAGGAAAATAAATATTTATTGGGATTTAATGACAGACCAGACTTTCTACACTTTTGAATTTTTTTTTTCAAATGCTCCAAGTGTTCATCATCTGACCCTGAGAAAACAGTTACATCATCCATATATATAACTACAAACCTGTCACCAACGAAAGCTATGTCAATGGCCCTATGAAATGTTGCACCTGTGTTAATAAGGCCAAATGGAATCCTTGCATACATGAAGGTTCCCCAGGGTGTCGTGAAAGCAATGTTCCTCTGATCTTATTTTTCTACTACTACCTAATTATACCCAGAAAATCTGTCAACCATAGACAACCTGTGAGCTCCTGTCACCTTCTGTAAGACATAATCCATTTTTGGCAAAGGATAATTATATTTTTGAGATGCTCGGTTCAAATTCCTGAAGTCTACACATAATCTTATCTCTCCATTCTTCTTTCTTATAGGGTCTATATTAGAAACCCAGTCTGAATATCTCAGAGGGACTATAATTTTTGCCTGCAATAATTTCTTCACTTCTTTTTCAATTGGAGCTAACAACAATGGATTGATATTTTTGAGCTTATGTCTGTGTGATTTGATTCATTACTTAAATGGAACCTTATGATGAATTATGCTTTTGTCATATGTTTTCAGGTCTTCATATGACCAGGCAAACACATCCATATATTTCTTAAAAATATCAATGTATCTTTCTTTGTAGTTTTTGGGAACACCTTTGAACAATTTCACTATTTTGGGTTCCTGCTAAGTTCCCAAATTACAATCTTCCATCTCTTATTCTCGATGTGTCTTCTTTGAATCAACAAAAACATCATTAAAATCGAATAATATTCCAAGGGGAACCAACCATTTAGGGATAACATTATCTTTCAATTAGATAATCTTCTGTTCACCTATCGACTGCTTAAGGCTTCTCATTTTTGTTTTCTACTCTGTTTGTCCTTCCTCTTGGTCCATCTCAACATCTTCAAAGTTTCCAATCATTTTCAAGAATTGATTTATCTTTTCATCATCATCAAACACCTGCCAATTTTTCACATTGTCAGGGATAGAAGGTCTATCTCTAATTTCAATGCCATACCTTAGCCTTGGATTTATTAGAGGTTTGAAGGTGATGGCTGAAACTGCTAAAGAATCTGACAACCTATTCTCCTCCCATTGAATAAATTGAAGATTGAAGGCTTAAAAATAGTTTTCTATCAGATCCAAAACTTCATTCCTATATGACCTTAACCTCGGATGCTTGGTTTGACAATGATTTTTAATCTTCCTTATTATCAATTCAGAGTCACCACAAATTGAAATGCATTTAACTCTCATCTGTTTAGAAACTTGAAGGCTTGAGATTAAAGCCTCATACTCAACCACATTGTTTTTTGAATCAAATTCTAGTTTAAAAGAGAAAGGCAGAAGGTTACCTTCTGCTGATATCAGCAAAAATATAGCACCTGTGCCTTCCTTGGAGTAGGCACCATCAAAGTAGCATTTCCAAATATTCCTTGAGTGTAAATCAATATTTACAACCCCTGAAGGGATTTTCTTCCCTTTTTATTCAACAAATTCTGCATCTTCATGTAGCATGAAACAAGAAATATCTTTTGTTTCTTCACTATAAATGGGGTAATTTCCTACATCATTCTTGGAGGTGGTATTTAAAAAACTTGTTTCCATGTACAATATAATTTCTTCCACATTAAAAACCAGAATTATAGCATAAGTGAAATCTAAATTTAGAACACCTCCCAACTTTTCTCCCCAATATCTTTTGTAATATTCCTTTTCAAGAATTTCAACATGGTGCTCAAGAGAAACGCTGTATAATTAAAAATATGAAAAAATAACGTAGATCGGGACTTGGTTCCTTTTATTTATGTTGTATGGGACTTATATATGGAAATTAATTGAAAAAAAAATATAGTTTAGATACATTAAACAGATCTCCCAAAAACTAGACTAGCTAAGAAGCACCCAAAGAGGAATGCTGCAGCCAAATGAAAACATTGCTTCAGAAATTGTGCAGTTTTATCAGATGTTCAGTGGATATCAGAAAGGAGGATTATATTTCAGTAATTCAGCATCAAATCAGCATTAGGATTAAACTCTTTCACCCTACAGTAGAATGCATGAGATAATACAACAAGAATCTTCAGAAAAGAGAGCTATAACACATGTACATTTGCAGAAATGGCTCAAAAACGTTATTTTTAAGGAGCTTCAGAATATGGAAGTTACAACTCAGATCTAGGACAGATCTGTGGACAAAACATCAGATCTATTTCAGATCTGGAAGCTAGATAGTCTTCTCTTCAAGATCCACTTGGAATTTTGACGAAAAGCATGCATAAATAAGAGTAGATTTGAGAAACAAGTTGCAGATCTGGAAATTGCTGCAGTAAATTTCTGAATATAATATTTCATTACAATGGATCAGATCTAAATAGAACATAGATCAGAAAGCTAATCCATGGATCACCAAGTGGAAGGCAAAGCCTAGCACTAGAGATCTCTGATCTAAACTATGAGAAAGGCACCATGAAAATCCTCATACAAAAATAACACAATCTACTCATGGGAACAATGTTGTAGCTCAAATGACATAGAAAACTACTATAAAATTGCAGATCTGAAGTACAAAGAAATGAGACACTCTCCCAAGAGGTCAAAGGACCCACTCCATGGAAAGAGGCTCCCAAAATACATTAGATCTATGCAGCTCTAGATTCCCACTTGATGCATCTTGTAGAGGTAGCAAAACCCTCAATGGATCAACGATGCCAATGTAAGTAGAGCTTGGCCTCAAGCCTAATAGTGGTTCAATTCAACAAACACTCCCCCCAAGAATCCTCAAAGGAAGAGGTGAAATCCCTGCATAGGGATTCCAAATACAATCCTCCACTAAGCAGTAGAGAATGGTATTTGTCTAAGTAGACAAATACTTAGAAATAGGATCAATCAACCTTCTCTTGGTGCCCTCCTTTTCCTTTTAGAAGATGAGAAAGCTTTTTCAAACCCTAAACCACCTTGATGAGTTAGCCCTTTTCACATGAGAGGCTTCCTTATAGAACTGCATTGTCCCTTTTGGAGATGCAATGAACCTAGACAGAGCTATTGATTTGGTCAAGGTTGACCTAGTCTTTAGCTCAAACCTCTTTCACACCTACAAGTGATTATTTACATGGCCCTGATTTGTCTTTGTTCAATGGGCATTGATTTATTCAGAAATTTTATGAGTTTTACATGTCCTCCTTTATTCATTTATTCATGAAACAGAAATTAAAACAAAATTGAATCTTCCTCTTGGCTAAGGCTAAGTGGGAACATTACAGTAATCCCCTCCAAAATGTTGCTTGTCCTTGAGCAACTGATAGGGTAAGAGCTGTAGTTATTCTCCTTCTCCATTGATGGCACCATCAATGATCAAGTTTTCATCATGGGCCAAGTGCTCATTAAGCCAATACACCAAAAATTGCTCCTCCAATGCTAACATGATAGGGGCATAGTCCATCCCTTCGGGAGTGTAAAACTCAACAAAAATAAACATGGTTGAAGAAATTTCACGTCTAAAACATGTATCATGAAGTACAAGATGAAGTTCCATCCCATGTGGTACATATACACTGCCCACTCTTGGCCCATACAAACCCACAAACAATAGCAATATATCATCTATGTATGGAAGCAAAATTACATATATGCAAATTGAAATTTGCACTTGAGGAGGTGGGTCACAATCCCCCATAAGGTACCAATGCAATGCATTCCTTTTTTGAGATTGAAACAAGATGATGAGCTTAGTGGAAAGAAGTCGCCTTCACTAAGTGGGCCCGCAGGCTATTTTTTGCGCAAAGTCTATTTTTAGACTATGTCTATTTTTAGACTATGTCTATTTTTAGACATATGGATCATGTTCTATGAGTTGCAAGATGCTATTTGTGGATGGTTGGTCAATTTGGAAAAAATAGATGGACTTCTACTTTTAGATGTACCGGGCGGAATCTATTTTTAGATTTCCAGTCTAAAAATAGATATGCCGAATATTATTAGATCTTAATAATATTTGGACTCTAAACATTATCTTATCCTCTTGGAGCACTTCAGTTAAGTGCACAGATGTGGCACATGCAGCTGATAGAAGGAATTACGCTATTCCTGAGGGTTTAGTGGAGATATTGCATGGAGACTTCAGTTAGAACTTAGGTGATAGAGTTTGGTGGAGTTGAATGAGGAGTTAATGGAGTTGTGTTTAGTTTAACTCAGTTAAACATAGTTGAGCTAGTTGTATCTAGTCTAAATGATTGATACACTAGTGAGAGTGGTGTGAATTAAGTATTAATTAATTCACTAATTATTAACTCATAAATCAACTAAAGAATACAACAGTTAACTTTAGTGCATGGACAGCTTCAGTGGAGACCAGTGGAGAGGTAGGTGAAACAGCAAGTGTGACTATCAGTTGTGACCATAGGTGCATGAGTTTGCACCACACATTGATGGAGATGCCAATGAGAATTACGCAGTGCATACCAGGTGGATTTGAACTCAAATTGGGCCATTATTCATCTTGGATTGCGCAGTAGAGGTAGGCTAACAGGTGGAGCAGATTGGAGCATGTGTTTTGTTAGATCTGAGCTTGTGTAGTGTGTAACAATTGGATATTGTACTGAGAGCTTGTAAGGAGTTTGTACAATGACTGTTACATGATCTCTATCATTATAATATACAGATAGTTGGGGGTTTTCAGCTTTAATATTTCCCATAAATACTGTGTTTATATGTGTGATTGTTTATGGTTTTAATGTGCGCATGCGATTGTTTATATTTCCGCAATTAATGATCAATAGTAGAAGAGGTTATGTATTATGCATGAAGCTCAAATAGTGTGTGATCAGGATAATCTCGGTGAATAATTTAATAGTTATTCAAATTTCTACATGGTATCAGAGGGATATTTATCATTGGAGCAATTGCAAGACATTGAAGCGATTGAGTTTTGTGCTGGTGGAATTCGAATTTGCAACAGTGTTTTCTTGGTGTTGAAGTTGAGATGTATTTCAATGGATTATGATTGGAGTATGCCCTTGAGGGCAGCTCGAATTATATTGCATGGAAGGACAGGATGGAGGTAGTGCTAGATGAAAATGGGTTGAAGGAGTTCATAGATGCAGAAATTCCAAAGCCTACTTCTACTGATGCTGCCATACTTGGCGCATGGCAAAAGAAGACAAAAAAGTGTCGAAGGATTTTGTTGGAGGGTGTGAAGGATCACATAGTGTCCAGCATTCATGCTAAGGCTTCTCCATTCTTGATGTGGAAAGCCTTGAAATATTTATTCCAAAGCAAGAGAGACCAGAGGAAGTTGGCGCTCAAGGATAAACTCAGAAACATAAAGATGGAGAAAGGCGACAATATGCCCAAGTAGCTCACGAAGTTCACCCAATGCATGGATGAGATGGGAAGTGTGGGGGTGGCTGTAGATGAAAAGGAATTGGTGAGCTTGGCTCTCCTTGGGCTTCCAAAGAGTTGAAATTCCTATCAGGACTCTGTCAATGGTCGGGAGAAATTGCCAGGATGGGAGCGACTTTGGTCGGATCTTGTGCAAGAGGAGATAAGGTGGAGTACCAGGGACAAATCTTCATCAAAGAACTTTGATGAAGAGAATTGCGCTTTGGATGCCAAAGAAAATAAGGGGAAGAGCAAGAAAGCTTCTCATTCCAGTGTGAAAGGAAAGAAGCAGGACATGTCCAAGGTGAAGTGTTTTCACTGTCAGCAACACGGACATTATGCCACAAATTGTCCACAGAAGAAGAAAAATAAGCAGGCTACTGGATCTACAGCTAGAAAGGCCTTAGCCTCACAGTTTGAGCTGGATTTTTTGCTGATCGTATGCTTGGTATAAAGTGTGATGGGTTCAGTGTGGTTTCCGGACAGTGGTGCGTCATTTCACATGAGAGGAGATCGAGATTTGTTTACTGATCTAGATGAGAAAGATCTTGGAGTGCACATCGAGATGGGCGATGATGGTAGATGCAGTGTGACTGGTATCGATACCATTTCCTTTGAGAGGGAGTCTAGTAAACCCTTTGTATTGAAGGAAGTGATGCATGTTCCAAGATTGAAGAAGAATCTTATCTCTATGGCGATGTTAGAAGACAAGGGATATGATGTTGTCTTTAGCAAGGGAAAGTATTTCCTGCACAGTAAGGCAACTGGTGAGACTCGAAGGATAGGGGTTTGAGTTAAGAACCTTTCTCAATTGTAGGTAGATGGCTGTGCAGCAATGGCAGGCAAGTCAGAAAGAGTGGTGAGCCGGGATGATGGTGAGTTGTGGCACCGGAGATTGGGCCACCTTCACCATGGAGCTTTGAAGATACTGCAGTAGATTTCTACTGGGCTTCCTAAGGGTACTCTTGTGTAGTTTGATCAGTGCAAGGGATGTACCTTGGGAAAATTTGTAAAAGCCACCTTTCACGAGAAGGATAGTCACATCACGACGATCCTTGAGAGAATTCACACAGACGTGTGTGGACCTTTCTCAGTAGCTTTGACAGAAAAGCACAGGTATTATGTGATATTTGTTGATGATTTTTCTCGTAAGTGTTGGATATTCTTCATGCAGAAGAAGAGTGAAACATACTCAAAGTTCTGTGAGTTCAAGGCACTGGTTGAGAAAGAATCGGGGAAGCAGGTGAAGGCTCTTAGGAGCGAAAATGGTGGTGAATTCATCTCTGGCGAATTCAAGGACTTTTTCAGTGCATAAGGAATTCGAAGAGAGCTCATAGCACCTCATAACCCACAACAGAACGGGGTTGCTGAGTGGAAGAACAGAACGATCATGGGTGTTGCATGGCCGATGTTGCATGATCAGGGCCTTCCCATACACTTGTGGGCTGAGGCATGCAATACTGCAGTATATGTGTAGAACCGTTGTCCTCACAAGATACTTGGCATAAGTACACCCGAGGAGGCATTTTCTGGTAAGAAGCCTGATATTTACCGTTTGAGGATTTTTGGTTCACCTGTTTACATTCATGTGACGAAGGATGCCAGGAAGAAGCTGGAGCCAACCACAGAGGTTGGGATATTTGTGGGGTACACTGATACACCCCATAACTATCGTGTGTATTTTCTAGACAGTCGCAAGACTGTTGTGCGACGGGATATCAAATTTCAGGAGGAGAAATCCATGAAGTGTTCAGTTGAGAGGAAGCCACACTTGCACGCAGAGGAGGAGATATTAGTTCCTAAGGATGAGTCTCAGGATGTGGATCAGACACAAGATGAGGTTCATGGAGTGGAAGAGACCACTCATGCAGCGCTAACCATCAGAGGGCGGAAGCGCACTACAGAAGCTGAGCGACTAGCTCAAGATGCAGAGAAGGTTTTAGGAGCACCTATAGCACAGCGCAGACAGAGACAGTCACCTGATCGGTACACTAGATACATCGCTCTTGTGAGCAAGTGTATCGTGACAGAGCCATCCTCTTTCGAGGAAGCTTTGGAGGATCCTGCATGGGTAGATGCCATGGTGGAAGAGTATGATTCGATTGTGAGAAACAGTGCATGGGAGATTGTCCCAAGGCCGGAAGGGAAATCAATGGTGGGTTCGAGATGGATCTACAAAGTGAAGCAGGCAGCTGATGAGAGTGTGGAGAAGTACAAGGCAAGATTTGTTGCCCGAGGTTTTTCACAGATTGAGGGGATCGATTATGAGGAGACCTTTGCATCTGTCACAAGGTATTCTTCCATACGGATGATTCTTGCTCTCTTAGTGCAGATGGGGTGGAACATTCATCAGATGGATGTGAAGACTATGTTCCTCAATGGAGCCATTGAGGAGGAGGTGTACATAGAGCAGCCTGAAGGTTTCGATATCTTCAGCAGCGAGTCGCATGTGTGCAGGATCAAGAGAGCGTTGTATGGGTTGAAACAAGCACCTCGTGCTTGGTACACATGGATAGACAGTTATTTCACTGGACTTGGATTCTCCAAGAGTGAGACGGATCCTAACCTATACCATATTGTGGTGGAGGGTAAGTTGCTAATCATTGTACTTTATGTAGATGATTTTATTTTGACAGGTGATGATCTGTTGATACTCTCATGCAAGGAGGATCTTGCAAAAGAGTTTGAGATGAAGGACTTGGGCCTCCTTCATTATTTCCTGGGATTGGAAATTTGGTAGCGCAGTGATGGACTATTTGTTTCTCAGGATAAGTATGCCCGAGAGATACTAGAGAAGTTCAACATGCATGGCTGCAAGCCTTTTGATACGCCTTTTCCTGGTGGATGGAGGAAGGAGGATGCTACTTCGGCTGAGGTAGTGGATACCATTGTTTATTGATAGTTGGTGGGGTCTCTTATGTATTTGGTCAATACACAACCTGAAATATGCTATGCAGTTAACCAGCTTTCACAAGCTATGGTTAAGCCTACCAAGATCTCTTGGAAGGTGGGGAAGCATGTATTGAGATATCTCAGAGGCACATCGGGATATGGATTGTGGTACAGATAGTCGAATGAGGTGAAGCTATGTGGCTTCACAGATGTAGATTGGGCAGGAAGCCCAATGGACATAAAGAGCACATCTGGAGGGGTTTTCAGTATCGGGTCGACAACATTTTCCTGGTACAGCAGGAAGCAGAGATCCGTGGCACTCAGTTCAGCAGAGGCTAAGTATATGGCAGTGAGTTTGGCTGCATGCGAGGCTATATGGATGAGGAAGATCCTGGTCGGGTTGTTCGGTTCACACTTGGATCCTACTGTGATTTATTGTGATAATTAGAGTTGCATCAAACTCTCGGTTAATCCAGTATTTCATGATAGATCTAAACACATTGACATCTGGTATCATCATATCAGATATTGTGTGCAGTGGAAGGTCATGTTACTTTCATACATTCCTATGAAGGATCAGGATGCTGATATCTTGACGAAGGCGCTCACCAGGAGCAAATTCGAATACCACAGAGGCAAGATAGGGGTTGCAGATAATCCATATCTTGTTGAGAGGGAGTGTTGAGATTGCAACAAGATGATGAGCTTAGTGGAAAGGAGTCGCCTTCACTAAGTGGGCCCGCAGGGTATTTTTGGCGCAAAGTCTATTTTTAGACTATGTCTATTTTTAGACATATGGATCATGTTCTATGAGTTGCGGGATGATATTTGTGGATGGTTGGTCAAGTCGGAAAAAATAGATGGACTTCTATTTTTAGACATATTGGGCGGAATCTATTTTTAGATTGCCAGTCTAAAAATAGATATGTCGAATATTATTAGCTCTTAATAATATTTGGACTCTAAACGTTATCTTATCCTCTTGGAGCACTTCAGTTAAGTGCACAGATGTGGCACATGCAGCTGAAAGAAGGAATTACGCTATTCCTGAGGGTCAGGTGGAGCTATTTCATGGAGACTTCAGTTAGAACTCATGTGACAGAGTTTGGTGGAGTTGATTGAGGAAGTTAGTGGAGTTGTATTCAGTTTAACTCAGTTAAACATAGTTGAGCTAGTTGTATCTAGTCTAACTGATTGATACACTAGTGAGAGTGGTGTGAATTAGTTATTAATTAATTCACTAATTATTAACTCATAAATCAACTAAAGAATACATCAGTTAACTTCAGTGCATGGACAGTTTCAGTGGAGACCAGTGAAGAGGTAGGTGAAAGAGTAGTGTGACTATCAGTTGTGACTTTACTGGTGCATGAGTTTGCACCACACATTGATGGAGATGAAAATGATGATTGCATAGTACACACCTGGTGGATACAAACTCAGATTGGGCCATTATTCATCTTGGATTGCGCAGTAGAGGCAGGCTAACAGGTGGAGCAGATTGGAGCATGTGTTTTGTTAGATCTGAGCTTGTGTAGTGTGTAAAAATTGGAGATTGTACTGAGAGCTTGTGAGGAGTTTGTACAATGATTGTTACATGATCTCTATAATTATAATATACAGATAGTTGGGGGTTTTTGGCTTTAATATTTCCCATAAATACTGTGTATGTGTGATTATTTATGGTTTTAATGTGTGCATGCAATTGTTTATATTTCTGCAATTAATGATCAATAGTAGAAGAGGTTATGTATTATGCATGAAGCTCAAATACTGTGTGATCAGGATAATATCGGTGAATAATTTAACATTTATTCAAATTTCTACATCCTTGTCTTTAGTGGATCTGAGTGTGGTAAGTGGTACTCCCACCACACCCTTGCTGCATGGGTCACTTTGACATGGCTGAAAGTGATACCCAAGCTAGGTGCCTTTAGGAAGCACCCATCATGAAAGATAATCTCCCTTTACATCTCAAGGGAGTGACCAAATTTATAATTTTTGTTGGCCTCACCAATGCCATGAGATCTACATGTAATATCACTCCATGTAGGAGCCATGTCCTGCATACATATGGTAAGAGAATATGTCAAATCAGAAAAATAAACATGCTCCATAAGATCAGATTCTTTACCATTCAAGTCTCCCACACACATGGAGTTGGGCATGCACATTTCTCCTCTTGTAAGAGAAGGAAGAGATGGCTGAAATGACTCCTACATAGAGTCCTTTGGCTGTCCCAACTCCTTTGGTTGTCCCAACTCCTCATAACTATTGCACTCTTGTAAGTGTTGATGCAGTTCCTCCCAATCATAGTGCCGATATAGTTCCTCCTTCATACCCTCCAAATCAAAACTCATCATGATTAGGGTGTATATATTTGCTGACTGCATATAGCTGGAAAGGAACTCTTTGTGTGCTCTTTGTAGTATCTCTTGCTTAAGCTTGGAGGCTTGAGACAAGAATACTTTACCAAGATGATAGATGACCCCTTCATGGACCAAATAGCCTCCCCCTTGCTTCATGCCATCTAATATCATCTCGATGTGAAGATCTTTGGAGTACTCCACAAGGATTTGAGATCTCCAATATGGATCCACACAACTCAACAATGGCAGCCCTACTGATACATCTATGATGGTGCTTGCCTTGCTATTGATTGCCTTTTTGAAATTACACATGCCAAAATTGTTTGTTGGGAGGCTGATCCTCCCCTTTCCTAACTCCCAAAGTGTTGTAGCTTTATGTCTCATTGCTCCAATCCCTGCTTGATCTATATTTGGAGCCACACTTTGTGAGGCTTCCCCCACAGGATCAGAATCTAATGACATTCCAAGTGGCTTGCCATGAGGTGGGAATGTTCCTTGCATAATTATCATAAACATGAGAGAAGGAACTGTGAGATCCTTGCTTCCACTACGCAAATCCATCTCTGTTGTTTGTGTGGAAACATTAGGTGCAGGATAAGTGTGCATGCCTTGAATTATTTGTGGTTTCCCATTCTTCAAGTCCACCCACTCCATCTGCAAGGCTTTCCAATCAGTGGTAACCTTCCCCAAGGTATTCAACCAATGGACACCCAAGATGATATTGCTGTCTAGTATGTCAAATACAAAGAAGTGGTCCACCCAAGTGTAGGATCCCATAGTGACAGAAAGTGATGGAACATATTGCATGCATTGCATGGTTCTATATCCTAGGACCAAAACAGAAAACCCATCAAAAGTGTCAGTGGGGATTCCTCTCCTCTGCACAAGGTGAGCATCAATAAAGATGTGGGTTTCCCGATTGTCAATCAGAATAAACACTCTCTGGTTCATGACTGATCCTTGTACTCTTAGGGTCAAGTACTTAGGCACTCCTCTCAAAGATGCAAGAGTTCCACTTGTTGGAGCAAAGGCTCCATCTTCATCTATGGATGGTGATTGATCTTCATCCTCATCATCACCAGTGCTGTGACCCCTCCTAGGTCCATCATTCCCATCTTCCTCCTCAAAATCTGAGAAGACTTCTATATAGTGTGCCCTTCCAGCAACACATATATGTCTTAGTACCCATGGCTCTTGGCAAGTGAAACATAATCTCTTTTTCCTCAACTCCCTCCGAAGATCAATGTCAAGAGGTTTCGTCAGTGAGCTCTCCTTGGGTGGAGCAGCTTTCCCTTCTTTCACCTTTGAAGAGTGAGGGGATTTTCTTTGAAAAGTTGTCGTTGCCTTTGGCAAGGCATCTTGGAGATCTCTAGCTCTCTAAATGGCATCATGCAATGTGATGGGATTGGTAGACTTAACCGACCCATGAAAAGGTTCCTCCAGGCCATCAATGAACATGTAGGCTCTCCTTACTATAGATAGATCAGGGAACATGACTGGTAATCTCAGGAACTCTGAGATATAGGCCTCTGCATCTCCTATCTGCTTCATCTTTGCAAGGATTATGAAAGGTGCCTCGGGATCCTTCTGGTCAAATATCTCCACCATTATTCTAGTGAACTCAGCATAGGTAGACACATTTCTGTGTCCCAATGTAGATAGCCCATGGAACCACCAATTTTAGGCTTCGCCGTCAAAGTGCAGCACTGCAATCTTCATGGCTTCTACTTCAGGGACTTTGTTCAACTAGAAATAGATATCCATCTTTTCCACCCATGCTTTGGCAGCATAAGAGGATGATCCATCAAACTTGGGAAAAACAAATCTGCCCATAGTTTTGTGTCTCCCCTGAAATAAACCACCATATCTATATTGCTGCCATGGTCTCCTCCGGTCCTTGAGATGGAAAATGTCTTGGAAACTCAAGTTATCCTTGAATATCTGACTCTGAGAGTCATATTCCACAAAGTAATCTTCTAGGGAGGTTTGATCTTTCGGTCCTTCATTCTCTACAGCCAATAATTTAGGCATAATAGAGCATTTTGAGGCATGTGGAGCTTGTGGCAAGCTCACAGGTTGACCAGTCCCCTAATGAGACATGTCAGAGCTTTCTCCTTGATGAAATCTCCCAGGATATTCCCTCATTCTATCCACCCTCATCTATTTTATCTCCTTGGAAAGATCTTTCATGGTCTCCAAGAGAGTTTTTGCTAACTCCTCTGCTTCCTTATCATTCATAGATTCAGGGGCTTTCCCCTTGTCTTGACCCTTATCAGGGTAATCAGTGGTGTAGTCATACTTTTTATGAATTCTATTTTGGTACCTCCTCTCCCTCTTAGTGAGAGTATCATATTATTTTTAATGCAGAATGAATCATTCTCCAAGGGAAGCACAGGCTGTGCTAAGAGTGGAGCTCCGATACCACTGTAATATTCCTTTTTCATGAATTTCAACAAGGTGTTCAAGAGAAACGCTGTATAAGTAAAACTGTGAAAAAATAATGTAGATCAGGACATGATTCCTCTTATTTATGTTGTATGGGACTGATATATGGAATTTCATCTAAAACAAATCATTTTAGATACATTAAACAGATCTCCCAAAAACTAGACTAGCTAAGAAGCACCCAAAGAGGAAGGTTGCAGCCAAATGCAAACATTGCTTCAGAAATTGCGCAGTTTTATCAGATGTTCAATGGAGATAAGAAATGAGGTTTATATTTCAGTAATAAAACAACAAATCAGCATTAGGATTAATCTCTTTCACTCTACAGTAGAATGCATTAGATAATACAACAAGAATCTTCAGAAAAGAGAGCTATAACACATGTACATTTGCAGAAATGGCTCAACAATGTTATTTTTAAGGAGGTTCAACAGTTGGAAGTTACAACTCAGATCTAGGAAATATCCATGGACAAAAAATCAGATATATTTCAGATATGGAAGCTAGATAGTCCTCTATTCAAGATCCACTTGGAATTTTGACAAAAGCATGCATAAATAAGAGTAGATCTGAGAAACAAGTTGCAGATCTGGAAATTTCTGCACTAAATTTATGAATATAAAATTTCATTACGATGGATCATATCTAAATAGAACATATATCAGCAAGCTAATCCATGGATCACCAAGTGGAAGGCAAAGCCCAGCACTAGAGATCTCTGATCTAAAATATGAGCAAGGCACCATGAAAACCCTCATACAGAAATAACACAATCTACTCATGGGAACAACGCTGTAGCTCAAATGACATAGAAAAATACTGTAAAATTTCAGATCTGAAGTAAAAATAAATGAGACACTCTCCTAGGAGGTCAAAGGACCCACTCCATGGAAAGAGGCTCCCAAAATACATTAGATCTCTACAGATCTAGATTCCCACTTGCTGCAGCTTCCAGAGGCAGCAAAACCCTCAATGGATCAGTGCTGCCAATGTAATTAGAGCTTTGCCTCAAGCCTAATAGTGGTTCAATTTAGCAAACACTCCTCCCAAGAATCCTCAAAGTAAGAGGTGAAATCCCTGCATAGGAATTCCAAATACAATCCTCCACTAAGCAGCAGAGAATGTTATTTGTATAAGCAGACAAATACTCAGAAATATGATCAATCAACCTTCTCTTGCTGCCCTCCTTTTCCTTTTATAGGATGAGAAATATTTTGAAAACCCTAGACCACCTTGATTAGTTAGCCCTTTTGACATGAGAGGGTTCCTTCTAGAACTACGTTATCCCTTTTGGAGATGCAATGAACCTAGACAACGCTGTTGATTTGGTCAAGGTTGACCCACTCTTTAGATCAAACCTCTTTCACACCTGCAAGTGATTATTTACATGGCCCTGATTTGTCTTTTTTCACATGGCCATTGATTTATTCAAACTTTTTAGGAGTTTTATATGTCCTCCTTTATTCATTTATTCATGAAACAGAAATTAAAACAAAATTGAATGTTCCTCTTGGCTAAGGCTAAGTAGGAAAATTACATCTTGATAGGAGAATTCCAAACCTAGCTCAAATGTTAGCAACCACTACATCCATGACTATAATCTTTGATGGGATTTTCACTAACGAAACTACTACATATTAAATTAATCCAACACATTTCACACTTTTCGAATCAAATTAATACAGATCCCTATAAGGTTTGGTACTCTGCAAGTTTAATTCCTTCATAACAAACAATGGCATGAGATTATGGAATGCTCCTGAGTCTAACATGCAATTATGTACGGTAAAATCATGAAGCAACATAGAAATATATAAGGGTGGAATAGAAGGATCTACTTCTTCTACATGAGGACCAAAGGTGACCACTGGATTTGCTCCTTGTAACTTCAATGTGTCACTTATATCCTCCATATGTATGAGATTAATAAATTCTGAATTTTCTTTCTTGTAAGGTGGTATTTTAGCTAATTCTAGAAGAGGTACTTTAATTTTAACCTTCTCCAACATTTTTTCCAAACTGAAAGCATGAGTTTTCCTAACATTATTTTCAAGTTATTCTTCACTCTTTCTAGAATTTCCTTCTTGTTCGAGTATAGGAACAACTCTCTCCAAAATATTAGTGTCAACTGATTTGTTCTGTGAAGATACTCCCTACTGTACATTTGTTCTATTAAGTGAATTTATAGGTTGTTTCCCATTACTGACCTATTTCGCATGGTCCTTTTTTTGTGGAGTCGTTATTGGAGGAGGAATGGAGCATTGTTGTTCACCTTCATTATCCTGCACTCTAGATCTCTTTCTAGACCTTAAATCATAATTTTTGTGTAACTCAGCTTGCATGAAATCTATGAATTGCCTACAGTATTCATCCATTTCATCTTGATCAAAATATACTTCAACTTCAACATATTCTGCCTCACAATCTTGCTCTTCATTGACTTCCATTTGGTCATCTTTTTCTGGCTCTCCGGGTGTTGCTTCTATATACAATGGTGTTTTAACCTGGTCTTGATCTCTTCTTTCCATCTGCAAGATTTGTAGAGGATGTCTTCTGAATTGAGGGTTAAATCCCCCTCGGTTTTATTGTACTTGTCTTTGTGGGTTTTTGTTTTCCAATTCCATCTTAGCTAGCCTATTTTTCAAAAAATTTATCACCTTTGTCATATCTTCAATTCTTAGATCTTATGAGGATTCTTCTTTTTCTTTTCCCTTCTCTTGGAGAGGTTGTTTCCCTTTCACCTTTCCAGCTACAGTCATATTAGCTTCAATCTCTAAATCATATGTCTGTATCTGCTCAAGAGTAGGGGATCTTCTCTCTCTCAATGTAAAGCTAAAATCAGCTTCAAAATCCCCAGAAAAAACTACCTTTGCTTCTACAAGGGGGGATTCATCTCTATAGGTAAACTATTGTACAATTTGTTGAATATTTTTACAAACTCAGAAATGTTTTCATTGGGCTTTCTTTTAATCACACTAAACTTTGTCAATGAGTAACCATGATCTCTCTTTTCTCCCCATGTCTGAGTGAATTGACTTTCTAACTCTTCCCAGTTATTTATTGAACCATTTGGTAAACCTTTGAACCATTTTATAGCCTCTCCATTTAGAGACTGCACAAATAGTCTCATCACAACATCAAGATGTTCTACATTTAAATTCTCAACAAACTTCATCTTCTCCAGAAAAAAAAGAAATTAATTTGAGGTATTCTTGAGGCATCACATTCATTGGTTACACAATGTTTAGTGGTGCATATCTATTCATTAAGAAAGTTGGTGCTGCCATATTTACACCTTGGTTAATTGTTCCTTGGGTAGTTAAGGTTGATGAACCTGCTGTGAAAGTGAATGAAGGTGGTGAGAAGACTGGTATGGGAGTGGGTTGATGAAAAATGGCAGAAGAACGAGAAACTATATTTGGTTGAGCTTGAGTGAAGGTAAAAGGAAAAGGACTCGAAAGAATGTTCTTCTAACTTAGGTTCTTGAAAATTAATGGGTGTGGAAGGATAAAATTGTTCCAAGAAAGAGATTTCCTTGGAAATATCTTCAAACAAAGGGTTATTAGAACTACTGTTAAGTGCAGACAATGTAGGTTCACGTGTTGAAGGATTTTTAGGTTTCTAAACCCTTTGAGAAACCAATCTTTTTGGATATGGAAAATAAGGGACTATATGTTGTGAGGTATCTGACCTCGTGTGAGGCCTTTTGAAAGCCAAAATTTTAAAAATAAAAAGCACAGCAAAATATTTCCTCCTCACTGAACAACCAGAGGAAATAATGTGAAAAACCCAGGAAAAATAAACTTCGTTTCTTCGTCCCCGACAATGGCGCCAGAAAATGTTGCATCTCAAGAAACAATTCCTCGGGTGTGGTAAGTAATCAATGCTTAAGACATTTTGTAAATGTATGTCAAAATTATAATATCAAATGGTATTTTTTTAACACCTTTGGAATTTAATTACTTAATACCCTTAATAATAGGATATAATGAAAGCCTTCACAATGCCATAAATTTTTTTATATTTGAATGAAATGAAAAGAAGAACTATAAGAGAAACTCAAAATGATATGCTGAGAAACAAAATCTACCATTTTTAAGTTTCAGAGGAAATTCATGGAGAGAGAGGAAACTAGAAATAATATGTTGTAATCATAGAATCTATTACTTTAAAGTTTCATCAGGAGTTTCTGAAGAGAGGGGAAACTCAAAATAATGTGTTGTAAACACAAAATCTATTACTTTTAATTTTAAGGGAGAATTCATTAAGGGAGAAGAGATGAATTAAAGGAGCGCAAATTAAGGTTATTTAAATCTTACTCATAGATGTAATAAGAGACTGGCTGCTAAATTACTTCACTTCATTCGAAGAGGATTAAACAAAGAGCGAAACAGGTGTAGGAAACTTGATCTTCTTTCGTTTATTTCTTGGAAAATTCAGTAACAAATTAATATTCATCCAGAGGTCAAAAACTCGAAACCCATTTTCTTTATTTCTACCTAATTAAATACATCAAAGTAGTTCATAGCTGTTGAACTTCTTGAAACTAATCGACTAGCTAAACTGTTAACATTACTTATGCAAACATACCAAGAAAACAAATTAAAACTAGAAATATCGTTTGTTTTGTTGAATCTGATGTTGCCGATGCATCCTCTCGAAGTGCTGAGGTGTCCTTTCTGGTTATGATATAGTAGCTACACAGTTCTGTAATAATGCCTTAGTGCCTGACTTGACCCAGTTGTCGTGCTTCTCACAATGCCACTATATGTTCTTCTACCTGACTCTGCCTATGCCTTTGTGCGTTCCTGTAGCATTCTGTATTCTCTTCATCAACCACCACAATAATTGGACTTGAACCATATTCTAATCACATTTGGAGAACGCATCACGTCCTCTTTCTATCGCATTCTGGCATTTCACTGGCTTTACGTTATAATCCTCTTTTCTTCCTCCGATGCGATTTAACACAAGAAATGCCTTACCTATGGATTTGAAAACCTTTGGAGTTCACTTCTGAAACCACATCTGATCAGGAGATTAAGTCCCTTGTAGAAAAATGCTCAAAAATGAAGTTGCTTAGAATTGGTCCAAACCAGATCGACTAGAAATAGCTCGGAAAAAATATCCTGTAGACGTGAACGACACTGAAAACCGACGCCCTATGAAGAAGATATTCAGTTTTAAATTTTGCCAATTTCACTTAAAAAATGGCCCAAAGTTGACTTTATAAAAAATATTTTTTATTAAAAAAAGAATATTCCACAGAATATTCTGGGAATATTTTGTGGAATATTCCACAGAATATTCTATGGAATATTCCACAGGTAGCAAATAAACGGGCTCCACGTGGCCCCAAGATCCAATGAAAATGGCAATTCAAAATTTGTTTGAACGCGGACGGATTCGATCCCGGGTCGGCGGGATAATAGTGGAGCGTTTTGACCATTGGACCACATAGTTGTTTTTTTAATCAATGGGTGCGAACATTTATTTAAAAGTTTGAATGTTCTATTTGCGCGTATCAAATGGGGACGTGGTTCCATGGAGTTAGCACTTGGAGCGGGATTATTAAACATGCGATTTAAACCTTAACCAATTTTGCATTAAACTCAAAGTTTTAAAATGATTTTCAGAGGATGTGGTCACATGGACCCTTATCTCTTTAGCCCCCTTCAATTTGGTGGAATAATTGGTGGCTCCCTAAATTTAGTGCCCGTCACCAATTTTAACTGGAGTTAACTCCAGTTCTCCACATTTAGTGGAGTTTTTCTAGGTGACACTGGGCAAAATTCAGTTAGCCATAACTTTGGCTAGGAAAGTCCATTTGGGATGAATTTGTTTTTTATTTTGGGGTATTGAAGCATTCTGGAGCTATCGGGACAGGTTTCAGAGCCATCAGGGTGATCTATCATTGATTTTACCAGCGATTTTGGTTGTGGAGCCACTAGGGCCTAATGAAAGATCAGCTGTGTTGGACTATACTTATCCATTGGAGGTGAATGAATAGTCGATTTATACTGATTTCAGCCTTTTGTTTATGAATTTGCAGCTTATTTTTCCTTTTGAGGCTTTCTACACAGTGTAATTCATATTTTGAGCATTAATGAAAGAGGGAAAAGCCTAGTTAGAGGCTTTTGGACCCAACAGAGGTAGCCCAAGAGAGGGGTGAACTGCTTAAACAAATGCTTACTGTTATGTTGTGCATTTTTGCTGTTAAATTTTAGATTTTGCTACATTAAACAGTAAATTTTCATAAGTACACTTTTCCCAAGCAGAATTATACAGTGAACAAAACTCATTAGTTCATCTTAAAACCACATTAATTCATTTGCTGAATACTTAAAATTGCTTATTCACACATAAAATTTGGATTAATGAATACTTTGCACAAAACAAATACTTTCATTGATTGGATCTATTTCAGTGTTTACATTTTATTTCTTTAGGCAGAGCTAGTTTGTGGGCCAGAAGCTTCTGGTTTCATCCTTTCTAGTAAAGGTGAAATAACCAGTAAAAGCCCCTTACTGTCAATCTCTGTATAAGAAATACTTTGTTCTCGCAATTTCAGATCAGATTGGTATCAGAGCTCTAGGTTTTTCTTAAGAAGTTTGTGAAATTTGTGCAAGAAGATTGTGTTATTCTGCAAAATTTGATGCTTACTAAGCTGAAATTGAAAAGTGGGGAAGGTCAATTGGTTAGAGAACAAGTTAATCCTCAACCAAGGAGGGCTAGAGTGCCATTATCTCCACCTTCCATTTCATCCTCATTAGCCTTAGAATCAGCCACAAACATGTCTTCCAGAGAAGGAGAAGTACATGAGGAAATGGATCCCATGGAAGAAGAAAGAGTCTTTAGAAAATCTTTCTTGGACATGACTAACATCGTTAGGATCCTATACCAGGAGAGAAATGATAGGATTGCTAGAGAAGGGTCTAGAAACCAAAAAGAAGAAGGAGATTCTTCAGGAGGAAAGAAAGACAAAGATGAGTCTAAGAAAGGGAATGGAGGAAATGGTGATCCACCATCTCCATCATCATCCTCATCCTCCACATCATCCTCTTCAACTTCTGTTAATCAGTCACACAAAACAAAAACATCTCTTAAAAATCCTTTGTTAAAGCTTGATGTGAAGTCTGAGTTGCCGATGTTTAATGGTGATGTGAATGCAGAAAAATTGGATAACTGGATTAGACAGCTAGAAGTCTATCTAAGGATTCAGAATTTGCATGATGATGACACAAAAATCCAATTAGCCTTTTTGAGAATGGATGGAGCAGCTTTGGTATGGTGGGAAGCCAAGACCAAGGAGGAAATCAAAAAGCATGGTAAGATAAATCTAACTTGGAATGAGTTTATTACAGCTATTAAGAAACAATTTTATCCTCTTGCTCATATTCAGAAAGCAATCATGAATTGGAAAAATTTTAGGCAACTTAAGGGTCAAAATGTGCAAGATTATACCCAAGATTTTAGAAGGAGAGCACTTCTAATTGGGGTAGACTTACAAAGTCAAGACACCTTGTTGAAATACATACGAGGTTTGCACAACTACCTACAACATGCTATTCTAATGTTCAATCCTACTAGCTTAGATGAAGTCTGTGTCCAAGCTACACATTTAGAAGCTAGAGGAAAGAATACTTTTGATGAGGATAGTAATTTCAAAAACAAAGGAAAGAAGAGAGTTGCAAATTCAAGAAAAGAAAAAGGAAAGTTATTTTGCAAGAACTGTTCAAAGACAAGTCATGATGAAGATCATTGTTGGAAGCTTCATCCTGAACTGAAACTAGACAAATTCAAGAATAAAAACAAGACCAAAGAAAAGGAGAAAACTGTAGCAACGTTTGAGAAAGACTTAGGGTCAGACTCAAGAGATGAGACAAAAATCATAGCCATGGTTTTAAAGAATTTTAAGGGGAAAGAAGTGGTGCAAGACACAAATCCCAGTTCTAGCTCTTTGAATTTTCACAAAGATACTCATGAAGAAAAGAGGAGGATAGAGCTCTTCCATGTGAGGGTAATTTCAAAACATAACAAAATTGACACACTATTTGACAGTGGGTCACAAGCGAATCTTATATCTGAACACTTGGTCAAGCAGCTTAAACTTGAGACCATTCCACATCCAAAGCCTTATCCACTTGGATGGATATGCAAGGATGCCAATTTTCAAGTTTCAAGGAAGTGCATATTTCACTTTGCAATAACTGCACACTTTATTGACACAGTTGAACTTGATGTGGTGCTGCTTGATATCTCAGGTATTGTTTTGGGAAGTCCTTATTTATTTGACAGGAAGGCTATCTTTCATCGCCATGAAAACAAGTATCACTTGTTCAAAGATGGTAAAAAGTACATTGTGAGAGCTCACAAGAAGAAGCTGGAATCTTCTTTACTCCATGCAAGTCAATTGAAAAGACTGGTTAATGCAAGTCAAAGTCTAACTTTGTTAATGTTGAAACAACCAGATTTTGAGCATTCGCCTTTTTCTGATGTTGCTAATGATTTGTCTCAATTTAATAACAGTTTGTCTTTGAAAGAAGATGATGTTATGTTGCAAAAATTACCTTTTGGGTCAGCCAATGCAGAGAATGAAGTGTCAAAGCTAAGTAGTGCAAGAAAGAAGGACACACCATTCAACTTGGGAAAAAGTTGCTTTCAGAATGGTAGAATTCGCCATGGGAACAATTTGCAAGGTGAAAGTCATTTTAAGTCTTCTGGGAAGATTGATCAGTGTAGAAAAATTTTGTTTTCTACATATTTCAATTGTTGTTCTGCAAATTTTAATAATTTGCATCCTGACTTCGTCAATCTTAGAAATGGTCGATCAGTTGATTCCAGAGACAGATTATCATTTTCTCAAAAGCTTCATTTCATGAAATTAGGTAGATTTCAGTTATTCAAAGGTGGAAGAGTGGAGAATCAGTCTCCAAATCATCATTTTTAGTAATCAGAGAGCTTTTGGGGTCCAAAATCTTCCCATTTGGGAGGTGTGATCAGGAGATCAAGTCCCTTGTAGAAAAATGCACAAAAATGAAGTTGCTCAGAATTGGTACAAACTAGATCGAATGGAAAGACCTCAGAAAAATGATCTTGTAGATGTGAACGACACTAAAAATCGACGCCGTATGAAGAAGATATCCAGTTTTAAAGTTTGACAATTTCAGCTAAAAAATGGCCCAAAGTTGACTTTATAAAAAATATTTTTTATTAAAAAAAGAATATTCTGGGAATATTTTTTGAATTATTTCACAGAATATTCTGTGGAATATTTCGCAGGTGGCCAATCAATGGGCGCCACGTGGCCAGCCCGGAGGCCGCCCCGTGGCCCCAAGATCCAACAAAAATGGCAATTCAAAATTTGTTTGAACGCGGACGAATTCGATCCCAGGTCGGTGGGATAATAGTGGAGCGTTTTGACTGTTGGACCACGTAGTTGGTTTGTTAATCAATGGGCACGAACATTTATTTAAAATTTTGAATGTTCTATTGGTGCGTATCAAATGGGGATGTGGTTCCGTGGAGTTAGCACTTGGAGCGGGATTATTAAACATGTGGTTTAAACCTTAACCAATTCCGCATTAAACTCAAAGTTTTAAAATGATTTTCGGAGTATGTGGTCACGTGGACCCTTATCTCTTTAGCCCCCTTCATTTTGGTGGAATAATTGGTGGCTCCCTAAATTTAGCGCCCGTCACCAATTTTAACTGGAGTTAACTCCAATTCTCCACATTTAGTGGAGTTTTTCTAGGTGACACTGGGCAAACTTCAGTTAGCCATAACTTTGGCTAGGAAAGTCCATTTGGGACGAATGTTTTTTTGATTTTGGGGTATTGAAGAATTATGGAGCTGTTGGGATAGGTTGCAGAGCCATTAGGGTTCTCTATCAGTGATTTTACCAACGATTTTGGTTGTGGAGCCACTAGGGCCTAATGAAAGATCAGCTATGTTGGACTATACTTATCCATTGGAGGTGAATGAATAGTTGATTTATACTGATTTCAGCCTTCTGTTTCTGAATTTGCAGCTTATTTTTCCTTTTGAGGCTTTCTACACAGTGTAATTCATATTTTGAGCATTAATGAAAGAGGGAAAAGCCTAATTAGAGGCTTTTGGACCCAGTAGAGGTAGCCCAAGAGAGGGGTGAACTGCTTAAAAAAATGCTTACTGTTATGCTATGCATTTTTGCTATCAAATTTCAGATTCTGCTACATTAAACAGTAACTTTTCATAAGTACACTTTTCCCAAGAAGAATTATACAGTGAACAAAAATCATTAGTTCATCTTCAAACAACATTACTTCATTTGCAGAATACTTAAACTTTCTTATTCACACTGTTGTACATGTTAGCCCCTTCATTAAAATTTTTGGCCATTAGCTCCTCCTGAACCTTTCAAAGTTCCTACAGTGGCCTAAGGGACCCCCTCTTGCTTATCGTTGCCCTCCTCCGCACTCAGATTTCATAATCAAAAACCGAAAGGCTCTCTGTTGAAAGATTTGAATCCGAAGCCCTTTTGAGCTTAGCCTCCTACAACCAGTTCTTCATGTGAACCGGGCACATAACCCTGTGCCAAACCAAAAAGCTCTTATCATACACGACCATCGGGTGCATTGTGCATCGTCTGATCATGCCACATATTGACGACCCGCAGCCTGTCCCTATCTAGTGGTCCCCGCCGCGCCTTACCCCTAAAACCAGGCTTGTTTTCATCACCATATTTTCAGCAGCAGGTGGTATTCTCAAAATCCCAACGATTCCATTGGGTGCCCGCCACGCGTCACTGAGTATGGTGTTGAAACTGCTCCTCATAGTGCATTATCGTCCGAATCAAGACGGGCAGCGAAATCTACATCAGTCGTCCGATCCTAAATTCTCAATCCAACGACGATTATTCTCCAAAGTTGTGTAGCTTTTAACTCACGTCTATATCACCTGTGGCCCAAAATCTCACCACCCCCCGACATAATATCAACTGTCGATCCCGTTTTTTATCGTATGGCCCAGGATTGTTTGCACACCCTGTTGGCTGACCGAGTCCACCTCCACGTCTCCCCTTCCGTATGGTCTCTCGTGTGCCCACGTGTCATCCACATCCATCTCCACCATTCCCATACATCGTGTACCTGTCTATGTTGTGTGTCTCCACCTCACTCATTCATCATCACCCCACTGCATTGTTCATTTCCACACTTCGCTCCTCCATTATTTATCCGCATCGTTCATCACCCTGCGTCTTTTCATCATTTCTCCCAGCTTATACCACCATTCTGCGATCACGATAGCATTCACCACTACCGGGCCGGGTTTTATTTAACATGTTTGTGGGTTTTGCAGGTTTACAATGGTGAAGAATTATCATAATTTTACCACCTCCATTACAGAAGCCGAGAACGCATGACAAGACCTTGTTTCAGGAGCAATATTTGTGAAGAAAGATCTGGGAGCCGCTATGACATGACCAACATTAAATGGAGCAAGGGTTAAAATCTGTCAAAACCTCCAGAGAAATTCAAGATGCAGATGTTACAGATGGAGATATTAATTATCGTGGCAAACAACGTCAATGAAAGATCCAAGAAACACAGTACCTGGCATTGAAGAATTTAAATCTCAATTTGGCCTTCAGAAGGCAGAAAGTACCAGTACATTAAAAATCATATCCTCCAGGTTTTACTTCAACATATTTTTCTCTCAGAAGAGTACAGAATGTTATATATTGTATTCTTCATACCTTACCCCTGAAGAGATTTGCACCTACTGCATTTATATTATGGAGCAACCACAGAGTACTTACAGCGTTCTTGCGCCATCAAAAACTTTGGGCGAGCATTTTCTCACCACTTTGCTTCAATGAAATAGTTAATTGTTTCACCTACTTCTTTTATGAGTTTTCTCTCCTCCTTCCTCTATAAAAGGGGAGAAGAAAAAAATTGTAAGGGTTCCAAAATTTTATCAGAAAATTGTGCTGTGAAAGGAATTTTTGTATACATTTTGTAAAGCTTTTGTATCGAGGCTCAGAGCCCGTAGGGTCTCAGTGAGGAGGAGTTCTATCTCTAATGAGGATTCTGGTCTTTGGTATTTCACAGTATGTATTTTTTCTTATGTGTTTAATACGATATTCCATTTCATACATCTTCTTGTATCATGTTACTGTAATGCGAGTGGATCACTGGTTTTAGGTAAGGATTCATCCTAGTTGATGCCCATACTTGAATCAGTCAAGTGCTTTAAATATGGCTCAGGCATGATATACTGTTCCATGTTCATTTCATCCACTTTTCTGCTATATTAGTTTCTTTCGGAGGGTATTTGAAGATGATGAACAGATGAAGAAATTCCTAGAGACAGTGGGAGAATTCTCCAATATGGAGATTGATGATTGTGAAGAATATGAGGCTGAGAATGTCTCAGGAAATAAGTGGGAAGAGAAAATGGCAGGAAGTAAAGTGTTGCAATTGAAATGAAATGTAATACCTAGAGGGTTGGTGCCTATAGAAAGATTATTTGACAAGAATGATGTCCCTTTGCAGCAGAATAAAGTAGTTGAAGAAAATCAAATGGAAGATCTGAATCTGGGTACCAATGTTGAGCCTAAAATTGTGAAGCTATCTAAGAAGGTCCCAGAGGAATATAAAGGAAAATAATTGAAATTATTTCAATCATATAAAGATGTATTTGCGTGGTCCTATTAGGACCTCAAAACTTTTGATGTTAGTATAATGCAGCACAAAATTCCTTTGAGGGAGGATGCAAGACCTTATAAACAGAAGCTCCGACAGATAAATCCTCTGCTGCTTTCCTCCATTGCAAAAGAAATCAAGAAGCTGCTAAAGGCCAAAATAATAGTGCCATTAAGTTACTCTGAATGGGTTGCTGATTTGGTCCCCGTTCAAAAGAAGAATGGAGAAATAAGGCTGTGTGTATATTTCAGGAATTTAAACAGAGCATCCTTAAAAGATAATTACCCACTGCCTAAGATGGACCACATCCTGCAGAAAGTGGTGGGAGCCTCCAGAATGTCAATGATGGATGGTTTTTCTGGTTATAATCAGGTATCCGTGTTTCCAAAAGATCAAAAGAAGACTGTTTTCACCACACCATGGGAACATTCATGTATGCCAGGATGCCTTTTGGATTGATAAATGTAGGGGCCACATTTCAGAGGGCGATGGACATTGCTTTTGTCAGTGAGCAGGATATATTCCTGGCGGTGTACCTTGATGATATCACGGTGTTTTCAAAAGATGATGCTGAACACATTGAGCATTTACACAGAACTTTTGAAAAATGCAGAAGGTATGGCATTTCCCTTAACCCACAAAAGTCTTTATTTGCATTAGAGGAAGGAAAAATTTTGGGGCACATTGTAACTAAGGATGGGGTAAGGATAGATCCTAAAAGAGTAGAAGTGATAAATAAAATTCCTCTCCCCAGAAATAAAAAAGAAGTGCAAGTGTTTTTAGGCCGAATAAATTATCTGAGAATATTCATCCCTAACTATGCTGAAATAGTCAGGCATATAACTGATATGCTGAAAAAGAACAATGAGGTGAAATGGTCACAAGAGTCACGGGAGGCCTTTGCTAGAATTAAAGCTACATTTTTTGAAGCCCCTGTGCTGGCTGGACCTGATTATACTAGACCATTTATGATCTTTTCTTTTGCATCACCTCATACAGTAGCTGGAGTGTTATTGCAGAAAAATGAAGAAGGATATGAACAGCCTATTGCCTTTTTCAGCCAAGTTCTCCATGATGCAGAATTGAAATATAACATATTAGAGAAACAGGCATATGCCCTAGTAAATTCCCTCAAGGCCTTTAGAATGTATGTTTTGCAGTCCCACATTACTGCATATGTCCCCACTGTAGCTGTGAAAGACATTCTCATTCAGGGATACAGTGAAGGAAAAAGGGGGAGATGGATTGCAAAAGTACAAGAATATGACCTGGACATCAGACCTACTAAGCTAATTAAAGGGCAGGGGCTAGCCAAGATTCTATCTGAATCAAATTATCAGGCTTTAGGCATAAATTTGTCCATGGTAGCGAACGAAGAATCTGAGAATGAAAGAGAGCAGCAAGGGCTAGAGATGGCTACTCATAAAGTACATATGAAGTATCTCACTAGTCCATGGTACAAAGAAATAGTTGAATACCTTATGACACTCAGCTATCCACCTAGCTGTGATAAATCAAAATACAAGGCTTTGAGATTGAAATCACAAAAGTGCATAGTTGCTAATGGCCAATTATATTGGAGAGATCCTTCAGGCATTCTACTCCTGTGCCTCACAGAGGATGAAGTGGAAAGTATAATGAGGGAATTTGTGGAGGCCATTACAGCTGGAGGGCCACAGCTCATAAAATACTTAAGGCTAGTTTCTACTGGCCAAACTTATCTGGAGATGTTTTTGCTTGGGTTAGAGCGTGTGATAAGTGTCAGAAATTTGCTGAGAAATAGAAGTTAGCAGCTCTGCCCTTGATTCCTGTTCATGTGAATGAGCCATTTCAGTAATGGGGAATAGATTTTATTGGAGAAATACATCCCCCATCAAGTGGGCAGCATAAATGGATATTAACAGCCACAGATTAGTTTACAAAATGGGTGGAAGCCATACCTACAAGGAACGCTACTGACACTGTCATCATAAAGTTCATGGAGGAAAACATCATATCCAGGTTTGGCTTCCCTACCAGAATAGTGACTGATAATGCACAGGCCTTCAAATCTGCAAAATTTGTGAATTTCTGTCAACAGTAGAATATTGCACTTAAGCACTCAACAACTTACTATCCTTAGGGAAATGATTTGGCAGAATCTTCCAACAAAACCCTAGTGAGGGCCTTGAAGAAAACAATCAATGAAAATCAGAAGAATTTGGATTCCCAATTGAAATTTTCTCTATGGGCCAATAGAATTACTTATAAGCGAGCAACTGGGAAATCCCCATATGAATTGGTATACGGACGAGCAGCAGTGTTTCCTGTGCAGCTGGCCTTACCAGTGGCACGTTTGATACAGGAAAGTCACGAAGAACCAGATGGTATGGTCAGGAGAATCAACCAATTGGTGGAATTAGAGGAAACACGGGGCCAAGTGAATCAGAGATTAGCTGAATATTAGGAAAGAATGAAAATCATATTTGATCAGCATGCAAAACACAGAAAATTCTAGGTTGGTGATCTGGTTCTCAGGTGGGATGTCCGGAGGGCTGAAAAAGGAAAGCACGGAAAATTCGACCCACTCTGGTTCGGCCCATTTAAAATTGCGGAACAGGGAGGTAATAACACATTTATATTGGAGAATTTATAGGGCGACGTGCTGGATGCCCCTGTAAATGGCCAATTTCTGAAACCCTATTTCCAATTCTGATTCAGGCAGGGAATGCCTGTTGTACCATAATTGTATATAGGTTTTGGTTTCAGTTCTTGTTTGAATAAGGGATGTGTGCTGACGAATTTTGGAAGAGAAATGCAGCAAGGCCGCATAGCATAGTTAACAGAGAGATAAACAGACGGTCTGCAGGTTCTCGACATGTCCACGGAGGAACATGCCATCCCCAGATGGAGCCGATGTTGTACATGTTAGCCCCTTCATTAAAATTTTTGGCCATTAGCTCCTCTTGAACCTTTCAAAGTTCCTACAGTGGCCTAAGGGACCCCCTCTCGCTTATCATTTCCCTCCTCCACACTCAGATTTCATAATAGAAAGCCGAAGGCTCGCTGTTGAAAGATTTGAATCCGAAGCCCTTCTGGGCTTAGCCTCCTACAGTCAGTTCTTCATGTGACCCGGGCGCATAACCCTGTGCCAAACAAAAAAGTGCTTATCACACATGGCCATCGAGTGCATTGTGCGCTGTCCAATCATGCCACAGATCGACGGCCCACAGCCTGACCCTATATGGTGATCCCTGCCACGCCTTACCCCTAAAACCAAGCTTGTTTTCATCGCACAGCTTTTCAGCAGTAGGCGGTATTCTCAAAATCCCAGCGATTCCATTGGGCGCCCACCACACGTCGCTGAGTACGGTGTCGAAACCGCTCCTCATTGCGCATTATCGTCTGACTCAAGATGGTCAGCGAAATCTACATCAGCTGTCCGATCTCGAATGCTCAATCCAACGAAGATTATTCTCCAAAGTTGTGCATCTTTTAAATCACGTCTATATCACCCGTGGCCCACCATCTCACCACCGCCCGACATAATATCAATCGTCGATCCCGTTTTTGATCATATGGCCCAGGATTGTTCGCACACCCCGTTGGCTGACCGAGTCCACCTCCACGTCACCCCTTTCGTATGGTCTCTCATGCACCCACGTGTCATCCGCGTCCATCTCCACCATTCCCATACATCGTGTACATGTATATGTTGTGTGTCTCCACCTCGCTCATTCATCATCGCCCCACTGCATTGTTCATTTCCACCCTTCGTTCCACCATTATTTATCCGCATCGTTCATCACCCTGCATCTTTTCGTCATTTCTCCTAGCTTATACCACCATTCTGCGATCACGATAGCATTCACCACTACTGGGCCAGGTTTTATTTAACATGTTTGTGGGTTTTTCAGGTTTACAATGGTGAAGAATTATCATAATTTTACCGCCTCCATTATAGAAGCCGAGAACGCATGACAGGACCTTGTTTCAGGAGCAACATTTGCGAAGAAAGATTCGAGAGCCACTATGACATGACCAACATTAAATGGAGCAAGGGTTAAAATCTGTCGAAACCTCCAGAGAAATTCAAGATGCAGATGTTACAGATGGAGATATTAATTATCGTGGCAAACAACGTCAATGAAAGATCCAAGAAACACAGTACCTGGCATTGAAGAATTTAAATCTCAATTTGGCCTTGAGAAGGCAGAAAGTACCAATACATTAAAAATCATATCCTCCAGGTTTTAATTTAACAGATTTTTCTCTTAGAAGAGTACAGAATGTTATATATTTTATTCTTCATACCTTACCCCTGAAGAGATTTGCACCTACTGCATTTATGTTATGGAGCAACCACAGAGTACTTACAGCGTTCTTACGCCATCAAACACTTTGGGCGAGCATTTTCTCACCACTTTGTTTCAATGAAATAGTTAATTGTTTCACCTACTTCTTTTATGATTTTTCTCTCCTCCTTCCTCTATAAAAGGGGAGAAGAAAAACATTGTAAGGGTTCCAGACTTTTATCAAAAAATTGTGCTGTGAAAGGCATTTTTGTATACATTTTGTAAAGCTTTTGTATCGAGGCTCAGAGCCCGTAGGGTCTTAGTGAGGAGGAGTTCTATCTGTAATGAGGATTCTGGTCTTTGGTATTTCACAGTATGTACTTTTTCTTATGTGTTTAATACGATATTCCATTTCATACATCTTCTTGTATCATGTTACTGGAATGCGATTGGCTCACTGGTTTTAGGTAAGGATTCATCCTAGTTGATGCCCATACTTGAATCAGTCAAGCACTTTAAATATGGCTCAGGAATGATATACTGTTCCATGTTCATTTCATCCACTTTTCTGCTATATTAGTTGCTCTGGGAGGGTGCTTTTAAAACGCCATTGTCATGTATGGATTCTTAGAATGATAAGCCCATATGTGGTTCTGTTGTGTATCTGGGTATCAGACCAAAGTTAACTAGTATCCTCTTGTGTTTCTTTCCCTCCATACACTTCTGATATTTGAGTTCTATGACATATTATTTGAATCGGCCCTCTTTACAGTAAATTGTCTCTTAACTGTCTGACACTTTAATATTGGAGCTTTGCATTGTGCCTCTACAACATTACTTTCCCTGTGACAGTTTCTGTGATTGCGGGTCCCATTCTAAATCAATTTCCTTGTTTAACAAGAGATAGTAGGAGAGCCTTTGGATTGACAACCAAGCTTTATTATATGCCTCTTGCTATGTTAAGATATCCTAGGCACTGGTCTATGGTAGCTCTAGACTGTCTCTACGGTAGACAACAATTGTCGACAACACACACGGAGGTTCTCGACATGTCCACGGAGGAACATGCCGTCCCCAGATGGAGCCGATGTTGTACATGTTAGCCCCTTCATTAAAATTTTTGGCCATTAGCTCCTCCTGAACCTTTCAAAGTTCCTACAGTGGCCTAAGGGACCCCCTCTCGCTTATCATTGCCCTCCTCCACATTCAGATTTCATAATAGAAAGCCGAAGGCTCGTTGTTGAAAGATTTGAATCCGAAGCCCTTTTTGGCTTAGCCTCCTACAGTCAGTTATTCATGTAACCCGGGCGTGTAACCCTATGCCAAACCAAAAAGTGCTTATCATACACGGCCATCGAGTGCGTTGTGCACCGTCCGATCATGCCACAGATCGACGGCCCGCAGCCTGTCCCTATATGGTGATCCCCACCGCACCTTACCCCTAAAACCAAGCTTGTTTTCATCGCACAGCTTTTCAGCAGCAGGCGGTATTCTCAAAATCCCAGCGATTCCATTGGGCGCCCGCCATGCGTCGCTGAGTACGGTTCGAAACCGCTCCTCATCGCGCATTATCATCTGACTCAAGATGGGAAGCGAAATCTACATCAGCCGTCTGATCTCGAATGCTCAATCCAATGGCGATTATTCTCCAAAGTTGTGCATCTTTTAACTCACGTCTATATCACCCGTGGCCCACCATCTCACCACCGCCCGACATAATATCAACCGTCGATCCCGTTTTTGATCATATGGCCCAGGATTGTTCGCACACCCCGTTGGCTAACCGAGTCCACCTCCACGTCACCCCTTTCGTATGATCTCTCGTGCGCCCATGTGTCATCCACGTCCATCTCCACCATTCCCATACATCGTGTACGTGTCTATGTTGTGTGTCTCCACCTCGCTCATTCATTGTCGCCCCACTGCATTGTTCATTTCCACCCTTCGCTCCTCCATTATTTATCCGCATCGTTCATCACCCTGCGTCTTTTCGTCATTTCTCCCAGCTTATACCACCATTCTGCGATCACGATAGCATTCACCACTACTGGGCCAGGTTTTATTTAACATGTTTGTGGGTTTTGTAGGTTTACAATGGTGAAGAATTATCATAATTTTACCGCCTCCATTATAGAAGCTGAGAACGCATGACAGGACCTTGTTTCAGGAGCAAGATTTGCGAAGAAAGATCCGGGAGCCGCTATGACATGACCAACATTAAATGGAGCAAGGGTTAAAATCTATCGAAACCTCCAGAGAAATTCAAGATGTAGATGTTACAGATGGAGATATTAATTATCGTGGGAAACAACGTCAATGAAAGATCCAAGAAACACAGTACCTGGCATTGAAGAATTTAAATCTCAATTTGGCCTTCAGAAGGCAGAAAGTACCAGTACATTAAAAATCATATCCTCCAGGTTTTAATTCAACAGATTTTTCTCTCAGAAGAGTACAGAATGTTATATATTTTATTCTTCATACCTTACCCCTGAAGAGATTTTGACCTACTGCATTTATGTTATGGAGCAGTCATAGAGTATTTATAGCGTGCTTGCGCTGTCAAACACTTTGGGCGGGCATTTTCTCACCATTTTTTTTCAATGAAATAGCTAATTGTTTCACCTACTTCTTTTATGAGTTTTCTCTTCTCCTTCCTCTATAAAAGGGGAGAAGAAAAAAATTGTAAGGGTTCCAGACTTTTATCAGAAAATGATACTGTGAAAGGCATTTTTGTATACATTTTGTAAAGTTTTTGTATCGAGGCTCAGAGCCCGTAGGGTCTCAGTGGGGAGGAGTTCTATCTGTTATGAGGACTCTGGGCTTTGGTATTTCACAGTATGTACTTTTCCTTATGTGTTTAATACAATATTCCATTTCATGCATCTTCTCGTATCATGTTACTGGAATGTGAGTGGCTCATTGATTTTAGATAAGGATTCATCCTAGTTGATGCCCATATTTGGATCAGTCAAGCACTTTAAATAGGCTCAGGCATGATATACTATTTCATATTCATTTCATCTGTTTTTCTGCTATATTAGTTGCTTTGGGAGGGTGCTTTTAAAACGCCATTGTCATGTATGGATTCTTAGAATGATAAGCCCATATGTGGTTCTGTTGTGTATCTGGGTATCAGACCAAAGTTAACTAGTATCCTCTTGTGTTTCTTTCCCTCCATACACTTCTAATATTTGAGTTCTGTGACATATTATTTGAATCGGCCCTCTTTACAGTAAATTGTCTCTTAATTGTCTGACGCTTTAATATTGGAGCTTTGCATTGTGCCTCTGCAACATTACTTTCCCTGTGATAGTTTCTGTGATTGTTGGCCCCATTCTAAATCAATTTCCTTGTTTAACAAGAGATAGTAGGAGAGCCTTTGGAATTACAACCAAGCTTTATTATATGCCTCTTGCTATGCTAAGATGTCCTAGGCACTGGTCTATGGCAGCTCTAGACTGTCTCTAGGGTAGACAACAATTGTCGACAACACACACATAAAATTTGGATTAATGAATACTTTGCACAAAAAAAATACTTTCATTGATCGGATCTATTTCAGTGTTTACATTTTATTTCTTTAGGCAGAGCCAGTTTGTGGGCCAGAAGCTTTTGGTTTCATCCTTTCTAGTAAAGGTGAAATAACTAGTAAAAGCCCCTTACTGTCAATCTCTGTATAAGAAATACTTTGTTCTCACAATTTCAGATCAACATCACATCCGCCCACCAATCAAAAATCGGGGATTTTTTTATGAAAGAAAGGAGGTAAGTGTTAAACATTGCGATGTTTGAAGTGCGACGGGTGGAAGGTGACGTGGCAAGCAGAGTTGGTGCCAAATGAAAATCACAAATCAAAATATTTATTATGAGACATGGTAGGTAAATGATAAAATGTGTGATGTGCGAAGTGCGGGGAGAGGTAGGTGACGTGGTAGGGATGGGTCACACGATATTGCAAATTGAAAATCGGCAGATTTAGTTTATGAGCGATGGAGGTAAACATTAAAACTTGTGAAGTTCGAAATGCAGGGAGAGGGAGGAGATGTGGAAAAGAGAGGTGGGCATGCCCGTAGCCTGCAGATCACAACCTTTAACACATTCCTTAGCACTAGCCCTTTAAACTTGCGAAGTGTAGTATGTGATACGATCTCCGCCGTCGATCTCTCTATTTCAGTTCTACGCTTTGATTCTGACCATTTTTTTTTCCCTTTCCACCTCCTCAAAAACTCTTAAGTGTCTAAGGGAAATACACCATTTCTCTACCTTCTCTAATTTGAAAGTAAAGGGCATGGGCTCCAACTATCACCACGTAATGTTCTTTATTGAAACCTGAGACCACTTGCTGGGGAACTTAAGCAGTTTTTTGGAATTTGAAGAGAGTGTTCCCATAGTTAGTGTCAACCGTCGAATTTCAGGTGAGCGGATTTAACGAGACTTCTTGCGAGGGCACTCATTGGTATAAATCTCGTGCAATTTGTGCTCCCGGGTTCTATAGCGCTAGTCTCTCCTGATCTTGCGAATGAGCCCAACTAGACCCTGACCGGTGTGTACTGTTTTGAACGTTCCCATCAATCCAACTCTTGAAATATTCTGCACGTGAATGAGCCCAACTCGACCCACCTTCACCTCTCATTACATAATGTTAACGTACCAACATATAAATGAAAATTCTTCTTTGACATACAAAAATTTACCTTTTCTAACATATATGCTTTTTTTGTGTTTTGAAAATTATTTCAAAGGTAAATGAAAATGAGTGACAATAGTTGGTAACCCAGATAGGGGTTTTTTTGAAAAGCAAACCCTTGAGGATTATGTTGACCAAAGCCTGGGTATGCTACTTGTTGAAATGAAGGTTGTGGAATTTCTGCTTGTGGATTCCCACGGATATTTTTTCCAGCATTATAACCCAAAATAGGATATCTTGGATTTAGTTTTTGATAACCTGGTTGCAGCTATGTCATCCAATATGTAATATCCCAAAAGAGGGTTTTTCTACAACAATGAGAATACCCTAAGGTATTCCAGAGTTGGATATGTAGCCGTATGACTAATAATAGATGTTATATTGAATATCCTTTAGTAATATGATCAAAAACAACCTTTACTTCACTTTTTGACTCAAAAGGGTGGGGAAAAGAGGTGATTTATACCCTAAAATGAGTGTATTCAGAAATCCGCTTAAAAATAAGGGAAATGGCTGTAGGATATTTTATCTTAGACCATGTGGGACTCCCATACCAAATTTTAGGTCAAAAACATGATCCTAGCTATATTAAATAGTTCCTCCAATCCCAACTAGGCTTGAAAACCCTGATTTCCCATGACTTAATGTATGCAGAAGTTTCTGAAGTTAATGTAACGTAATTTTCTCAAGGGATTAGATGAAATAAGTTTAAAACATCATGAAATTAAATTTGGGGCAAGACTTATGCATTTTCAAGATAAAAACAGAGATTTTACATGGATAAACCCTCAAGATTGAGGTGCTGCAACACCGGAAATTGCCAAGAAATATAGACAACATAATTTTCTGAAGATTGAAGCACTTATTTATTATATATTAGATCTAGAACAGATCTATGCATGAAAATACAGATCTATTATAGATCTGGAAGCCAAAGAGGCTGTTTATTACACTCCCCTTGGGGATTTCAGCAATACATGAAAGTACAGGAGTAGATCTGAGTTTTACTGCAGCAGATATGTAGAATTATTTAGGAAAATTAAAGGATATACTTTAGTGAATGAATCAGATCTGAAACATACATGGATTGGTTGGCCAATCCATGGATCACCACAGTGCAAGGAGAGCTCCTTTACACTAGAGATCTTGTCTTCAAAACAATGCTGAAGCCCTTGAAACACTGCTCCACAAAATTTACGTAGATAAGGGAGAGAAAATACATATTATAACTTAAAGTGTGTATCGTCCTGATGCTAATATCAAAACATTAAGCCCAATCAACCAATACACTCTTCCAGGAGGTTAAAAGACACACTCACTGAGAAGAGAGATCATGATAAGCTAGATATGATGTAGATATAGTCTCCACTTGTTGCAGCTCACTTAGACAATGAAACCCTCACTGGATTTATGCTGCCAAAGAGAGATGGTGCTTGGCCATATGCCAGATAGTGGAAAAGAAAGCACAAGTCTCCTCCAAGAGCTGCTCAAGGAAGGAGGTGGGATTCTTGAACAGGAAGACCCAACAAGGGATGTCTGAGTAGACAATAACTTCAGAAAATGACAATCTTCAACAACCCTTCTCTTCAGCCTTCTTCTTCCTTTTATAAGATGAGGATGTGCAAAACCCTAAACCACCTCCAAAACTTTAGCTCCTTTCACATGAAGCTCCTCCATCTAAAATTGCACTGAGCCTCTAGATGGTTCAATGAATCTAGATAAAACTTAGATTTGGTCCTATTGACCCAGTCAATTGTCTCAATCCTGCTTCATACACAAGTGGATTTTATTACGATGGCCCAGATTTATCCTTTTTCACATTGGGCATGTATTTATTCTTTGATCTAAGGAGTTTTACATGTCCTCCATTAGTCATGTATTCATAAGCATGAAAATAAAAGTAAAACAAGGAAAAATTGAATATTCCTATTAGCTTGGGCTATTTAGGAATATTACAGTCCTCCCCTCCAAAATGTTGCTTTTCCTCAAGAAATTGCAAGGATATAACTGAAGGATGTCCCCTCCCCTTACTGTAGCATCCACATATGATGATCTCCTCCAAATAATGAGATGTTGTGTCAACAATGAATCTCCATATTGCCTCTCCCAATCATGCAAGTTAGTTGAATATCTATTATCATGAATAATTAGAGTACTCAAGAAGGAAATAAGGTGCTACCTAGCGGCTCCCTTGAGGCATGGGATCTAAAATTTATTGGGAAACAACATTCCCATGTGGATCCTCCATCCCCAAGCAATCATCCACAGAAAATGAGTCACCTCCCGACATGGCAACTCCTGAAAATGTTCCTCCACCTTTAGCTCCCGCAAAATAGGTGGGTTGAAAATCTGCACAGGGTAGGCAAGATAGCCTACCCCACGCTATTCTCCTCTCCACTTAAGATAACTGTAGAGTGAAAATTGATCTTGGGTTGCAAGGATATTGCCCTCAACTGGCATCATGAATATTAGATCTATAAAGATCCTCCCTCCAACATTGTAAAACCAGTTAGCCCAAAATTTTTCATATGTGATGGATATAAGAGTATCATCATAAGGTATCCCATCACACACATGGCTCACCTCCAAGAGAAACAAGTGTTTGGTTTGTTGGAAAGATTGTCATTAATGCCAAAGGAGCACAAATGAGCATCAACAGAACTATCATTAAGGAAAAGGAGCAGAGAAGCAGCAGGAATAAGGCAAAGAAGAAGTGGAGTAATAATGCAGTATGAAAGCATAAAATAGAGGCAAGGAGCAGCATTAGACCATCAGCAAAGGAAAAGGAGCACAAAGGAACAACACCAAAACACTGGCAAGCACCAGAGACAGTGAATGCAGCTAGGCACCAAAGGTGGCAGAAAGAAGCAGAGGCAAAAGAGAGGCAGTTAAGGAAGAAAAGGAGCAAGAAAAAGGAGCTCAAGAGATATCAACGCGTGCAACAAGTGCAATAAGAAGCATAGGCAGCCCAGGAGAGATACGCAGAAGCAACATAGATAGCGAAGGCAAAGGTGTGCAGCAGAGGCAATGAAGGCAACAGAGGCAGCGAAGGCAGCAGAGAAGCAGCAAAGGCATGTGACAAGTGAAATAATCCAAAATCAAAGTGAAAAGATCAAGAGAGTGACATTATGCAGAAAATTGGAAAGCAGCATAAATGTGCAGGAAAGCGGCAGAATAGAACAACGACAGTTGAACAAACAGGCAGGGACGTGGTTTCCTAAAGCCCAAAAGTACAGTCATGGACCGGCGTGATCAATGAATGAGAATTAAGGGAGGTTGATGATAAAGATTATATCACAATCAAGTCATACCCGATTGCATATCGGACATTGCAAGCTCAGGAGAATAAGCGCTTGAGAATCAGGTTGAATCGCCGAAGCGCAAAGTGTGATAATGAAGTGGCGATGCAAATTTGCGATGCGATGTGGTGATGTGAAGGGACACGTGGCAGCACAACACAATATCCCACATCGGTGATGCAAATTTACGATGCGATGTGGCAATGTGAAGGGACACGTGGCGACATAGTGCGATATCACACATCAACGATGTGAAGTTCATCACATACCGTGAAGTGGCGATGTGATGCGATGCGAAGATGTGATGCGATGTGAAGTTCATCGCATATCGCAATTGGGGCAAGAGGAATATCGCATATTGGAAGATCAGATGGACGAAGGCACATTGGGTAACAAGATTCGCCAAAGTGCGATAAAGAGAGCAGACGCGATACAGATCAAAGTTGAAACCTAAAGCATTTCAAGTCCTGGAGTATGGGATTTCCCATTTTTAAATCACATCGGAAAACAAAGGAGCATTAGAAAATAAAACATTAAAACATGTGGGCAAGAGAAATGTGCTGCACTATGATTGGTCACTACATTGTGGGACCCTTTAACCAAAGTTAAGTCTGGGGCTAAGTGTTTTATGAAGAAAACCATGGAAGCAGAGGTCGACTCGGGTTACAAAGGAATGACCTGAAAATATGAAAAAGGGCCCGGAGCATGAGCATAACAGTGTGATGAAGGATTGACCATTGAGGCATGTAAATCATTGGAAATGGTCAAAAAATACGTGGAACCAGAAATGGAAAATAAGCGAAACAACGAATGCAGGATTACAAAACCGGTAAGTGTTTTTCACACCGCTTTTGGAAGATAAGTGGTAAAAGGTGAAATGAATGCGATAGAATTAATAGGGCGACGTGTGGCATTCTAAAACCACCTATTTCGCATAGGTTGGGAACAGTTAAATAAAATGAAACTTTATGTGTGAATTCTGTCAGATTGGAATGTTAAGAAAAGGTGGAGTCTGATGACCGTCCGATTGATGAAAGGTTGATATGCATGTGAACATAGCACAAAAGACACAGGTAATGGAAGAAATAGAAAAGTTATGTAGCAGAGCTAGAATATAACAACAGAAACTGAAAAGACAGTGACAGCAACAGAAAAAAAAATATATATATGGCAAACCAAGAGTTGAAAGGGCTAAATTGAAATATTATTGTATCTATAAATGTAAATGATTTAATTATTTTTATTGTATGTGATGCAAAGGAAAGTCTCCTTAGGCAAAGAAAAACTCCAATTTGATACTATAATGATTGTATTGTTGTAACATCCTACATGTGCTGAGCGAGGAAATGAGAAGGTGGAAGGAAAAGATTCGTAAATGTTCACTTCATATTCCCTGTAGAATGCAAAGAGCCATGAATTTAGCTGCATAAAATAGGTAGTATTCATGTGCAGAAGGTTACAAAAAATATATATAGAGAGAGAGAGGGAGTATGTGGCAAAATTTAAGAGAGCTGAAGATTTTAGAAAGCTTCAGAATGGAAGAGAGCAGAAGATTATAAGACAAAACAACATGGGGTTAGATAAATAAGTATAAGGTGAGAGAGTGTAAGAAGAAGAAGGATCAAAGAGAGGATTTGTGAAGATCCAAAGATGATATAAAGAAAATTTGAAGGCTAGAAGGACAACAGTAAAGAAGGATAAAAGCAAAGCTGATATCCAGGTAAATCAGCATATGATTTTATTGTACAGTGAGGAAGTTGGTGCTTCCATATCAAGTTGTAGCTTGATAGATGTCCAGTTGTAGTTGGCTGAGGTAGGAGCCTCCTATAGGTTGTAGCCTACAGAAAATAGATTGGAGTTGGAGCTTCCTTGCAAGTTGTAGCTTCTAGAATTGAGGTAGTAGCCTCCTGTAGGTTGGAGCCTACAGAAAATCAGTGGTGAGAGGGATTTGGAGCTTGCCTTTGAATCAAAACAATAATAAGATGTGGTTTTCTCCCTTATGGGTTCCCACTTATATCTGTTGTCTATGTGCATGATGTTTATGTGTTGATATGGTGTATCTAATCTGCCTAATACTTGCTGATCACATATTAAGATTGTTGTTACTTTATGTAATAAGTTGATCATGAAATGAAGGTGTAAATAAGTTTAAAGGAAAGTTTTAAAATTCCATGAATGTGTTAAACTGATTCACCCCCCCTCTCAGTTTAACTAAGGGTTCAACAATTGGTATCAAAGTGATTTCCTTTGGTGTAAGCCTTATAGATTGAAGGAGATCTGGTTGAGTCATGGACTATCAAAATGTACCCATGGTAAATACAACAAACTTTCCTGAATGGAGAGATAAGGTTAAACATATTTAATGTCTTATGAACCTGAGGTATGGAAGCTTGTATGTGATGGTTATTACATAGAATCTACCTCTTTGCAAGAACAACAGTGGAATTCCAAGGAAAAATTTGTGATATATAACAATTTTCATAACAAGGATCTTGATTTAATAATGGATCTAATCTTTGCAAAAGAAATCTGGGATAGATTGCATTTCATGCATGAAGTAGACACTAAGGGCTGCATTGTCAAGAAGGAGAAGAGAATCAAGAAGAAGAAAAATTCATGTCAAAAGGAAAATGTTCAATCAAATGAGGTACTTGCTAGTGTAAATGGGAGTAAGTTCCATGAAGAAATTATAGTGAAAGAACAAACCAAACTTGGCACTGCCTTGACTAAAATAGGAAGATTGAAGAATGAAAACAAAGACTTGAAGAAATTGGTGCAAATATGTGATGAGAAAGAATATGAAGATAAGAAAGAAATTTTTGGCCTGAAGACACAACTTGAAGAAGCAAGGAAATTATAAGACACTCTACTAAAGAAAATAAAGGATAATGAAGCAACTCAAAATATTCCTACAGAAGTAGAAGCCAAAAAGAACACGATTTTCAATGAAGTAAACAGAAACAAGAAGCAACCTCAAATGACCAATAAAGAAATGAAGAAACAGTCAGCTGAAAAAGTCTAACACACTTTTGAATATGAATTGAATAAATTCGAAAGTTTTCAAAGGAGGTTATTTCCTCCTATGAGAAGTATCACTTGTTTTTCCTGCCACAAACTTGGACATATTGCAGCATATTGTAAGACAAATCAAATCCAGTCCAACCAAAAAAGGATGCAGAAAATGAAAAGACTACCTCAAGCAAACAAATGGAGAGGAAAACCTTTCACCAGGGACACTAATCGATTACATGGCTACTGTTTTTCATGCAATGAATTTGGACATTAATCTGTTGAATGTAAATTGTGTTAAAAAAGGGGAACAAAATATTATACATCAGTTCAAACGTACCTTGGTAAAATAAGATGTTATGTATGCCTCAAGCTTGGTCACAAAGTGAAAGACTGTAAACTACCATATACATTAAAGAACTATAGACATATGATGGAATCCAATCCAATCTGACAAAAATTTGAATAAAAAAGAAGTGAAGACATTATGAAGAACCCTAATAAAGTTTGGAAGGAAAAGAGAAAGGGGGAGCTTGTTAACTCAATAACATAATGAATCCATCACATTCTCAGGGGGAGCTAATCTAAGAAGAAACATCCCAGGGGGAGAGCAGTCCATAAATAGTCCCCATGAAATTAGTCTAAGAAGAGCTCCTTAGAATGAAAACAGCTATAAGATCAGGAAGGGAAAGGACAATTTCTCTAACAGAGAACTATAGAGGAATAAGAATACCTAAAGCATACAATAGCCAACAAGTTGATGGAAGGAGAGAAGGAAGCAAGCAACCATGATGGTAGAGGGAACATGAGCCATGAACATGTAAGCTAAGAAGACATCAGCACATTAAGTGATGAATGGTTAAAGTCACAAAAATTATGTTTCGAGCTACAAAATTGGAAAGACCCATAAAGGATGATCACATTGTGCATCATACTGCTAGAATTAACAATGAATCACATTAAGAAGGATGAGTAAGAGAAGTTCCTATCATCATTATATCATTACATCATTCATCTATGAAAATTCCCCTTGGAGGAATGTAGTTAAGTGAGTGATAAATCGCTATGTGATCTCCCCATGAAGATTCATAGTATAGAAATTTGTGATGTTCCTTTATCAAGAATTTCTGTAATATGGTCCAAGGGGACGTTGTATAAGGAAGATGATGCATAAATAAGATAAAAGGGGACTTGGATCCCTTATTTAATACATCATACGTAACACTTCAATAAGTTGAACTCAAAGAAATCCCTTAAGGGAGGTTAAACAGATCTCCCACCCTTTGGTATCTCAAAGAAGTGCTCAAAGAGTGAGCTACAGCAACATATGAACAAAATCATGAAACTCTACAAATCTGAACATTTCCATAGAGGGAATATTATGCAACCATCATTATATTATTATCTCAGCAATAATACACAAGAAAATCATGAGGGACAAGCTACTCAAGCAATGGGGATCAACTCCAATGATTAGAACATGAAATACAGGAGTTGCTGCAACTGCATAAAATGTCGGAGAGCAGTGACTGCACAGTCTCTATGAGAGTAGCAGCTACTGAATACATAAAAAATGATAATGAGGCTGAAGGATACAAAGAAATTCCCAAGAATGTAAAGGTGGCCCTCAATATAAGATTTCTAGCCAATCCAGGAGGGATTACTAGAAATGCCAGATAAAATACAATGTGACAATTAAATACTAGGGTTAATCTATTACTGCAACATTGAATATCTATGATGAGGCTATGGTAGATATGGAATATGGATTTCCCTCCTCCAATGGTGCTCCTTAGTATAAGGTTGATCCCTCTACTCAAGAACAATCCTCCTGATGAGCTCAATGAACTCTCCCACCGCTACCTGCATAAAATAACGCAGTTCCAGCCCTTAACTACACTGTGAGAGATGGTGAATGGTTGGAAAAGTGCCAAAGATATGAAAATAAGCTCGAGAGTCTCCTCTTCTTCTCCTCCAATGAATAGACAAGCCCTCCACCGAAGAACAAGCCAAAGAATGACTCTATGAGTTCCTCTGTTGCTGCACCTAGAAACACAATGTTTTCTGCCCAACAGGAAAATGTTGCAGCTGTAGGAGGAAGCTTGGCCAAATGATGGAATGAGTAAATGGAGCTAAAAAACACTCTCCTTCCTTGAGGATGAGGTAGGGATTCCCGACAAGGAACACCCTTGTGCTCAATAACACTACAACCCTGCTAAAAAGCCCGGGTATGCAAGTCTAAGCATACCATATGAAAATGATAAACCAAAAGCATAATCAAAATGGGCTTCCATCTCCTCCTTATAAAGAAAATGAACTCCTCTCACCATGGGTCCTGTTAGAGTCGGTCCTTACAGCCCTCCATCAGTGATCATTTCGTCTTTTGCATATTCATTTTTAGGTGTCTCGCTTGTTCCACTTCGTTGCATTTCACTAGGAGCATGCCATTGACTGACGAAGGGGTCTGTTGTCTTATGTTTCCTCATGCTTACACCTGCAGTGCTATTTTAAAAATTTCCTCAAAAATCACTCAAAATCATTGTCATTTCATTTATGGTCATTAAAATGTCAATAAGTGTCTTTGGTCCTAGTGTCTAGGTTTTTTGAGTCATTTGTGTACCAGTCATAAAGCCTGCAGGATGAGGATGGTTCCGCAAATTTTGATTTCATGTTTTATTATTATCAGCATTTTAAAAACATTTCTAGTCCAAAACTCTGTTTTGGAACTAGAAATTGTTCAATATTATTTTTGTAATAAATGGCGTTTATTTCACCAAGAATAAATTTCAAAGCAGACCTCTGATCTTTTCCTTAGCTAAATAGCCATACCCCTGCAAGAAGACAACAAAATCATCAAATCTGAGCTCAGAAAAGCCAAAAAGAGATTGTATTAAAAAGCCAAATGTGAAAATACAAAAGCATTGTAATATGGGTTATCAATTAGATTTGAATCAAATATGACTATGAAAGATATTTACATCATATATATAAAGCCAAACAAGTTTCACTTCCAACAATCCACAGCACACAAGTTGAAATATGGAGTTTGGAGGCCGAAATCGCATTTCAGAGCATCATTGACAGGGTTTGGAGGTAGAGCGACCCACTTGGGCGCGAGCGACCCACCTGGCGACGACCCACTTGGGTGATTTTCGCGATGCAAAATTACAACGCGACGACCCACTTGACGACAGCCCACTTGGAGGAGAAGCGACCACTCGTGAAGTCAGGAAAATCGATTTGGCGCCAGTTTCGTTTGGGATCGCCCCCAGCGGCCTTCAAACAATAGGTTTTTAACAATTGCTCAATGGTTTTTAATATGTGTTGAGTGGCATCATTGATGATTTCAAACATTTGAAATGGAAGATTTAAACGCTACAGTCATGGGATCTATTGTTCTTCGGGGGTTTTTAAATGAATATGGATGGTTGCATGAGTTTTTCTCCTATCTTATATGATGATATATCCACCCTTGCATATATTATCAAAAACCCCATTATTCTCATACGCATTATACCATCGTGGCCATCGTTATTGCTTTACCATTGTCAAGACTTGTGTTCCATGGTGATTATGGTCATGTTGTGTCTCACTGCCCAATGATAAAAACATTCTCATAACTCTGTTTTCACTGCCCATTGACACTTATAACTCTATTGTTATTGCTCATAGACAAACACATTCATATGATGCATTGCTCCCTTTGACAAGATTTTCTCAATATTCTGAAGGCTGCCTGCTTCCTTTGGTCAAGTTTCACTTGCAGTTAAAACAGAGACTGTGCTTCTTTTTCAATCCACCTAAAATAGAGATATTATCATTGTTTGTTTCCTTATGGTGCTGTGATGGTGGGGAATATTTGTTGGGTGTTAAAACACACATCATAACTTTGTTTTCATTGCTTGTATATCAGTATACATAGAGCCAATAACTTGTTCAGAGCCATGTCAGAGACAGAGTCAGAGTATGAGCCCGGGTCAGGCAGTGATTCTGTGACTGAAGGTAATGTGCCACGGGGGTCTCATAGAGATAACAGAAGTGGTAATCATCGCAGAGAGGAGTCTACTTCTTTGGCTCGGTTGCAGGCATGTCCATTAGCAATGGATTGTTTTCGATATTTGTCATGTTTCAGATTTTGTGAGATGATTGCACAAACCCGGCTTCATCGTGAATTGGCCCGTCTGTTTGTTCTACATTTACGGGATGGCCGGGTAAATATTGCGGGGATGATTTCATTGTGTCACCCTTGACTATTGCTCAAGCCACTGGTATACCAAACATGGGCGAGGAATGGAACAAGCGTTAGCATTTAGAGAAATTCCACTATGAGCCATACATTAAAACTGGATATATGGGTTACTTGAGCAGATTTTTTCCATTCAGATTCTTGAGAGATGAGTATGCGCCGCTGATGAAGCTCATCATTCAGTATTTTAGTTGTAAGGGCAGGTATGCTCGTCTTTTCGCGTACCATTCGTTTTTGTTGTTTGATCCTGCACTTCACAGAGTCTGTATGATGAATATTAGTATTTCATATATAACCTTTATAGAGAAAATGGTGATGTTTGTGCGAGAAGAAAGCGAGACGGTCTGTGATACGGGGAGTATATACCATTCGCTTTGATCGAGGTCATGGTGTTTGCATCCCGATTGGAAGCGGGGGCACATCACTTGGGAGGATTTCATTTCTAGAGACTTTTTCAGAGTGCCACAGCCGCTTCCCGAGACAGTCCATGATGCAGGAGAGCCTTCACACCAGCCGGACATGCTTGAGGTTGAGCATATCAGCACTCCTTTGGTTCAGACATATCAGCGAGGCCACAGGGCCTTATTTGCAGCGACACGGCGAGTATTATCTCCACATGATGCGGAAGGGGTCTTGCCGACTTCATCAGCAGAGCGAGTATTATCTCCACATGATGTGGAAGGGGTCTCGCCTTCTTCTTTAGCGTAGGTACAGGTACAGGACAGGGGCAAGAGGCCCTTGCATGATGAGGGCCCATCAGGAGGCCGGGACACAGATTTCACAGTCATTGATGTTGATGCGGGCTCTCCCAGCTCGAAACTGAGGGAAGTCATCCAGGAGAAAAGGGCCGAGAATGATAAGCTGAAAGATCAATTGCAGAAGGCTCATTGGGTGATTAACTATTTGGAGCAGCGCAACAAACAACTTGAGGATGAGCTCACATTTTATGAGGTACGCCAAATCCGTGAGGACAGACAGTGGAATCGAAAGAGACCCGGTGACATGACACCAACTGACAGAGATACTGTACTCACGCGTGTGAACATCCATCTGGAAAGGTTGTTGGCGAAGGCCAATCAAGACAAAGACATGCTTCGTCACATGAAAGGCCATTATTGGGCTCGCATGCATGTCTGCAAAGCGAGAATGAAGATCATGAAGAGGAGGTTGCGCAAGGCACTTAGACGGTGGAAAAGGCCTAATCCACTTCGGATTTTGGCCGAGGCTTCATTGACTGGGTAGGACACATGATGGAGGACCTCCGCTCCGAATTTGGGCAAATTCGGAGAAAATTTTGTCATTTTCAAATTTTTGGGTCAAAAAACAGGTTTTGCAGTTAGGTGGGTCGCGCGCTCATGCGCTCACTTTTTTTGGGACACTTGCTGGAGGAAATTTTTACATTTTTGGATTTTTCATGATTAATTATGCATCCTCTGAAGTCAACTTAGCATTTCATCGAAATCTGGATGGTCAAAAAGCTCAAAAACACCATGAAAACCACCTTGCTGCCACCTTTTGCACCAGCAGGAAGTACCTCTGGGAGAATGAGGTTTTGGAGGGTCAAATGAGCTCAAAATTCAGAAATTCCACTTGGGTTGGATAGTCAACATCCAGGGCTTTCCAACGAGCTATCATGAGCTCAATTTGGATGCTGGGAAGTACCTTAAATTCAGGCTGGAAAACGCACGACCCACTCGGCTCAAAAGCGACCCACTTAAATTTTTGCTGAATTTTCAACTGCCAGCTCAGATTTTCGCCTAGTATGGACCAGTTTTGCTTGTGGATGGAATTTTTGGGTTTTTATGATGTAAATGTATATTGGGCATGTAACTTTGGCTTATTTTTATCTATTCTAGAAGATTCACTCTCAAAAAGGTAAAAATCATGTAAATGGATCAGTTTCCACTCTTTTAGAGGCAAGTTGTTAGCTGCCTAGATTGTAGTTCCATGAATAGAATTGGTTGAAACTGATCCCTGAAGAGAGAATTCGACCCCTATAAGTGAGGAAAGGTGTTAGAGTGATCTATATATTGTAATTTCTCAATCATTTTCATGGGTTGGAGAGGTTGGACTCTTGGGATACTTTTGATATCATTGTACATATTTTTCATATTTTGGCTAAGGAAAGATCAGGGGTTTTGCGGCACTTGTTGGGATCCTTGTGGTGTTCTGTTCTTGATGGTGTTTCCTCTTTGTTTACTGTAAGTTTATTCATGTTTAATGTATGCCATCCTTTCATATGCTTCTGAACTAAATTGAATGAGTAAGTGAGGTTGAATCCATTGTTTACAGTGCTTGGCCTTTGAATTCAGTTAGTTCTATATGTTTTCAGCTGTTTGGAGAGGATCCAAGTTCTTCTTTGCCCTCTTCAGCTCCTCGTCGGTCTAATCTGTCCATATATCCAATCAAAAGCATCAAGACATTCACCTACCTTGCCCCAACTTGAAATCTGCAAAGTTCTGACCTTATCCCCGGACCCAAAATCTGTTTTCCCATTTCTCCAGCGAAAACCCAAAAAACCAAAAATCAAACATACCTATCTCTTTACTAGCCTAAAATCAGTTCTTATTGTAAGTCATCTCGCATCCTATTGCTCATTTTCTCGAGATTGACGGAGAGAGCCCTCTCCTATCCTCGTAGGGCTAGCTACGAGGCTGAGCGTGGTTTGATGTAGCCTTGAGTTTACTTCATTTCAGCCTGAGGTAGATTTGAGTGCTAACATAGTGGCGACCATACTGGGGAGAAACTCAAAACGTTTGCTTGTTATAGACGGAGTCTGAAGTCACGCCAGGTAGCCTTCGAAACGCTGTTGCTATGCATCAGCGAAGTAGATAAACACTGCTTCAGTCGATCTCCGGTATAACTTGTAAATTGCCCCAGTACATGTATCAAGTTCAGATCTGATCGTTGATGGTGAACAACGGTCAGACATCGCAAGGCTGAAATCATTCACCTGGCGACTTCATTCACTGAAAGATCCAGACAATCAATGCTTCATGGTGACTTCACTACAGGGAGATCAGTAGCTGTGAGATTTTCAAGATGAACCGAATCACAAGAAGATATGCTCCCATGAGCCGAGATCACATTCCAGGTTTTCCGAATAAGATGCCCAAGGTAGATTGGTCCAGGAATCTGCCTACTTTTAACGATGATGGTAAGAAAGATGCTGCTTTACATTTGGTTAGATTTCACATGCATATTCGCAAGTTGAAGGTGGCTTTTCCTGAAGATTGTTTGATGAAGATATTCCTAGCCACTCTGGAAGGTGAAGCCCAATCTTGGTATGGAAATTTGCCGCTGGCCTGTATTTACTGTTTAAAGGATTTTTATGCCGTGTTCATTGAAAGATATCAAGTATCTTATCCATCATTAAATTTAGTTCATGACTGTTGCAAACATGCTTATTCTTTTATTGAAAGCCTGGAGAAATACTATGAAGATGATAATTTCATGAATGATGAAATCATGGAGGCTCTATATGAGAATCCATTTCAGCAACATGAAGAGAACCTAAAGGATACCTATCAAGGTGCTCAGGAGACTTTGCAGCAGGTTGATGGCCATATGGCTGAAAATGATGAAAGGAAGAATGTCATTTCAGATCTGCCCACAGAAGACAGCAGCATGCAAGTAAGTCCAGTTCCAATTGCAGATTGTGATAATGTCCAGAATGCTACTTCAGATTCAGATTCAGATCAGGATGACCAAGCATATCTTGTGCTGAAGCCCATCAAGGAGAACTCTGCTGTTGAAATCATCTGGGATGCAGAAGACACAGTAATGGATCCAAATGCTCTCAGTCATACTGTCAGCCCATCATTAGAACACAGCCTTCATGAAGAGGCAATCCAGTCAGTTCATGAAAGACAGAATGAGATCTTTGCGCAAGTAAGTGATAAATCTCCTTTCAATAAATCAGTAATGAATGATAGTTTGAATGCCCTGTCATATGAAGATAATTACTGTTTAAGCAGAAGAAAACAAAAAGCATTGTCACCTTTGTCTGAAGATGAGATAGATCAGCTTTTGAAAGGTTTTGTTACAGCCCAAGCTACAGCAGATTTGCAGTGCACACATAATCAGGAAGGTGTTGGTGAAACTTCTTCCTCTGTTGAAAAAGATGACTGTCTTGTAATCAGTTGTGTAGATCAGCAAACAGATAATTTTTTCCTTCACAAAGATGATAAGGCTGTCATGTTTAATAACCTTGAAGATTGTTTTTTGTTTAAGAATGACCTAGATCATGAAATTGAAGAGTATATGCCAGAATTGCTCATGGTCAAGGAACCCACAGCTAACACTCAGATGGCAGATTTGTGCATTTCTATCCCTCAGAAATCAATTGTCCTTTCAGATCAGAATGAAGTGGATACTAGTATTTTTGCAGCTGGATCTCCAGATAAGCCAGTGCTTCAGGATTTTCAAGATCCCTTCAGCGTTCTTATGCAAACATTACAAAGGATAAATGTTGCCTGGTTTATTGTCATGAGCTTTGGTTTCAGTGGTTATTTTGAGTTGCCTACAGGTTCATCAGTCCGCCTGCTCAGGGAGAGTAAGAGCAGAAATTTGGGGTGTAGCCATCTACTGGATTGGTTACATTGGAAAGCACATTATACATGATTGTACATATCTCATCAGTATGTAGGTGGTTGCCATCAGGATTTTAAAGCTTGATGGACTGCTGCCCTTTTCAGAAAGTTTTTGTTTTAATTCAGTCATTTTCATTTGCATCAAGTCAGTTTGAGTCGATTTCCTAGTTAATAAGTTGAGTCATTAGTCTTTAGTCTGTTTGTCAGAATAATGATTCCATAGCCCAATGGATGGAGGCACTGTCTGCTCCCCCAGAGATCTGTCGTTCTTGGCATCTCCATGGAGCCACCATCCCCATTGGAGCCAATGTTAGAGTCGGTCCTTACAGCCCTCCGTCAGTGATCATTTCGTCTTTTGCATATTCATTTTTAGGTGTCTCGCTTGTTCCACTTCATTGCATTTCACTAGGAGCATGCCATTGACTGACGAAGGGGTCTGTTGTCTTATGTTTCCTCATACTCACACCTGCAATGCTATTTTAAAAATTTCCTCAAAAAATCACTCAAAGTCATTGTCATTTCATATATGGTCATTAAAATGTCAATAAGTGTTTTTGGTTCTAGTGTCTAGGGTTTTTGAGTCATTTGTATACCAGTCATAAATCCTGCAGGATGAGGATGGTTCCACAAATTTTGATTTCATGTTTTATTATCATCAGCATTTTAAAAACATTTCTAGTCCAAAACTCTGTTTTGGAACTAGAAATTGTTCATTATTATTTTTGTAATAAATTGTTCTTATTTCACCAAGAAGAAAATTTCAAAGCAGACCTCTGGTCTTTTCCTTAGCTAAATAGCCATACCCCTGCAAGAAGACAACAAAATCATCAAATCTGAGCTCAGAAAAGCCAAAAAGAGATTGTATTAAAAAGCCAAATGTGAAAATTCAAAAACATTGTGATATGGGTTATCAAAAAGATTTGAATCAAATCTGATTGTGAAAGACATTTACATCATATATAAAAAGCCAAACAAGTTTCATTTCCACCAATCTACAGCATACAAATCGAGATTTGGAGTTGGAGGGCCGAATTCAAGTTTTGAAACATCGTTGACAGGGTTTTGGAGCTCGAGCGACCCACCTGGGCAGAGCGACCCACTTGGGTGATTTTCGCAGTGTAAAATTACAACGTGAGCGACCCACCTGGGCAGAGCGACCCACTCGCCAACAGAAGTCCGGAAAATCGATTTGAGCGCCCAGTTTCGTTTGGGATCGCCCCCAACGGCCTTCAAACAGGTTTTTAACAATTGCTCAATGGTTTTTAATGTGTTGGTGGCATCATTGATGATTTCAAACATTTGAAATGGAGGATTTAAACCCTACAGTCATGGCAGTATTGTCCTTCAGGGTTTTTAAATGAATATGGATGGTTGCATGAGTTTTTCTCCTATCTTATATCAGTGATATATCCACCCTTGCATATATTTTCAAAACCCCATTATTCTCATATCCATTATACCATTGTGGTCATTGTTATTACTTTACCATGTTCAAGACTTTGTTCCATGGTGACTATGGTTATATTGTGTCTCACTGCCCAATGATAAAAACATTCTCATAACTCTGTTTCACTGCCCATTGACACTTATAACTCTGTTGTTATTGCTCGTAGACAAACACATTCATATGATGCCGTGCTCCCTTTGACAAGATTTGCTTAATATTCTGAAGGTTGCCTGCTCCCTTTGGTCAAGTTTCACTTGCATTTAAAACAGAGATTGTGCTTCTTTTCCAATCCACTTAAAACAGAGATATTATCAGTGTTTGTTTCCTTATGGTGCTTTGACGGTGGGGGATATTTGTTGGGTGTTGAAACACACATCATAACTTTGTTTTCACTGCTTTAATATCAGTATACATAGTGCCAATAGCTTGTTCAGAGCCATGTCAGAGACAGAGTCAGAGTATGAGCTAGGGTCAGGCAGTGATTCTGTGACTGAAGGTAATGTGCCACGGGGGTCTCATAGAGATAACAGAAGTGGTAATCATCGCAGAGAGGAGCCTACTTCTTTGGCTCGGTTGCAGGCATGTCCACTAGCAATGGATTGTTTTCGGTATTTGTCATGTTTCCGATTTTGTGAGATGATTGCACAAACCCGGCTTCATCGTGAATTGGCTCGTTTGTTTGTTCTACATTTACGGGATGGCCGGGTAAATCTTGCCGGGGTTGAATTCATTTTGTCACCCTTGACTATTGCTCAAGCCACTGGCATACCAAACATGGGTGAGGAATGGAACAAACGTCAACATTTAGAGAAATTCCACTATGAGCCATACATTAAAACTGGATATATGAGGTACTTGGGCAGATTTTTTCCATTCAGATTCTTGAGGGATGAGTATGCACAGCTGATGAAACTCATCATTCAATATTTTAGTTGTGAGGGCAGATATGCTCGTCTCTTTGCGTACCATATTCGTTTGTTGATGCACTTCACAAGGGTACGTATGATGAATATTCCATACTTCATATATCGCAACATAGAGAGGATGGTGATGTTTGTGCAAAAGAAGACAAGCCCAGTGCAGCAGTACAGGAGTATATACCATTACGCTTTAATCAAGATCATAGTGTTGCATCAGTTGGTAGAGCAAGGCATCACTTGGGAGGATTTCATTTCCAGAGACTTTTTCAGAGTGCCACAGCCACCTCCCGAGACAGTTCATGATGCAGGAGAGCCTTCACACCAGCCAGACATGCCTAAGGTTGAGCATATCAGCGCTCCTTTGTTTCAGACATATCAGCGAGGCCACAGGGCCTTATTTGCAGCGACACGGCGAGTATTATCTCCACGAGAAGTGGAAGGGGTCTTGCCGACTTCATCAGCAGAGCGAGTATTATCTCCACATGATGTGGAAGGGGTCTCGCCTTCTTCTTCAACGCAGGTACAGGTACAGGACAGGGGCAAGAGGCCCATGCATGATGAGGGCCCATCAGGAGGCCGGGACACAGATTTCACAGTCATTGATGTTGATGCGGGCTCTCCCAGCTCGAAACTGAGGGAAGTTATCCAGGAGCAAAGGGCCGAGAATGACAAGCTGAAAGATCAATTGCAGAAGGCTCAGTGGGTGATTAACTATTTGGAGCAGCGCAACAAACAGCTTGAGGATGAGCTCACATTTTATGAGGTACGCCAAATCCGTGAGGATAGACAGTGGAATCGAAAGAGACCCGGTGACATGACACCAACTGACAGAGATACTGTACTCACGCGTGTGAACATCCATCTGGAAAGGTTTTTGGCGAAGGCAAATCGAGACAAAGACATGCTTCGTCACATGAAAGGCCATTATTGGGCTCGCATGCATGTCTGCAAAGCGAGAATGAAGATCATGAAGAGGAGGTTGCGCAAGGCACTTAGACGGCGGAAAAGGCCTAATCCACTTCGGATTTTGGCCGAGGCTTCATTGACTGGGCAGGACACATGATGGAGGACGTCCGCTCCGAATTTGGGCAATTTCGGAGAAAATTTTGTCATTTTCAAATTTTTGGGTCAAAAAACAGGTTTTGCAGTTAAGCGGGTCGCGCACTCATGCGCTCACTTTTTTTTGGGACACTTGCTGGAGGAAATTTTTACATTTTTGGATTTTTCATGATTATTTATGCATCCTCAGAAGTCAACTTAGCATTTCATCAAAATCTGGATGGTCAAAAAGCTCAAAAACACCATGAAAACCACCTTGCTGCCACCTTTTGCACCAGCAGGGTGTACCTCTGGGAGAATGAGGTTTTGGAGGGTTAAATGAGCTCCAAATTCAGAAATTCTACTTGGGTTGGATAGTCAACATCCAGGGCTTTCCAACGAGATATCATGAGCTCAATTTGGATGCCGGGAAGTACCTCAAATTCAGGCTGGAAAACGCGCGACCCACTCGGCTCAAGAGCGACCCACTTAAATTTTTCCTGAATTTTCAGCTGCCAGCTGCCAGCTCAGATTTTCGCCTAGTATGGACCAGTTTTGCTTATCGATGGAATTTTTGGGTTTTTATGATGTAAATTCATGTTTGGCATGTAACTTTGGCTCATTTTTATCTATTCTAGAAGATTCACTCTCAAAAGGGTAAAAAATCATGTAATGGATCAGTTTCCACTCTTTTAGAGGCAAGTTGTTAGCTACCTAGATTGTAGTTCCATGAATAGAATTGGTTGAAACTGATCCCTGAAGAGGGAATTCGACCCCTAGAGGTGGGGAAAGGTGTTAGAGTGATCTATATATTGTAATTTCTGAGGCATTCTACACGTTGGACTCTTGGGAGACTTTTGATATCATTGTACATATTTTTCATATTTTGGCTAAGGAAAGATCAGAGGTTTTGCGGCACTTGTTGGGATCCTAGTGGTGTTCTGTTCTTGATGGTGTTTCCTCTTTGTTTACTGTAAGTTTCTTCATGTTTAAATGTATGCCATCCTTTCATATGCTTCTGAACTAAATTGAATGAGTGAATAAGGTTGAATCCATTGTTTACAGTGCTCGGCCTTTGAATTCAGTTAGTTCTATATGTTTTTTCGACTGTTTGGAGAGGATCCAAGTTCTTCTTTGCCCTCTTCAGCTCCTCGTCGGTCTGATCTGTCCATATATTCAATCCAAAGCGTCAAGACATTCACCTACCTCGCCCCAACTCGAAATCTGCAAAGGTCTGACCTTATCCCCGGACCCAAAATCTGTTTTCCCATTTCTCCAGCGAAAACCCAAAAACCAAAAAATAAAACATACCTATCTCTTTACTAGCCTAAAATCAGTTCTTATTGTAAGTCATCTCGCATCCTATTGCTCATTTTATCGAGATTGACGGAGAGAGCCCTCTCCTGTCCTCGTAAGGCTAGCTACGAGGCTGAGCGTGGTTTGATGTAGCCTTGAGTTTACTTCATTTCAGCCTGAGGTAGATTTGAGCACTAACAGGTCCCATCCACACTTGCTACCTAGCTCATGCAAGTAGAGCCTCCTTCAAAACTGTGTTGCCCTAGCTAGCTCCCCTCCTCTTTGTGACAGCGCTGTTGACTTGGTCAACTGGAACCAATCCACCTACAATGCCTCTGTTCACACCAAGGGATCTTCAATCTGGTTCTCATATGTGTGTCTAGGCTGATCCTTATTCACATTGAGCTAGTTTACTTGAGTGTTTCCTTTCTCCTCAAGAATGCATTTCGACTTAGTGTAAGGTCCCACCTTACCCACCATCAATAAGATAGAGAAGTAGATGTCACATAATCACTAATACTCATTCCCACAAAATCCTAAAGAATTAGTCACTGTAAAATTGTTTTCAACAACAAGCCATTTTTTTTTTAAAGCTTTAGATAACACAAGAAACAACTGTCTTATTCACACTTCAACAAATTATTAAATTCATTTTCACATTCATACCAAAAACTTGCAGGCATAGGAAGCTACACCTATTAAATAGTTTATTTATAATTTATAGTAACATAAAAACAACAGTAACTAATAATTTTACACTAACAATTTATATGCACAAAAGCTACAACCATTCAAGACTTTTGACAAACACTTTGCAAACATGCACCGTACACTCATTGAGCACTTATGACAAAAACTTTGCAAGCATGCAATTAAACGTCATTGAGGAATTTTTTCAAACACTTGGAAATAATGAATTTAAGATTATTCTTCAACATATTTATCTCATAAAATTCAGAAATTGAAACTTTAAATGTTGGCATCTTAAAACAGGGACTAAATAATCTTAATTTTTCATCAAAGACTCAACAACAGGCGCATAAAACTCACAACAACAATCTGCAAAATTGCCCAGATTTCCGATCTGGGTTCTGAAAAGTATTTTTTTGGAATGAAAGTAGGGGTTACATGTTCATTAGGCACGGATACCCCCTGATATTGGGCTGAATCAAATTAAAAATGCCCAGGAATGCAATTCTTGAAAACAACAAAATATTATAGCCTTAATGTTTCATTTATGAGTTTTGTCAAACATATTGAATGAAAACTTACAACTACAACTCTACATGAGGAAAAACAACCCATAGTTATGCTACTAAGATATGCTCATTGAATTCACGCCTTTCTAAATCCACCACGTGAGTTCTTGAAACATTTTACCACCCACAAGCTAATTAGTTTGACATGATTTGACAAGCTTTTTGAACCAATTACTACAATTTGACAAACACATGGTAGCCCTGAATGCTACAGCCATTAAGGCTTTCTGTCAAAATTCAAATAGTACTATTACAACAACTTGAATAAAAAAACATTGAATTATTAATAAGAATATGAAACATAAGCCATAATTGAAATTTATCTCCAACTTACCTCAAGCATTTGATCTTCCAAACTATATTTTAGTTGCCATTATTTTTTCATTTTCTTTTAAGGGTTGATTATGTAATTCCTCCAAGTATATTTTGGGTACATGTCCATTTTCTTACTTCTGATGTAAGATGCAAGTTAGCACTTATTAATGCATAAATAAATTGATAACATTACTCATTCACGGATTTTGTCAAACACTTTGCAAACTATCCTAAAACCATTTATAAAATATGCATCTATTAATTACTTGAAACAAAACCATAAATCGTGAAATACTTACCCAAGTCCTTTGGAATTTATTTATTGCAATTACCTTCAACAATATTTGGCTTTCCTTTCTCAAATGCTACAATACCAAGATTAGTACCATAAAATACACCAGTAATAACTCCAATATTGAGATCTAAACATCCATACATATAGATTGATCTAGTCTTCATTTTTAACTAATCAATAATATTTTAGATAACATAAGCCTAAACCAAAATTAAATGCTTACAACAATTTAAATGTCTACTTTTTATTTTATGCTAAAGCTATACTATAATTTTAGGACAATGGAAATTATACCTGAAGAGATATTCAACTCCAATCATTGAGAATATGATTCACCTTTGATCCCTTAACCAACTCATTTGAACCATCCGGTTTTCCACCCAACCATATCCAGGGAGAACTCCTCCCCCTGGAACCCCCGAGCTGTAAAAGCTCATAAACAGTACCAAAATACAATAGTAGAGAGAGAGATGCAAGGAAAACTAAGGAAGATAGTTTTCACTTCCTCTAAATACCACTGATGTTAAACCTCAATAGATACTTAGTAGATTAATAAGAAATTCATATTTGTTTTGGAAGTAATTGGATACTCTCCATATCTCTCCCTCTCACAATATTCCTCAAGTCTCTTCCACTCTTGGCATTACCCCTCTCCCCCCAAATGAGAGTACATGAGACTCATATATAGGAGGAGCAACAAATTCTTGTCATACAGGAGGAGTAATATGCAAGCATTGTATTCCTTTTAGAGGAGTGTAACTTATGCCATTAAGGAGAGGTATGCATGCCTTATTTAATGAGAGGGTAACATATGCATTAAAGTGAGTGTAAGAGGAATATGTCATTCTTTGATGAGTGCATAAAAGAGAGTGTAATGTATTATTAAAAGAGAGAGAGAGAGTTACATAGAGCCATGAGAATCATGAAGGAGAGAGATGTGAAGTGATTGAGGAGATATAATTCCCTTTTAATAATAATATCATAGTCTCATAAAATACAATAATAATATTAATAATATTGAGGATTAAGTCGAGATTAAATTATTACGATTTATTAATCATAAGTTAAGTAATTTTCCTTCAAGTATACTTGTTTACCCATTGATTGAAGGTTATTTACTATTTTTGGAAAGTCATACTTGAAATGGTAGACATGACTTTCTATTTTTAGAAAGTCACTCCAAAATTGTTTGGAATGAGATTATTAAGGAAATTCATCTATGAGTTTCCCATGAGTGGTATTTTTCTTCCGGATAATAGGGATTCCGCACCCCTATTGTATGCATCTTCATGACTTAGTAGATTAAGGACTCTGCGCCCTGATCTACTCTAAAGATCCAAGATTCCACACCTTGATATTTTTAAATATTCAGGACTGTGCCCCAAAAATTTACTAATATATTCAAGACTCCACATCTTTATATTTAATGGATTTAGGACTCTGAGTCCTAATCCTTTTATCATATATCCAAGACTCCATGTCTTTATATTTCATGGATTTAGGACTCCGCGCCCTAATTTCCATGGCTTCTCATCTATTCTGCTTTGAAACTTCATGTTTCACCTTAAGTTACTGATTGTGAGCTCATACCCATCTGATGGTTCGTTGGTAAGGTCTTCTTCCAAGACCTACACACATCACAATCTCATTGATCAAATAAATCAAATGAATTTCATAACTAACTTATTCAAATTTTACCAAATATTGTGCATGACTTCCACAGTCATTTTGGTTTTGGAGAAATGACTTCCGCAGTCATTTATAAATTGAGCATCCTTGTTGGCAATGACCAAGTCCCCTACCACATCATGCTTAGTACAAGACTACGCACATATAATCATACAAATCATGTATCATCCATAAATCATAATTAACCATATGTTCCACATAACCATGATTGTCCATGGATCTGTGTCTCAATTCTGAATCACCATTCACATTATACACCTATGTCCAAAATAGGATACCAAAAGAGAAAACATCGCTAATATTCTCTTAACCAAAATCAATTCTTGTGCACGCAACCATAAATATTATCATAAGCACACAACAACCAAGTGACCCAAACCAAGTCATAGCATATAAGCATGTACATAAGTCTTTCATACATAATATTATATCAAAATCACCATCTCTAAGTGTCATCAAAGCTATCTCACTAATAAGGGACACTACACTTAGTCAAACTTGACTATGTCCCCATCTAATTTGTCCTTGTTCACACTTGGTAGTGCAAAACCAACTCCTAAGGTGATATCCTTCCTTACTAAGGTGGAATTTATTCATAATTTTATTTTTCATTGGCCTCCTTACCCATTTATTCCTCTCCTAGGTGAAAGCAGCAAAATCTAATGTTCCAAATTGCTATGTGAAAATTTTGGAACATTACAGTCCTCCCCCCCCAAATGTTGCTTGTCCTAAAGAAACTACAAGGATAGGACTGAAGAGCACCCTCTTTTCCCCTACAACAACCTCATAATATGAAATCATCCAAAGATCCAGGTGTTGCATCATCAATATATCTCCAAGTTTCCTCTCCCAAGTGTGTAAGCTATCTAAATAGATGACATTAGGTGACAGTAGATCATCCATGGAAGCAAAAATGGGCTGTTTGAAGATCCTCTTCAAGCATGAGGGCTGATGTAGATTGGGACTCATCATCCCCATTTGAATCTCTCCTCCCTAAGCTATCAACCAAGCAAAATGAGCCACCCTCCAAAATGGTAACTCATGCAAATCATCCTCCACCTGAAGCTCCGGCAAAGTAGGTGGGTTGAAATTATGATCATGGTAGACATAGCGGTCTACCCCACGCTACTTTCCTCTACGCTTAAGATAAGTGCAAATGATTTTCTGATCTTGGGATGCCATCATGTTGCCCTCAAATGGAAAGAAGGAAGTTAGACCTCCAAAGGTCCCTCTCCTAGCGTTATGCATCAAGCTGGCCCAAACCATCTCATACATGATGGATAAGAAACCATTACCATATGGAACTCCATCCATCTCATTGTCCTCCTCATAAAGAGACAAATATTTTGCTATAGAGGCCACGTTTCTTCCCATGCTCCCCTTAGAGCATGTAATGCAGAAAGTGCGGGGATGCTCCTCCCCCAAGAACACACCCACTTCATGTGTTCCTCTAATAATGCTCCTCATATAGGCAAGAATAACATCACCACATAGGATCATGATCAGCATCATAATAATAGAAATACTGAAGGTTCTATGTAGTGTTGGAGTGTACCAACAGTCTCCCAAGTGGTCACAACGCAGTCTTCCCCACTGCAGTTTCAGAAAATGGTATGGAAAGTTGTCTCTTGACAAATGGAATGTTGTATAAGTCATCACACCCACTAGTAAATAGTAGATGGCTGGATATGTCAATTGAGCACACAAGAAGCAACCATATACTTTCCCCAGATCATACATTATATGGTTGTCTCCATCATAATAGCTGGCTAAGAATAGACCATGGAGCCTAAAGAGAAATTTTCCCCTTTGAAGAGAAATGAACTGCAAAGAAATGGTAAGAGTATGAAAATATTGTGTGGTACAATCAATAAATGAAAAAATAGAATCCTTACTATGTAATGGAAGCAATATGGTGACAAGATCCATAGACGAATCCTCCATAGTAGCATGACATACCCATATGAAGAGAAATGAACCACATGCTGCATGAAAATCCTCCTTCTTATGCTTGGAAATCCAAGTCAAGGAGAACATACCATAGTAACCAGTGAGTCTATCCACCACTCTCTTAATTCGACCTCCTCTATGCCCACCAAGTGCATCAAATATGAAGTGATCCTGGGAACACTTCCTCAAAAAGTTCATGCTCCAAGGTGACAGCGCTGTTGGCCTATGCAAATAGGCTCCTGCCAACTCATAAATCCAATATATGACATGTTATATTTCAAATACTCCTCTCATAATGTTTCCATCTCCGCCCGTTGCAACATCATGAAAAATGTGAGAGCAACTTTGTCCTTTCTCTCTCTCAATCCTCCATAGCAACAAATGTACTTGCTACTCTAACATACTTCCATCACATAAATCATGTGGTGAAAACATAATGATTATGTCATCATAATACATCCACACTCCTTGCTATCCCTTGATGCAAGTGCTCTGCCAAGTATCCTCCTCCCTCATACGCTTAGAAGAAGGATATGTCTCATGATGGCAAAAATTTCTCAAGAGTAGCCAACGCAGTTTGGCCTCTTGCTACCCAGTATCATAGATTTGCAGATAGCTCTCCAGCTCCTTGCTCTCTATCCACATCCATTTCATATTTTCCTTATTGCATTTCATGGAGTGCTAAAATTCTTCCTCTTGGAGATCCTTTAGAGAAGACATCATATTCATAGCCATCTTGAATCCATCAAGATCCAAAGGTGAAAAAGGTAAATCCTCTTCCCTACTATTGTTTGACATCACTAATAGTCCCTCCAAAGACATAGTTGCTACCTCATACTCCATCTCAAGGTTCACGACTCCCTCCAAAGGATCACACTTCAACCTCAAGGGTTGAGTGCAACTCAACAAGGGTCCAAGAGAATGATGGTTCATTTGTTTCTTGAACCATTCAAGTCTGCACAGCGCAGTGCAATATTGTTGCTCTATCCTAGCAATAATACTTGATCTTGGGCCATATGAATACATATTTCCACAACTTTTAGAATGATTTTCTGCAATAAGTAAAAGTGGAAATCCTCCCATACTTTGGTGAGATTTGGGAACCTTTTGTAGAGCTGCAAAAGCTCCTCCTTCCAATGTAATGGCCGCCTTCACTGCTAATGAAGAAGGCTACTCTTCCAAGGTTGTGACAGCATTGGTACTTGTATCTTCCCATGGTGGCGTGGGCTTGCTCTCTTCTAATATTTCTCCATTAAAGGTTCTAATCAGCCCTTGAGTAAACTCAAGAAAAGAGATCACTTTTGTATGGCTTGAGTGACTGAACCACCAAGCATTGGCTTCACCCTCCAGGTGCAGCGCTGCAACTTCTACTGCCTCCTTCTCTACCATTTGATGAAGTATGAAGAATAATTCAAGATTTCTTGCCCAAGCTCTAGTTGCAGTTGACCCATAAAATGTAGACAATAGGAACCTATTTCCTTTGATTTCTTCTTTGCTGCAAAGTCTTCTTTCTTCTCTCAGTTGAATAAACTGACGAAAATCTAGGGTCTCTTTGGAAGCCCTAGGTTGGCACTTGTAGTCTTCCAAATACCCACTCAAGATTTCATGCTCTAAGTGGTCTCCTCGCTCTTCTCTTCCTCTATGAGAATAGGAAGTGCATGCATCTTCGTCTGCTTCTTGAAAACTTCTAGAGGTCTCACTGCAACTCTTTCCTCCTTGAAACCCTCTTGGAGTTTCAATGCACTTATATTATTCTTTGTTCTTGGATATGACAATGGATGAGAGTAAGCTCATCCTCTCCATCATTTTTTTCTCCTCTTCTTCTTATCTTCTGATTGGATCTGAAATCCATCGGCTGAGCCAAGATGGCAGCTCTGATACTACTGTAATGTTCCTTTTTCAGGAATTTCTGCAATATGGTCCAAGGGGACACTGTATAATGAAGATGATGCATAAATAAGATAAAATGGGACTTTTATCCCTTATTTAATACATCATACATAACACTTCCAGAAGTTGAACTCAAAGAAATCCCTTAAGAGAGGTTAAACAGATCTCCCACCCTTGGGTATCTCAAAGAAGTGCTCAAAGAGTGAGCTACAACAACATATGAACACAATCATGAAACTCTACAAATCTGAACATGTCCATAGAGGTAATATGATGCAGCCAACATTATATTATTATCTCATCAATAATACACAAGAAAATCATGAGGGAAAAACCACTCAAGTAATGGGGATCAACTCCAATGATTAGAACATGAAATACAAGAGTTGCTGCAACTACACAAAATGCTGGAGAGCAGTGACTGCGAAGTCTCTATGAGAGTAGTAGTTTCTCAATACATAAAAAATGATAATGAGGCTGAAGGATACAAATAAATTCCCAAGAATGTAAAGATGGGCCTCAATACAATATTTCTAGCCAATCCAGGAGGGATTACTAGAAATGTCAGATAAAATACAATGTGACAATTAAATACTATGGTTAATCACTACAACATTTAATATATATGATGAGGCTATGGCAGATCTGGAATATGGATTGCCCTCCTCCAATGGTGCTCCTTAGTAGAAGGTTGATCCCTCTACTCAAGAACAATCCTCCTAATGATCTCAATGATCTCTCCCAACACTGCCTGCATAAAATAACGCAATTCCAGCCCTTGACTGCACTGTGAGAGATGGTGAATGGTTTTCCAAGTGAAAAATATATGAAAATAAGCCTAAGAGTCTCCTCTTCTGCTCCTCCAGTGAATAAACAAGCCCTCCATCGAAGAACAAGCCAAATAATGACTCTATGAGTTCCTCTGTTGCTGCACCCAGCAACACAACGTTTTATGCCCAACAGGAAAACGTTATAGTTGCAGGAGGAAGCTTGGCCAAATTTCAGAATGAGGAAATGGAGCTCAAGAACCCTCTCCTTCCTTGAGGATGAAGTAGGGATTCCCGACCAGGAACACCCTTGTGCTCAAGAACACTACAACCTTGCTAAACAACCCGGGTATGCAAGTCTAAGCATACCATATGAAAATTATAAACCAAAAGCATAATAAAAATGGGTTGAATTCTCCTTCTTATAAATAAAATGAACTCCTCTAACCATGGTTCCAATCAACACTTGCCACCTAGCTCATAGAAGTGGAGCCTCCTCTAAAATTGCGCTGCCTTGTCATGGAGATTCCTCCTCTTGGACAACGTTGTTGACTTAGTCAAAGATGACTAAATCAAAGTGATCCCGATCATATTCACACCCTTAGGTGCTTAATCCAGCTGCTTATTCACCCTCCTTTCACACAAGGAGTGTTATTTTTCCATCTAAGGGCGGTTAAGGGGTCTCCTTACCCATTTTATTCAAAAAAAATGAAAATATGCAACTGTAATGTTCCTTTTAGCTTGAGGCTAAGATTTGGGAACATTAAAAAATTAAAGATGTCTTCCTGAAGATCATTATGTTGGAATAGTTGAATTGAATATAAAGCAGCAATGATTCTGGAGCAGTCCTAGAAAGGAACATGCAATGGCATTCCTTTGAACATAATGATAGAATAAGAAAAATGGTTAATGATGCGAAGATCAAATTCAGTATATTGATGATTGTTGGTGTGAACAGTGGAAAGCTCAATAGTAGAAACTATGAAGGTTGTCTTAACTATGGGTTCATGTGCGAGGTGAAGTGAAATCTCTGCATGGTTTATCAAATTAGTATCAATTGGTATTTAGTACAAGCAACATGCCTATCAACATAATACCAAGTGTTATCAGTGGAGAAGCGGTATGGTACAGGTCCTCAGGATCAAAGGATTATGGAAAAAGTACATCAAGGTAGTATACCTAGCGTTATCTGCATTATTAAAGCATAAAAGGGTCAATGAAAGGGAAAAAGGATCATTATCCTGTTTACACTTGAAGTAGTATATTGAGCATTGAAGCAGTATCTATTTCTAGATATAACTGCATACCTTCCTTAAGTCAGTACAGATATATCTTCAAGGCCTCTTTCTTAAGATCATTCATAAAACTGTGTGAAGTCTGTTGGCTAAGATATCAATTAAACAACTTGAAGATGTTTTTGTTGAAAATCATCATGACATAATAGTTAAAGTATCTGAAATATGAAGGACTAGTTGTGATAATCATTTGAAGCTCAAAAGTCTTTTATTAATTCATCTAGATCCTACTTCATCATAAAGGATTTGCTGGTAATTCACCATTAAAGAGAGATTGATCATTGACATACATACCCCCTTATGTCGTAAATAAAATTTCATGGTTGATAAGTGATACTGACCAATACAATGAATGTATCTAGCCTCAAGGGTTTGTTTTGAAAGTACATTGTACAAGTAGTAAAGTTATTTGGTCTCTTAGATTGAAAGGTATCATCTAATCTCACAATAAGTTGTAAGCTCTAGGTTGATTCATTGTTCACATCAGTAACAAGGACCTTTCAGCTATTAAGTGTAATTTCCTTGTCAGCATCCTAGCTCATATCACCACCAACAGGCAGGAAAGGTGAACCACAGTTATAAAAGATATACTGGCATCATCATAACTGAATAGATGTTGTACTGCAGATGTGTATTGCAGAAGAATACATATTGCATCTACAATATTCCTCAACAAATATGTATTTCTGATGAAGATCATACGAGAGACTGAAGTATATTTAAAGCATTCTCAGTATTTTAGTTTTGGTCCAATGATGCGTATATGATTATATAAGTCTAATTATATATGGTTGTTCTATCATCATCTACACTCTATACAAGTGCAAGGATTTTGTGCTTTGGGATGGTATCAACATACTATGTATATACAAGTTCAATAATTCTCAAAAGTATTCTCCCAACAAGTCGTGTACACCAGTCTGGAGCAGCAAGGTATAAAGTCAAAAGAAGAAGGGCCTAAACACAACTCAGAGAGAAGAAATGCAAATATATAATCTACACTGAGATATGTGCAACCCTTTTCCATTGATGTCAAAGGGCGAGGAAAAGTAAGCAGAAAAAGAAAGGCTCTTCTAAAATTCAAGCAGAGGAAGAAATGTTAGACATTGGGTTCAATGCACCCCGTGTGTTTCGCGACATGGACTAACCGCCTCTCGTGGATCCTAACTCTGGTGATTGTAGGAGAGACTAACATCTGCAATTTTTGGTCTAACGACAATCATGATTCCAACAAGTGGTATCAGAGCGACAAGTCTCGAGTTTGAAACTCACCCGACTCGCGTTGGGGGGGAGATTGTTGGACATTGGGTTGAACACTCCCCATGTGTTTCGCGACATGGAATAACTGCCTCTCATGGATCCTAACTCTGGTGATTGTAGGAGAGACTAACGCTTATGTGTTTTGGTCTAACGAAAATCATGATTCGAACAAGAAAGACACTTCTCAGAATGAAAGGGGGAGGAAGACTTGGAGGAAGCATTAGAGTCTTGGTGGATGTGTTTCCATCAATTCCAAAGGGGGAGACTATTGGAAATATTATCATTGATGGAAAAGGAGCACAAAGGAGCACCAACGGAACTATCATTAAGGAAAAGGAGCAGAAAAGCAACAGCAATAAGGCAAAGAAGAAGTGGAGTAATAATGCATTATGAAAGCATAAAAGAGAGGCAAGGAACAGCATTAGACCATCAAAAAAGGCAAAGGAGCACAAAGGAACAACACCGGAACACTGGCAAGCACCAGAGGCAGCGAATTCATCTACGCACCAAAGGCAGCAGAGAGGAAGTTAAGGAAGAAAAGGAGCAAAGGCAGCAAAAGGAGATTAGGAGAGATCGGCACGTGAAGCAAGTGAAATAAGAAGCATAGGCAGCCTAGGAGAGATACGCAGAAGTAGCATAGATAGCGACGGAAAAGGCGTGCAACAGAGGTAGTCAAGGAAACAGAGGCAGCAGAGGCAGCAGAGGCAGCGAAGGCATTAGAGAAGCAGCAAAGGCATGCGGCAAGAGAAATAATCCCAAATCAGAGTGAAAATCTCAAGAGGAGTAACATTATGCAGAAAAGAGGAAAGCAGCATCAATGTGTAGAAAAGAGGTAGAATAGAACAGCGAAAATTGAAAAAAAAGGTGGGGACCCGCTTTCCTAAAGCCCAAAAGTATAGTCATGGACCGGCATGATCAATGGATGAGAATTAAGGGAGATTGACGGCAGAGATTATATCACAATCAAGTGGGACCCGATCGCATATCAGACATCACAAGCTCAGGAGAATAAGTGCTTGAGAATCGGGTTGAATTGCCGAAGCGCGAAGTGTGATAATGAAGTGGCAATGCAAAGTTGCAATGCGATGTGGTGATGCAAAGGGACACGTGGTGGCATAGCGCAATATCGCACATCGACGATGTGAAGTTCATCACATACCGTGAAGTGGCGATGCAAATTTGCGATGCGATGTGGCGATGTGAAGGGACATGTGGTGGTACAACAAAATATCACACATCGGCATGCAAAGTTCATTTCATATTGCGAAGTGGCAATGTGATGCGATGCGATGCGAAGTAGCGATGTGAATTTCATTGCATATCGCCATCGGGGCAGGAGGAATATCGCATATCTGGAGATCAGATGGACGAAGGCACATTGGGTAACAAGGTTCACCGAAGTGTGATAAAGAGAGCAGATGTGATACAGATCGAAGTTGAAACCTAAAGAATTTCAAGTCCGGGAGTATGGGATTTCCCTTTGTTAAATCGCATCGGAGAACAAAGGAGCATTAGAACATAAAATGTTAAAAATTGCGGGCAAGCGAAATGTGATGCCCTATGATTGGTCACTGCGTTGTGGGACCCTTTAACGAATGTTAAGTATGGGGCTAAGTGTTTTATGAATAAAACCATGGAAGTGGAGGTTGAATTAGGTTACAAAGGAAAGACCTGAAAATATGAAAAAGGGCCCGGAGCATGAGCAAAACAGTGTGATGAAGGATTGACCGTTGAGGCATGTAAATCATCGGCAATGTTCAAACGATACGTGGAACCAAAAATAGAAAATAAGTGGAAAAATGAAGGCAGGATTACAAAACCGGTAATTGTTTGTCGCACCTCTTTTGGAAGATAAATGGTAAAAGGTGAAACGAACGCGATAGTGTTAAGAGGGTGACGTGTGGCATTCTAAAACCACCTATTTCACATAGGTTGGGAATAGTTAAACAAAATGAAACTTTATGTGTGAATTCTGTCGGATTGGAAAGTTAAGAAAAGGCAGAGTCTGATGACCGTCCAATTGATGAAAGGTTGATATGCATGTGAACGCAGCACAAAAGACACAGGTAACATAAGAAACAGAACAGTTATGCAGCAGAGCTAGAATATAACAGCAGAAACTGAAAAGACAGTGACAGTATCAGAAAAGACAAATATATGGCAAACCAAGAGTTGAAAGGGCTGAATTGAAATATTATTGTATCTGTAAATGTAAATGATTTAATTATTTTTATTGTATGTGATGCAAAGGCAAGTCTCTGTAGGAAAACAAAAACTCCAATTTGATACTATAATGATTGTATATATTGTGGTAACGTCTTGAATGTGTTGAGCGAGGAAATGAGAAGGTGGAAGGCAAAGAGTCATACCTGTTCACTTCATATTCCCTGTAGAATGAAAACAACCATGAATTTAGCTGCATAAAACCGGTAATATTCATGTGAAGAAGGTGACGAAAAAAATATAGAGAGAGAGAGGGAGTATGTAGCAGAATTGAAGAGAGCTGAAGATTTTAGTAAGCTGTAGAATGGAAGAGAGCAAAATATTATAAGACAGAACAACATGAGGTTACAAAAAGCAGTATAAGGTAAGAGAGTGTAAGAATAAGGAGAAGAGAGAGGAGTTGTGAAGATCCAGAGATGATATAAAGCAAATTTGAAGGCTGGAAGGACAACAGTAAAGAAGGAGAAAAACAGAGCTGATATCTAGGTAAATCAGCATATGATTTTATTGTACAGTGAGGAAGTCAATGCTTCCATATCAAGTTGTAGCTTCATATATGTCCAGTTTTATCTGGCTAAGGTAGGAGCCTCCTGTAGGTTGTAGCCTATAGAAAATAGATGGGAGTTGGAGCTTCCTTGCAAGTTGTAGCTTACAGAATTGAGGTAGTAGCCTCCTGTAGGTTGGAGCCTATATAAAATCACTGGTGAGAGGGAGTTGGAGCTTGCCTTTGCATCACAACAATAATAAGATGTGATTTTCTCCCTTATGGGTTTCCACTTATATCTGTTTTCTATGTGCATGATGTTTATGTGTTGATATGGTGTATCTAATCTGCTTAATACTTGCTGCTCACATATTAAGATTGTTGTTACTTTATGTAATAAGTTGATCATGAAATGAAGGTGTAAATAAGTTTAAAGGAAAGTTTTAAAAGTCCATGAATGTGTTAAACTAATTCACCCCCCCTCTCAGTTTAACTAAGGGTTCAACATGGTTATGGTGGCCACAACTCTTCCCATGTTCCCATTAGAACATGTACTACAGAAAATGTGGGAACCTACTTCCCAAAAGGACACATCCAAACCATGTGCCTCACTCAACATCATGTCTCCCATCAAGATAAAAGAAATATCAGCAATTTAAAAAATTATTATCACCATCATGAAGGAAATACTGAAGGTCCTATGTGATGCAAGAGAGTATCAACAATTCCCAAGTCTTCACAACGTAGTTTTACAAACTGCTGCTTCAGAATAATACATGGAAAATTGTTTCCTGTTACATGGTTAATCATATGAATAAAATGAAAATACATGTAAGAAAAACATCTTTGCCCAAGGACACATAAGAGATGGATGTCTTCATCATATAATTTTGCGTAATGTGGATCATGGAGCTCAATGAACAGCTTTCCCTCTTGTGGAGAAATGCACTGCCAAAAGATGATAAGAGGATGCAAGCAAAATCTCTCACCATATGTTGGAAGCAAGAAGATACATGGATCCATCAATGAATCCTCAATAATAGTTTGGCACACTCCCATGAAGGGGGATGAACCAAGTGCTGCATGAAATTCCTTCTCCTCATGCTTGGAAACCCAAGTCAAGAAAAGCACACCACAGTAATAGATGTATCCATCTACCACTTCATCTTCTTCACCTCCTCTTTGCTCACCAAGTGCATCCAATGAGAAGTGATCCTGGGAATACTCTATCAATAAATCCCAGCTCTAAAGTGGTAATGATGTTGGCCTATGCAAATAGGCTCCCATCAACACATAGCTCCAATCTTTGACATGCAGAATGTCAAAGGCATCTCCCATAATGCTGCTACATATGAGAAGTCCTTCCCATGAATAAAGTCCTTCTTGAACATCTAAGGCCAAGGAGTAACCCCTTTTCACTATGATAGTTCCATCTTCTACTCCTGCAACATCATGAAAATTGTGAGAGCAAATCTGCCCTTGCTCTCTCAAGAACATCCCAAGCAACAAAATCTTTTGCTACCTCCTCATACTTCCATCATCCAAATCATGTAGTGACATTATGATGCTTGAAATGAAGAACTTTATGCCAACACAATGTGCCCATACTCTTTGCTGCTCCATGATGCAAGTATCTTGCCACATACCCTTAGAAAGAGAGTGATGACCAAACTCTTTCAAGAGAAACCAGCGCAGCCAAGCCTCTTGCTGCCCGATGTCATAAATATGCAAGTAGCTCTCTAGCTTCTTGCTCTCCATCCACATCCACTCAACCAATTGTGGATGTCTCCTTCCATCCTCCATCTTGGTACTACTCCCATGAGGGCTACCATCATCCTAAATCAAATTCCTGCACTTAATGGGATTTTGAATTGCAATCTTCTCAAGGATCAATTTGATCCCATAAGGACTCAAATAGGTGGTAGGAAAAAACCTCCCATCAAGATGTGTATGGCTCAAGAAGTTTCCAACACAAACATGAGATTTTTTATCCATCCAAATATGTCCTCCATCATCTATCTTCTCCTCCTTGAATCTATGAAGATACAAGTGTGAGAAGGGAAGATCCTCCTCAAAATGTTGAAGAACTTTGCACTCCATGATGTGTTGAAGTGCACCTCCAATGAGAAATTCCCATGAGGTATTATCCTCATGCATGGCCTTCCAAAACCAAATGGGCCTTGGATTTGCTGCAAGTAGAATTTTCTCTTTGAGCAGGGGTGTGCTCATTGAGAAAGGGTCATCTAGAAAGGAGAAAGGGTTTCTCACTTCGAGATGTCTACCATCCATCATTCCATCCTCTATTGCTTCATGAATAAAGCTTCCATGTGAATTATCCAATGAGGAATGGTTCCTCTCTTCTTCCTTACTACCTTTTCACAGCGCAATGCAACTCTGTTGCTCTAAATCAACAGCATGCGAAGATGTAGATCCCTTCATACAATGTGCTAAAATGACAATAGATGGATTTTTAATCATACCTTGGTGAGATGTAGAAGAAAGAGCTTCTTCCTCAACTTTGTTGTCCTCCTCCATTGAACATGAGGGCTGCTCCTCCAAGGTTGTGCCAACGCTGGTACAAGTCTCCTCCCATTCAAACTCCTTGAGGTCTTCTTCAATACCTCTCATAGTTTGGAAAAGAAGTAGGGAGATCTCCTCTTCCGTCATTCTTCCAAGTGGTGGAGTCATGCTTTTGTTTTATATGTAAAATCCCTCTTCTTTGTGAGGGTAGGAAGTGCATGGGTCTTCCTCTCCTTCTTGAAACCTTCTATAGGTCTCACTGCAGCTTCCTTATTCTTGAAACCCTCTTAGAGTTTCATTGTCTTCTTCCTCCTTGGTTTTTCTAACCTCTTTGGAGAGGCTCTTCTTAGATCTGAAAATAGATGAGAAGAAACTCATCCTCTCCATCATTCTAATCTCTCATTATTCTCTTTGTTCCTCTAATATCTGGATATCATAGGCTGAGCCAGAGATCATACTTCGATACCACTATAATATCCCAAAAGAGGGATTTTCCACAACAATGAGAATACCCTAAGGTATTCCAGAGTTGAAGATGAAACCTTATGACTGATAACATATTTTGTAGTGTAGATCCTTCAATAATATGATCAACAACAACCTTTACTTCACTTTTGGACTCAAAAGGGTGTGGAAAAGAGGTGATGTATGCCCTAAAATGATTGTATTCAGAAATACGTGTAAAAATAAGGGAAATGGTTGTATGATATTTTATCTTAGACCATTTCAGACTCCCATACCAAATTTCAGGTCAAATAAATGATCCTAGCTATATTAAACATTTCCTCCAATCCCAACTAGGCTTGAAAACCCTGATTTCCCATGACTTAATGTATGTAGAAGTTTCTGAAGCTAAAGAAGCATAATTTTCTAAAAGGATTAGATGCAATAAGTTTATAACATCATGAAATTAGATTTGGGGCAAGACTTATGCATTTTCAAGATAAAAATAGAGATTTTACATGGAAAAACCCTCAAGATTGAGGTGTTGCAACACTGGAAATTTCCAAGAAAGATAGACAGCGTAATTTTCTAAAGACTGAAGCACTGATTTAATATATCTTATATCTAGAATAGATATATGCATGAAAATACAGATCTATTATAGATCTAGAAGCCAAAGAGGTTGTTTATTAGACTCCCCTTGGGGATTTCAGCAATACATGAAAGTATAGGAGTAGATTTGAGTTTTACTGCAGCAGATCTGAATTATTTAGGAAACCTAAAGCATATAATTCAGTGAATTAATCAGATCTGAAACATACATGGATTGGTTTTCCAATCCATGGATCACCACAGTGCAAGGAGAGCTCCTTTACACCAGAGATCTTGTCTTCAAAACAATGCCAAAACCTCTGAAACACTGCTCCACAAAATTTACGCAGATCAGGGAGAGAAACTGTGCAGTATACCTTAAAGTGCATATTGGCCTGATGTCAAAATCAAAACATGAAGCCCAATCAACCAATACACTCTTCCACTAGGTTAAAAGACACACTCACTGAGAAGAGAGATCGGGATAAGGTAGATCTAATGTATATATCATCTCCACTTGCTGCAATTCACCTAGAGAATAAAACCCTCATTGGATTTACACTTCCAAATAGAGATGGAGCTTGGCCATATGCCATATAGTGGAAAAGAAAGCACAAGTCTCCTCCAAGAGCTGCTCAAGGAAGGAGGTGAGATTCCTGAATAGGAAGACCCAACAAGGGATGTCTGAGCAGACAATACCTTTAGAAAATGACAATCTTCAACAACCCTTATCTTGAGCCTTCTCCTTCCTTTTATAAGATGAGGATGTGAAAAAACCTAAACCACCTCAAAAAATTTAGCTCCTTTCACATGAAGCTCCTCCATCTAAAACTACGCTGAGCCTCTAGATGGTTCAATGAATCTAGACAGAATTGAGAATTGGTCCTATTGACCCAGTCAATTGTCTCAATCCTGTTTCACACACAAGTGGATTTTATTACAATGGCCCAGATTTATCCTTTTTCACATTGGGCATGTATTTATTCTTTGATCTAAGGAGTTTTACATGTCCTCCATTAGTCATTTATTCATAAACATGAAAATAAAAGTAAAACAAGGAAAAATTGAATATTCCTATTAGCATGGGCTAATTTAGGAACATTACACCTACTCTAAAGCGGAGTGGAGGTACTTCAGAGGATTTCGAGCTAATTTCTTGCGAACATTTCCGCTACTGATTAAAATATAACCGTGTGAAAAAAGGAATTTTGTGCAACCACACCGAATGAATGACCTCTGATCAGGGTGAGAGTACAACACGAAGTGGTAAGTACTACAGAGCCAATCGAGAAGGGGATAGATCCGTCTACAACCCCTTAAGAGAGCCATCTTTGCATGCAGGAACTAGTCCTTCGGCTACACCATCGTCGAATCAGCGTAAGGGAAAGAACTCCCCTACCCCTGCGCCACTACCAGAAGAAGATATGGCCACACACATGAAGCTGCCCACCTTCAAGGGTTTGGGGGATGAAGGCATGGACTGATTTTGGTTCGTAACAGAATCAGTATGGACTGCGCAAAATATTTCTAGCAATGCTGTAAAAAGGGCACAACGATCACTAGCCTTTGAAGCAAGGGCCTTAGATTGGTTTATGGTGTATGTGGGCCAACATGCAGATCCATCAATACAAGAAATTAAGGATGCTTTAAAACAACAGTTTCGAAAGCCTAAGTCCTACGCTCAACTGGTGGTTGACTTGAAAGACTTTAAACAAGGACCCACTGAGTCTGTATGGGAGGCAGATCAATGGCTAAAGAAAGTTATCAGAGATGGGGAATTTAAGTATGAGGATAGACAACATAAGGATTAGTTCATTTCCATGCTATTACCTCACCTGCACGGGCCTATGGGTCAAAAAGAAATTGATACATAAGAGAAAGCCTTGGATATTTCCATGAAGATGGAAGCTGCGCTAAGAGATGATGCCCAGTTTGGGGTACAACAGATCTAGGGACAACTGGAGGCAATGCACCTCGAAATCCAGAATTTTAGAAAGGAGCGAGGAAAAGAAGCTAGTCTAGACGTTTGTTGCATAAGATGCAGGGTGTCAAGCCACACCAATGATCAGTGCCCTCTGCTAGTAGACTACATGCAGGCTGGGGGCCCAACCCATTGTGTCCTAAAGAGGTTGCGAGAACAATCACCCCAACGTTATGGTGCGCAAACTGCCACGTAGCCAGACTACATGATACCAACCATTGTCCCCATCTTGGTGCCTATGTTCCAGAGTTGAAGCAACAATGGTGTTGATTCTACTCATCTGTGGGACATGAAGAACACAACTGCCGGACATATGACCTAATGATAGACAGAGGAAACCTATGCAGGGTACAGGTTGAACCTTCATCACCACTATCCCCCTCGTGACGAGGATCCCCTGCTAGAGGCCGGGGGGGAGAGGCGGAAGCACAGGTCAGGGAAGAGGGAAATTGATCTGCTATAATTGTGGAGAAGTAGGGCACTTCACAATGGATTGTCTGAACCCTACACGAAAACCTTGCAGATATTGCAGACAATTGGATCATGTGATCGAACATTGTCTGGTACTGATAGCAAAGATGCAGGAAAAACAACATACACCAATGCAGAATGTACAAATGGTTAAGGTAGAACCACGTGATGAGGAACCCAATATTAATGTCATTACACGCAGTGGCATGGTTACTGGAGGACCTAAGGAAAGAGCTGCGGCTGAATCCCTTATCCAAAAAGCTGCTATCAAAAAGGAAAGCTTGGACCTACAGAAGGAGAAATAAAACTTCCTAGAAGATCGCAAAGACTTTACCAAAAATGAGGCATCTACCTCTTGAAGGATCCAACAAACCTAAAATCGGACGAAGAAGTTAAACCATTCCTAAAGGAATTTTTGAAGTCGCTACGCAACCAGAAGGCAGTAGAAAATCTTCAAGCATTGATAGACATCTGTGCGGAAAATACTGAACCTCCATCATAAGTTAAAGATGTCCACAAAATTTACAAGCATAAGAAACACACTGGTTGGGAAATGCGGCTAACTGCACAGATTGGAGATTATGAAATGGATTAGGTCATCCTAGATTTGGGATCCGATGCGACTGTCCTGCCCAAAAAAACTTGGCAGAGGATGGGAGAACCTAAGCTGGAATGGTCTACTATAGAGCTGCGCATGGCTAACCAATAGAAGATCATACCGTTGGGGAGACTGTCAAATATTATGGTAGATATTGAAGGAGTTAAGGTATACGCGGATTTTGAGGAATTCAAATTGTAGAAGATGTGGACCCTTATCCTATGCTCCTAGGACTGGACTGGGCTATAGACATGGGAGGTATTATCAACTTGAAGAAAAGGAGCATGGTTTTTGAGAATGAGGGTACAAGAGTAATAGTCCCTCTAGACCCAGCAAAGGGAGAGTGGTATACAGAGCCTGTGCACGAAGAAGATGACATGGATCATATCTATAAACTAACCACCAGAGATGAGGATTGGATTAAACCTATGGCTGATGGCATTTTTTTCTCGGAGAAAGACTGTGAATACCTCTCTGATTCTGATGGGGAGATAGAAAATTTGCAGAACAGGTCGCATGACGTATCTGCGCTACGGTGTCTTAGGATCACAAAGAACTTCTAGTGTATCTCCTTAGAGGTAAGAGAGTTGCCTTACTTTGACGATTCTGGTAGTATTATATATTTTCTTAGAGCATTCGAAGCAGAAGTCCCAAGGGAATAGAGAATGTCGGCACTTAACCTAGCCATGCATGCCACCCCTGCGCGGTGGTGGGAAATTCATAAGGGGAATTTTTAGGATTGGGAGGAATGTCGCAGGATGATGATCCTATGATTTTAACCCCCGGTTGACCCACGCATGGAGATTTTCCTTGGTCGAGGGGACCCACGCAAGCACTTTTCTGCGTGGATGGAGGTGTTGTGCGACAGGACCTAGGACGAATGGGTCCACCTGTTTATTCATACCTTGGGACCAATACCCACCGCATGGTATTTGGATGTAGAGCTACATCAGCGCACCCGCTACTAGGATGCCATGAGGGATGATTTTGTGGGGGCATTCGGGTTGATAGGCAGAACTGAGGAATTATATGAAGCCCTGCAAGAAATATATGCTCTAGTATTTGATGAATCACACCCTCATGTGGAGTATGGGGAACCAGCTTAGGATACGCAGATGCAGGATATTGCTAACTATCACAATCTATCAATGGAGGAATGTGACGAAGACCTGCAAAATATCACTATCCCAGAATCTGAGGGTGAACGAGCAGTTGTTGGACCCCCACTGCAAGCTGTCAATGTGACCAAGCCTCTTAAGTTAAGGGAAGCCAACATTGGAACAGAAGAACAACTTAAGCTGGCTAGAATTGGGGATTACTGGGATGATGATACCATTGGGAAAGTCGCAGAACTTCTCATGGAGTACCAGGATCAGTTTCCCATGAAATTTTCAAAACTCAAAGGTATCACAGGGGACTTGGGGTCATGCGAATCACTTTAAAAATAGATGCATGCCTTGTCAAGAAGCGACCTTACCGATTGAACCCCAAGTATAAGAAAAAATTCAGAGAAGAAATCGACAAAATGCTAGCTGCAAGTATCATTGATCCAATAAAACAATCAGATTGGGTAAGCCCTATGGTGGTCCAAGAAAAAAAAGCTAAAGGAGAAATAAGAATCTACATTGACATGTGTAAGCTGAATGATGCTTGCGTACATGATACCTTCCCTACACTATTCTCTGATGAAATCCTCGACAGTGTGGGAGGGTTGGAAGCATACTCGTTCACTGATGGGTTTTCGAGCTACCATCAAATCAGGATCACACTTGAAGATCACAGCAAAACTACTTTTGCCACCAAATGGGGATCCTTCCAGTACACCGTCATGCCCTTTGGGCTCAAAAATGCCCCTGCCATCTTTTCGCGAGTAGTGGTTGCAATATTCAAGGAGTTCATTCACAAGTTCCTCGAATTATACTTTGACGATTGGAAAATATTTGGCTTGGTGAAGAAGCACATCTTGAACCTGCACATGATGTTGGATGCTTGTAGAAAGCACCATATTTCCCTAAATATTAAGAAGTGCATATTTTGTTTACCTTTCGGGATCTTTTTAGGCCACATAGTCTGTTGGAAAGGACTAATGGTTGACCTCACCAAAGTTGTAGTTATCATCAATTTAGTAGTCCCCGCAACTGAGAAACAGTTTTGCTCCATCATTGGCCACACAGGCTACTATAGGAAGTTTATTCAAGGGTACGCACTGATCACGACACCCATGGAAAAGCTGCTAAAGAAGGACGTATCGTTTTTTTTGGGACGTGGAGTGTCGGAAGAGTTTTGAGATACTCAAGGAAAAGATGGTCTCTGCACCTATCCTCATATTTCCTGACTGGACGAAGGTTTTCCATGTCCACGTGGACGCTTCAGGGATCGCCCTAGGAGCTATCCTTATGCAGCCCGAGGAGGGGGACATTGACCACCCGGTTGCGTTTTCTAGTAGAAAACTCTCTAGTGCGAAGTGTAACTACTCCACTACAGAACGTGCGGGGCTGCAAATGGTGTATGCCCTATAGAAATACTGGCATTATCTGTTGGGAGGGCACTTCAAGATGTTCAAGGATCACTCAGCTTTGAAGTACCTCGTTAATAAGCCTTTGTTGGGGGGAAGATTTGCCGATGATTACTACTATTTCAAGAATATGACTTTGAGATAATTGTGAAGATGTGGAAATTAAATGCTGGACCAGACCACTTATCTCGAATCGAGAGTGGAGAAGAACCAACCAACCTAGAGGAAGGATTTCCCGATGCGTAGCTATTTTCTATTAAGGTGGTTGATGAGAACTTTGCCGATATTATTCAATTCTTAACTATGGGGATGGCACCTACAGAATATATGGTATAACAAAAAAAGAGATGGTAACCCACGCAATTTAATTTTCTATCATCGCGGGCCACTTGTATAATCTGGGAGCTGATGAGGTACTGTGAAGATACTAATTGGAGCATGAAAGACAAGCCATTTTAGCAGAAGCCCACGAAGGCATAGCAAGAGGTCACTACGGAAGAAAAGCGATGATGCAGAAGATCTTAAGAGTTGGGCTGTGGTGGCCCACACTTCATAGCGACTCTCACGACTATTGTAAAGCCTGCAACACATGCCAACGGACAAGAAGACCATCACGTAGGGATGAAATGCCCTTACAACCATAGATGGCCCTGCAGGCATTCGATAAATGGGCAATAGACTTCATTGGGCCCATCAACCCACCAGGTAAGAAAACATGTGCCCGATACATCCTCACTATGACTGATTATGTAACCAGATGGGCGGAAGCGCAAGCTGTGAAGGATTGCACTGTAGATACCACTGCGCACGTTATTTTTGAGCATATTTTAACCAGGTTTGGCTGTCTAAAGATCCTGATGAGCGATAGAGGTACGCATTTCATTAATGACACAATTCAAGCTTTCACTGAGGAGTTTCGAATCCACCATGCAAAAATTACCCCATATCACCCGGAGGATAATGGAATAGTAGAAGCTTTTAATAAAATTCTGGAACATGTGCTTACGAAGGTCTGTAATGTTGATCGAAGCAATTGGGATGTGTGCATCCCATCAGTTCTTTGGGCCTATCAGACCACGTGCAAGAAATTGACTGGGAAAACACCATTTCAGATGGTTTATGGGAAGGAGGCCATTATGCCCATGGATTATATCATTCCTAGCCTGCGCATCGGGTCCTTTAAAAACATGGCAGAGCCCGATATCATGGAGGAACGATTAGCACAGCTAGTCACCTTGGAGGAAGATCGATTCATTGCTAACTTTCGTTAGCAAGTTCAGAAGGCCCAGGAAAAAGCCTTACACAATAGGCATATCTAGTAGAAGTTGTTTAAAGAAGACGAGCTATTATTATTATATGATAGCCAGTTTGCGCGCCACCTAGGGAAATTCCTCCAACATTGGTTGGGACCTTATATCGTAATGGAAATTATGAATGGCGGTGCGGTGAGATTGGCTACGCTACGCGGGGACCCCTTGGCAAGATATGTTAATGGCAGCCATCTCAAACCATACCAGACCAACTCGGCGCAGACCAAATGATTATATGGCTGGAGTAGTTGTATTAGGAGGGATACGCGCAGGCAAGAGGAAAAATACAGGCAAGTCCATTATACGCGCAGGGGTCGATCGCAGATCGGGAAGCATGGAAAGGTGCGTTGGGCACGTAGGGGTTATATGCAACTGCGAAAACTAGCCATTGGAATAATAAAGCTGGGTAAAAAGCCAATTTTACCGTTGGAAGGAGCGGGAAGTAGGCAATTAATGCGGCGATTTCTAAGGATTGTTTACCATTTCCTTGATGGTAAGTTTCAGCTAAGTTTCATCCGACCTTTGTTCACTATCCAAAGCTATAAATGGAGGAGGGAATATTATAATTTGGTTACATACGTCTTGACATTATTTTGTCTTGAAAATTTCGGTCACTATTGTGCTATGTTCATGTCTAGGCATGCTACCCATTTTGATAGTAGCAACCCCGAGTTCGTCTTCCGAGAACGAATGACTGCGACCAATCCCACTGAGTCATTGGAGGCCGTGGCCTCTACTGAGGTAGCATCTGATGAAGTATTGGAAGTCACCCCTGAAGTAGAAGAGGTCATGTCCACACTGACCAAGGGAAAGTAGGTGGAGAAAAATAAGAATAAAGGGAAAGGCCAGGAGCAGGGGTAGGGGAGGAATATGAAATGGGCTGGGGTGAAGCCACGCACATCCCCTCGGAATTTGAAATCCCCCCGAAAGGTGCCTAAGGCACGCTTTCCTAACCCAGTGAAGCGACCTCTATATTCTTAGGAAGAAGCTCTGTTCGTTGCCCCGTTAACTTGGCTACCGCCTTATGTTTGGCCTAGAAGAACCTCGGTGCACACGCCCAAGAATCTCAATGTTGTGTGCTCCTATTTGCAAATTCCACTGATTCCATTTGAAGTCCCCATAATTGGAGAAGCATTTGGTAGACTCCCCTCAGTTAAGTTCAACGATCACAACCTTTGAAACCTAGAGGCCTTCCCAGAATTGGCACCTGAGCTATATCTCGAAAGAGTACTAGAGGATGATGTGCTAAAGGTAGTACCAATGTAGTGGGCACACAGGTTAGAAGGTTTAGGTTTACTAAACTTGTTGTGGATACCTCACTTTGGCCAATACAATATCACCGACTTAGTTGTGCGACAGCTGCTAGCCTTGATCCATGATGGAAGCTTGTGGATCCAGGACCACATTCCCATCGATTTCATCCTATTTCACCACATTACTCATCTCCCCTTGGAGGGGCCGAATCCCATGGAGCGTGTCGGCAAGAAGTATGAGCAACAGATTGCCAAAAAGGTGTGGAAAGACTACCATGTTGAGAGAAACACAAGAGGGTTCCTGATCAACCCTATTTCCGACCTTGGAGTGTGTATGGGTACCACGATGCTCACTTGTAAAATGATGTGAAAGTAATAGGCTGCGACTATCCCCGCCTATGTAATTCTTCTTGCTGGCCGCTGCAAAAAGGGGGTCTTCTTTAACTGGTCCCAATTCCTCTGCACTGAGTTTCTGGAAAACATGTGCGAGGCCCAGGACCTTGGGAGGGCGTTCTGTTACTCTTGGCTGCTGCTCCTAATTGCATTAGTCACATGGGAAGCCCCTAATGGATCGGTCCTCCCTTAGCTTTAACTAGGCATGTGTGAAGGAGTGCGGTATGAAAACTTGTGGGATTCAAAGGATGCGAAGCATATTGAGGAAAATAAAGTATTTTGGGTACTGTTTGAGGGCATGCTCGCAGAAGAAATTCACTCCCGGGCACGCCTATCGCCAACAGTATATGAAAGTATAAGCGCATCACGGCATTCCAGGTTACAATGCACAACATGCAGATTTGGGGCTGTAAGGATCCAAATTGGATGTTGCTGCCTTACATGGTCGCCGATGAGGAAATCGATCGGCTCATCGCCACTTGGCCGCCGCAATGGAAATTGGGATTCAATTTGGATGGCCCTGTAACGACCGACACTACTGGTACAAGCGTAGCTCTGAAGACCACCACCCCACCTAATACTACCAAGAACCCAAAAGGCCATGGCCCGGAAGGCTCCACCAGGACGGAGGTTCCCCCAGATGCAACGCAACACATGGAGCAGGAGTCGCAGCAGAGCATGGAGACTGCGGGCCTGGATGTGTAGGGCGCTGGTTCCTCGCGTGGCACGAAATGGACAGCTGAACCTATCAAGGGACGATGGACGAAATGTCGGGCTATGAGGCCCCATAGGGAGATTAAGGTTACTTTAACCGAGGAAGATTTGGAGAAAATTGCAGATACAGCCACCCTCGCTTCAGAGGACAGGTGGCTGGCCTTGGAAGAGCAGTAGAAGGCTACAGTCGTTGAATTACAGTCTAAGCTCTAAGCTCTTCAGCTCAAAGACGATACCTTGCAAAAGAGTGTGGTTCAAGTGAGGCTACCTCAAGCGACCAACACTGATTTGATCTCCATGACCAAGAGCCACCTCTGCCCCCTACCAGAAGCAACAATCACTCTGAGTCCACCCAGCTTATGTGTGCCAATCCAGGCCTGTGTGGAAGCACATCTGGATAGCACCCAGCTTCTAGGCGAGTCGTTTTAGGCTCTCCACACATCCCCCTTTGAGGAAATCCAACACAGAGACCGATGGGTGTAGCAGCGACTAAGTACAACCGAGCAGACCATCGTATAAAATACTACCGAGGTGTCCCAGGCATAGGCCGTGTGTATCCTTGCTACAACACAACAGACCGAGTTGGAGTTTCTAATCAACAAACTTTGCACAAATGTGACCGAAGACATTCTGGCCTCTGCCACCCCCCAGGCCAATATTGAGGGACTCATCGCATCCCTGAAATCTTCTCGAACAGAGATTGAACACATTAAGGTCGAGATGGAGCAGCAGATTGCTACGTTGCAGGCTAAGTTATAGCTGAAAACCCATCCTGAGGTATGTGCCCAGATAGCTGCACTGGTCACAGAAGCTACAAACACCATTACGACAAAAATTTCTCAGGGCACCAAATTGCTTGAGACAACTATGCAGCTGTGGTCTATGGTGCAGCATGACCCTCTTCTGCATGAGTTTACCTAAGAACTGTGTCAGCCACCTATAAAATTTGTCATACCAAATGGTGGCTAAATCATTTTTTAGCCTTCAAGAAACAATTTCATATCCAAATTGTGAGTTCTTGAAGTGTTCTGATGAGAATTACCTTTTTATTTACTCTTCACTGTTGTTTCCCTCTTTATCCTAAAGAACCTGTTGTTTTACCAAGAGAAAACTGCTTAAGAGAGCCCATTCTTCCATCATTTTCACTCCTCCTTTCACCCATTTTTACCTCTTTATAAAAACCCTCAAAAACCCTTCATCTAACTTGTAAACCATCCCAAATCCTTTTGAACCTCTAAAAATCCCTCTTATAGGTTTAAAAAACCCTTTCTCCCCTTATCAGAACCACCAAAAATCCTTCAAAAAACCTTAAAAAACTCCATGTTTGCACTAAGGCCTTAAGCCCCATTAGCCTTAGCCCCAACTCCTTTTATCCGCATAAAACCCGGAGCTATAACACGGAGCTAACCCCCATCGCGCAATTTAAATCGAGGTTTTCTATTTTTCTTATTACCTTTCACTTTCAAAAAAAAAAAATCTCCGATGCGATAAGCCTTTTTTCTTTAAAATCCCCTGATCCCCTCGCTTTCTTCACATAACCTAGAGCCCCGCAATCGAGCACTAAAACACTAAAAAATCCTTTCCCGAACCTTTTTCCTTTGTTTTTTATAAAACCTGACGATATGTTTTGAAACAAATCTGGGCCGTCGATCTCTACAGATCAATGGCCATCGGCTCATCGCATCACAAAAATCTGCATGAGTCCTTCCCTCTTCCATCCTTTTCAAAGTTTTGATGCGATCCCTTCGATCTAATCTTAGCCATCGATCATCCTTCTGATCTTACAGTCAGCGCAACATCGCATCGCAAAATTCCCTTATCCTTTTCCTTTTTCTCCTCTGATGCCGATCTTCCGATTTAATCTCAGTCGTTGAATCCACAAGAACCAACGAACCAGATTCAATCATGCTCCTCCCTCTGCCTTCTGTTGATGTCTTCCCCAATTTAATCCTGACCGTTGATCTCTCAAACCGATCCAATAGCCAGCGCTTAATCGCATATCGCAAACTCAAAGACCCCGGTGCTTTTTCCTCTTTCCTTTTCTCCAAAGCGATTTAATCCTAACCATTCATCCCGCCAGATCCAACGGCCAGCGTTGCATCGCATCCTGCCCTTATATCACATAAACCTCCACTGTTCCGACCTCCAATTTAATCTCCACCGTCGATCTCTCTTCAGATCGGACAACCCATGTCGCATCGCTCCATCACATCAGCAAAAAACAAAAGACTTAGCCCCTTGCCTTGTTTCCTCTGATTGCCGATTCCCGATTTAATCTCAATCGTCGAATCCACAAGAATCGATGGCTGAGATCATATCGCGCTCCGATCCATAAGCCCTTCATTATCGACCCATTTTTTATCTCCACCGTTAATCCCTATCATGATCCAACGACCCTCATTTAACCTGTCGTTCTCCTCCTCTGTACTCCCAGTTCCACCACCAACGCCCCCTTTTCCTCTCATTTTCACTGTTTTCCTGTGTATTTTCCCATAGTTAAAGTTTTAAATTTTCACATTAAAAGCCATGTTTTCACGCATAATCAGTTATAAACCTTGGTTTTTATAATTATTCCACCTTTCTCCACCATGGGCCCCATGTAACTCTTTACCCTGCAGCTTTTCATCCATCGCACTCTACCCACTCCGTTGGATCTGGATCCTCCGATCCAACGTCCCAGAACTAATCTCGCGTAAATTTTCAACCCTTCCCATAGTGTGCAACTTTTACACGATAAAGGTGGTTTTAGAAATCCACGTGTCGAATGCAGACCTATATCACAATCCAAAAGCTAAAACCGTTTTCCCCCCTAGAGCCCGTGCGAAAACCATTAAAGGTTTTCCGCTATACCACTTCCCCCCTCTGCAGTGTAAATCCTTATTTTATCGTGGCCGTCGATCTCTGAGATCGGACGGCCCTAACTTAATCTCGCCCTCATTTTATCCTTTCCACCTTTGCTCCCAAAACATTTAACCAAGCAATCCCCGCCATCGATCTCTGAGATCGAACGGTCCTGTTTTAATCTCTCCCCCTTTCACTTTTTCACCCAAAACTCCTCCCAAAAAAATTGATCAAGCAATCTCCATCGTTGATCTTTCTAATCCAACAACTCTCACTTGCCCTCGCACCCAAAACCTCCAAAGCAGCTCTCAACCTATTTTCGCAGGATTTTCTTAACTTTTATATGTTTTTTGTAGGTTGTAAAGGTTTTTCCCACAATTTTAAAAGAAACTAAAGGCTAGGGATGACGATCCCCTAGGCCATTATTCACGAAGAAAAATGATTGAACAGGGTTCAAACTATGATTTTTCCATGCCTCATGAGAATTTGTGAAGTCACAAAACCTCTGCGTGCCTGCAAAACAACGAAAACACAGTGAATATCAAAGAGACAAAGAGTATCAATGTTACAGCATAATATCATAGCATAATGTGAAGATTAATGATTCTAAGCAAAGCTTAAAGGGATTAAGGCAGAAAGCTCAAAAATTAAAGGCCTAATCCACAGATAAAGACAGAATGAAAACTGAAGACTACGATCAAGGCTAATTAAGCCTAACAGAAAATAAAAATAGATTAAGATGTTTTAAAATAAAACAAGGAAAAATATCAGCAAAGGACGCCTCCACTACCACATCCGAGGCCAATTATCCTCTTCAGCTACCAAAGAGCCACCTGCAAGTTCCATAAATCAAAAGAAGGCCTAGTTATTGCTCAGTCAGTGATATTTTTTCCTAAAGACAACCATAGTTATTGCCAACTTGCTTAGAAAGTTTTAAAGTCAACAAAAACTGCCTAGTAGCTTGAAAACTTAATAAAAACCAATTAATACAGAAGAAATATCAGAAATATCCTCTGTTGAGCCCCTCAAAGGCCGAGAAGCATTAACTTGTATTAATTGAACTAGAGATCTTTTATTTTTCCCACCTCCTCTTTTATTCTATAAATACTTCTGAAGAAGATAATATACGGGTTGGTTGCTGAACTTTGATGTAATACTTGTTGCTCGAAACTTTCTATATGTAAATAGTTTTCAGAGGCTTTTGAAGCTTTGTTTGTGATCAAAAAAGTTAAGCTGAGAAGAGAAGATGATTGTTGTACTGAAACATTGGACTTGAAGTATGTAACTGGACTGACATCAATATACAAGCTGATTCTTGGGATCCTGGTCTATATCATTGGTGAAGTACCTCTTACTGTTATTTTTTTCTTTTCATGTATGCCATTTTGTTCACTTATTCTCTGATAAAGAACAACAAATATAGAGCTAGGATTTACTGTCAAAAGTACCCTACTCTCACTGATAAGCCTATCTTTATGTTTTCCTCTTGTTAGTGTCGGTATTTTCATTCCTCCGTCAGAGATCAAATTTCTCTTGTTGCATTTCATTATTAGGTGTCTCATTTAGTCAGATGCATTCCATTAGGAGCATGGATCATCTGACGGTAGTGGCTTTTCGCTCATGTCCCTCATGTCTTTTACCTGCTGGCCTATTTCTGTTCATTAAAATCATTTACAATCATTTTTGGTCTCATAGTTTGCAAAGAATCATTTTTAGGGTTTTAGTCTCAATAGGTCTAGGGTTTCATTAATCAGGTCTTCAGAATGCCTAATAATGGTCAGCAGGCACATGAGGAAGTTTCAAATAAGGTTTCAGTGCTAAAATTTCATCATTATATGCTTAATAATGATTTTTCTTCAAAACTATGTTTTGAAGAAAAATAATGTTTTTTATCTCTATGTATAAATGTAATGTGTTTTCAAGTTTTCTCAGTTGTAATAATAGTTTCACTCGCAACCTTGGTCACCTTTGTCAAAGCTCCATCCATCCATTCCCTGCAAGATAGACAAGAGAGTACATCATTCAATCCAAAAAGCCAAAATAAAGCAAAAAAGAGTTTTTGAAAAGTGTCAAAGTTTGAAACATTGCAAAGTGGGTTTTTTGAAAAGAAGAATTAAAATCCTTGGTATATATATCATTTTTCATGTTTCAAGACCTCATTCATATGCCAAAAGAATAGGAGCAAGCCAAGGAGAAAACGTGAGGAGCGAAGGAAGAAATTTAGGGCAGACTGTGTTGAAGTTTCCCTACGCGACGCATTGGGTGAGTGTCGCGACGCATCGGGCGAGCGCGATGCATTGGGTCGACTCTCACCATGTAAATTTGTTCCTGCGCGGCGCATTGGAAGGGCACAGCGCACTGGGTTGGTTGTGCGACGCATTGGGCTGGAAAGCAAGTTTATTTCCATTCCTTTCAAACTCCAAATTTTCTCAATCCCTCTTTGTTCAAGTAAGTCGAAGCAACCTCTTCATTCCCATGAACATGTGTGTGGTGATGTTTATGAGAATTTAAATACAAAAAATCAAAGCCTATTATCTTGTTTGAAGAATGCTCCTTTAGGGTTTTGAAATTGGTTTTGCATCAATCATTCCCATTTCCCCCACCTTGTTAGTCCTTCCTCACTGTTTATCTTATCATATCAGCCCATTTCCCTATTCCCTTATATCCCTAAGTCACTCATTCCTATCCCACTCCCATTATCCCCATCCCAATTGTAAATTTCCCCAAACCCCAAGGCTATCCCAAGAAACCAAGTAACTGCTCCAAAAATCTTCAATTGACAAATTTCACTTGGCAATAGTCCATCATTTCCACTACCCTATCCCTTCATAGTCCCTCACTTGTTATCACATATTTGGCAACAAAATCAAAGACACCAAACTTCTCATTTTCATCCAAGACAACATAGACCTTGGACATCATGGAGACAGATATAGATACATATTATGACCAAGACAATGATTCCACAACTGAATTACATGCACCTAGAAGACCTCATAAGAGTGGCAGACATGTGAGGGAGGAGCCCACTTCATTGGCTGAGTTGCAAGCCTGTCCTCTTGCCATGGCATGTTTTCAACAGCAATCTTGTTATCAATTTTGTGAAATGGTTGCTAGGGTCCATCATCATCAAGAGTTGGCCCGTTTGTTTGTGTTGCATTTACATGATGGTCAAGTCACCCTTGCCGGTGTGACATTCACTTTACACCTGAAACTATCTCTCAAGCAACCGGAATACCAAATGTTGGAGAAAAATGGAACAAAAGACAGCAGGTTGACAGGGTACACTATGAGCCATATATCAGGCCTAGTTTTGTGAGACAAATCAGTAGAGTTTTTCCCTTCCGGTTCCTAAAGGATTCATATGCTCCTCTGATGAAACTTATTATCAAATATTTTAGTTGTGAGGGCCGGTTTTCACGTCTCTATGCCTATCATATCAGGTTATTGATGCATTTTACCAGGGTTAGGATGATGAACCTCCCTTATTTCATGTGCTGGAATATTGAGAAGATGACCACTCTCATGCAAAGGAAAACTTCTGATCAGCACTATAGCAGTATCTATCACTTTGCACTTATCAAGATTATGGTTATGCATCAGCTTGGTTTGCAGGGTATTTCATGGGAGGATTTCATTCCTAATGATTTCTTCACAGCTCCTCAGGTTCCTTCGGAGGTTTTTCATGAGGCAGGTGAACCTTCATATCAGCATGAAGGTCATGAGACACAGACCACTAGTATGTCGGTGTTTGTCATGTATCAGAGAGGCACTAGAGGGTTATTTGCAACAACCATGCGAGTATTATCTCCACTCGGGGTGGAAGGGGTCTCGCTTCTGTCATCAACAGAAAAAGTACAAGTACAGGACAAGGGAAAGAGGCGCATGCAGGATGAGGGGCCTTCAGGAGGCCAGGATACAGATTTCATACTCATTGATGAGGATTTGGGCTCACCAAACTCAAAGTTGAGAGAGATTGTTCATGAGAAGAAAGCGGAGATAGACACTTTATCCGTCAAGTTGCAAAGAGCCCAATGGATTATCAACTACCTTGAGCAGTGAAAAAAACAGTTGGAAGATCAGAAAATTATCATGGAGTTGCAAAATATACATGAGAACCAGCAAGCTGCCCAAATGAGCCAAACCGAGATGACATCCATTGAGCGAGAGATTGAGGCTGATCGAGAAAATTGGCTTAAAAGGGTCAATATTCATTTGGAGAAGCTATTGGAGAAAGCCAACAAGGAAAAGAACATGTTGAGGCACATGAAGAATCATTATTGGGCAAGAAATCATGTTTGCAAGGCACGAATCAAGATCCTGAAGGCAAAGTTAAAGAAGGCATTAAAGCGTCGGAAAAGGAATGATAGACTTCAAATTTTGGCTGAATCTTCCTTTGCCCAGCATAGTGCATGATGGAGGACACTCAGTCCAAATTTCAAGAAATTTGGGACACATTTTGTAAATTTTGATTTTTTTTGGCCTAAACACAGATTTTTATGCCCGACGTGTCGCGCCACTTGGCGCGCACTTATGATTGAGAGTTCCTCTTGGGTAAAAATTTGTATTTTTGGATTTTTCACAAAAATTTATGCATGCATACCCATTTCCCAGAGATTTTGACAGGTTTTGGGCCTCCAGAAGGGTCAAAAACACCCTAAAAATGACCTTTCTGCCCCTTTTTGGACACACAGGAAGCAGTGTTGGGAAAACTCATTTTTGGAGGGGCAAATGGAAACCAAATTTAGAAATTCCACTTGGTTTGGAAATTAGATAGGCATAGATTTCCAACGCGCTATCCTGCACTCGATTTGGACACTAGAAAGGCCTTCAAAATCGGCTCCAAACTGGCACGACGCATAGAGATTTCAGGCGCGGCGCATTGGGGATTTTGGCTCATTTTTCACTCAGTAACTCTGTTTTTCGCCTAGTTTTGGCCAATTTGACTTTCTTAATTCCACATGTAAAAGTCTTGATGTAATTTGATGTAATTTTATGAGTCTTGATGTAATTTTGACAAATTTTTACTCATGGAAGTAGATTCATTCATCAAAAGGTGAATTGCAACTGAATGAATTAGTTTCCTATCTTAAAGAGGTAAGCTGTTCCACTGCCTATTTTCCAGTTCTGAGTTTAGATCGTGTTGAAACAGCTCCTAAAATAGTGAGGCATGGGGATGAGTTATGCTTGTCTATATCTTGTAGTTTTTCAGTCATTTTCAGGGTTGGACACTTGAGATTGCTTTGAGATTCATTGTACATTTCATCTCTGCATTTTGGCAAAGGAATAGACCAGGGTTTGCAGCACTCCTTGGGGTTCATGTGGCTTTTTTTTTGATGTTGTGTTTTTCTCTGTGATTGTAAGATAACTGGTGCTTTATGTGTATCATCTTCCCTCTTATTTCTTCTTAAGTTAAACAAACAAGTAATAAAGGTGGAATTCATTAGATTTGCAGTGCTCTACCTTGAGTTTTGTTTATTTTCTATGTTTTAAACTGCTTGAAGAAGATTCCTAAAAGCCTCCTTCCCTCTTCAACTTTTCACCAGTCTGAGCTATACATTTATTTCAAATTGAAGCATCAAAACAATTTCCTTCCTTGCCCCATTCATATCTCTGCAAAAACTAGGCCTCATTCCCTAGACCCAAAATCTGCCTTTCCCTTTGATCCAACAAACACCTTCAAAATTAAATCCAACCTCCTTACATATATACCTAGCCTAAAATCAGCTTTTATTCAAGTCATCTCAAGCCTCACTGATTTATTTTTCTGAGATTGACCAGGAGAGAGCCCTCTCCCAATCTGGTAGGGCTAGCTACCAGATTAAGTGTGGTTTGATGTTACCCTAGACTCTTCCTTTCTCAACTTGAGGTGGATTTAGGCAATAACACCTCCAGTTGTGTATTTAAGAATGACTTAATTTAAGTGTAAACATTATCAAGGAATGCCGGTTAGTCCATGTCTTGATGTGCAAAACTTGAAAGGAAGTTCTTGAATGATATTTTCAGTACATGCTAAGTAGAGTTAGACTAGAAAAGTTTATGGTTTGCCCTATCTTCTAGTTTCTTTCTCCAAATGTTGTTTTGAAGGTTTCCCTAAGAGTATGCTGAAAGAAAGATTTGATTTTAATGTATCTTGCTTGATCTTAAGATGCACTTCGTTTTCTTATCTGTTTTCATCCTTTCTGAAAGTAGTCATGTGGATTACTGGATTGTTTGTCTGATAAGTTAGCTTTAATACAAGCTTGTCCAAAGAAGTTTATGGTTAGCCCTGTCCTTTGGTTGGTTTCAAACAGTTGCTTAAAAAGGCTTTTCTTGTATGGAAAGTTGATAAATCCTTGTTGAAATTATTGACTTTTTCCAACCTTCTCAACACTTTTAATGTTCCATTCCATCATTTAATCTAAAAGATATTTTGATACAGATGACTTGCCCCTTGGACCACTCTTGAAATTGTTGCACAATTAAACCCTTTTATGACTCCATAGCCCAATGGACTAAGTGGTGTTTCATATCTATCCTATCAGTTGAATCTTCTTCTGATTATTCACACCTTCACCTCTTTGAAACTCTTTCATTTTAGGACTTTCCACTCAATTAATATCATGCTCAACTACCCAAACAAAAAAAAAAACCCTTGTTCTTAATAACTAGCCTAATATCATACCAAAAGCCTTAACAGATAAATCAATCTTTGAACTTATAAGAGATATCCCTCTCTGGATTCAGGAGGGCTAGATCCTAGAATCCCAAAGTGGTTCATAATGTTGTCTCTGTAGCTTTAGTCTTGCCAATCTGCTAAAATTACAGAGGCCTAACATTTCTGGCGACTCCGCTGGGGAACTTTGAGTTAAATTTCATCTTAAGACATCATTAGAACATCAAAAACCCCTTGAGTACAAGTAGCACTCTTCAAGCACTACCAAAGCGAATGGTGATCATGATAAAACTTATTTGAATCAGTGAAAAACTAAGGAACCCTTAGGATTCTCATAAACCTTATCAACCTTGAAGGAATCAACTAGCTTAGCCATAAGAATAACTCAGAAAACCCAAAAATATTTCAGATTGGTTTCAAATAAACATGGTGGTGGACCATAAAACATTTTACCTCCAAAAAGAGCTAAAAATTTCCACCTGGTGACTCCACAATCCAAACAGACCTTAAGACTCCACTGGGAAACCCATTATCATCATAACATCATATAAACTCAGTTAAGAAGGCTTTAAGGATTAAAGTTTTCTTGTTTAAAGATTAGTTAGCCTCTTAAATATTGTCATATCTGGTTAAACTTTTCTTGTTAGTTGGGTCTGAAAAACACAACATAGTGGCTTCTAGAAGAGTTCATACTAGAGCCTATCCTGACCCAAACCCTCCTGAGATAGTTGATAACCCTGAAAGAATACTTAGGAAGTCTCCTAAGGCCAAATCTTCAACTGTTAGATCATTCCATAGAGCTAATTTTGTCCCTAAAAACCTTGCAGCTCTACAAGAATCACAAATTGACTTAAGAAATCCATTCAGAACTAGGTCACTTGATGATATAGATCAGATGGATTTAGAGCCTTCACTTTCATCCCAAGACAGAAGTGAACATCCTGGTAGCAGACAAACTACTCCACCTAATTCACATTTCCCTCATAATTTTGGTTCCTCTCATCCTAGATCTTCTCAACAATCTCTTGTTGGTCCATCCACTTCTGTTATCCACACATCCACTATTCAAACTGCACCATTCCATCAACCTCCTCCACTTGTAAACCCCCCACATTTTCCACAGCCTCCTATCATGGCAACATGGTATGCTCCCTTAGTCCTTCCTTTACCTCTATTCAATCACAGGACTATCAATCCAAGATACCATTGTATGATTCCAGTGGTGCTACTACTGCTTCACAACATGTGGATAAGATGAATGACTATTTTGACAGAAATGAGATTGATGATGAAACTGTCAAAATTAGATTGTTTTCTCAGAGTTTAGGGGGAGCAGCAAGAAAATGGTTAAAAAAACTTAACCCCTAATAGTATTAATGACCTTCAAGCCATCCATCAGTTATTCTTAAACAAGTGGGAAGTCAAGAAAAACCCTCTCCAAATACTTTTAGACTATAATAGCCTCAAAAGAAACACTGGGGAAAGTGTTCAAGCTTATTGCACTAGGTTCAATAGTGTGTATAATGCACTTCCCCCAGATCTGAAACCTCCACAAGGCTCAGCTTTAAAAAAAATTCCTGAAGGATTTGATCCTGAAATGGCTTATCAACTTAGAGAAAGAGACCCTTTGACTCTAGAAGATATGAAGAAAGGAGCCTTGGCTGTGGAATTTAATCTAATGGAGAAAAGAGAAAGAATGAGAAATGAGAAGAAAGTATCCTTTAGGGAGGAATCTGCACCTTCCATATCTAGCTCTAAGATGGAAATAATGATGGAGGAAATGATGAAAAAGATAAGCTTACTTGAGAGAGCACAACCTAGTCAAAATCAATCAGCTCCTCAAAACATAAACCAATCTCAAAACCAAAATCAGAATTTCAGGAGAAATTAGCCTCAAAACAGACCAAGAGACCCTGATAAGGAGATCATACCTCCTTTTCATCAAAACTATGTAAGTGAGGTTGAAGAAACCATTGAAAAAACAGAGGAAGATGACATAAACATGTTGGGAGTAGACAATGATAATTTTGATGTTCATTACAATAGGAAACAAGGTCTATACACACCCTATGATGATAAGAGAGCAGAGGATGAATATTATTATCAAGAGCTGGAAAATGTCATCATAAAAACTCCAAAAGAGTATGACCTTAGGAGTAAAAGAAATCAGGAAACTCCCAAGACTAAAACCTCTGAAAATTCTGTAAAAAACAGCCCTGTAAGAAAACCCAAAGTTACAAAACAGAAAGACAAAACAGTGACTGTAAATTCTGATAAAATCAAAGAAAGAGGCACTCAAATTAATGAAAAACAGAGTGCAGATCTTAGCAGCGTTAGCACCTCAGCTAGTGCTCCTATCAAAACAATTTTGACCAATGTAGATAGAGGAAATCAGCAAACTGATTTTGCTAATATAGTGGTGGTTAATAAGGCTTAAAAAAACATTGTAAAAAATCAGCTGCCTTTTAGTTTGGAGCAGGAAATTTCCAAAATAAAAATCTATGTTCCTCTTACTAAATTAGCCACCCAAGATGTATATAGATCACAAATTCTGAAGGCTTTTAACATAACAGAGAATAATGAAACTGTCAATCTTAATGATGACCAACCAGAGCTCTTATTTCGTCCTAAGATTGAAGGAAGATACCAAGAAGGACCAATCCCTCATTTTTATGTTAGTTTGAATATTCATGACAAAATTTTACACAATGCCATGCATGACTCAGGGGCCTCTCATAACTTAATGCCCAAATCAGTAATGGAGAGCCTAGGCCTTGAAATTACTAGACCATACAAAGATCTATACTCCTTTGACACAAGCAGAGTGAAATGCCTAGGTTTGATCAAAGACCTTTGTGTAAACTTAGCACAAATTCCAGCCAAGTGTTTAGTAATGGATATTGTAGTGGCTGATGTACCCCCCAAGTATGGTATGTTGTTATCAAGATCTTGGGGAGCTAAGTTACAAGGAACAATGCAAATGGATATGACATATGCTACCATACCTATTTTTAATCAAACAAGAAGACCTTGTAGGGAATATCATATGCAATACATGGTAAGCATCCAAGAAAGACCAGAAAACTCTCCTATCTATTCTGTACATATAGGCCTTGACTCATTTATTCTCTTCAATCATGAAATATTTAATGAGCAAGAAACCTCAACTGATTTAGTGGCCACTCCTCACTGTAATGTAGTGGCAGACATAGAAAAGAAAGGAGACATGACAGAAAGGTCAAAACAGTGTGTCAAAATAGAAAATCACTATAAACTAATCACAGGTCTAGAGCTAAAAAACAGTCATCCATTACTTGTTAACTTTGAGAACCAAGAAAAGAGTCATCAACACAATGAAAAACATGAGGAACTAGAACAATTTCAAAGGAATATTGACTGTCAAGAATAAGCTGAAAGCACACAAGATAAAGAGGATAGTAGTCAAACTGCTAAATCTGAAACTAGTCCTCTTTGGAGTATGAATTTTGATGGGTATTGCACTAAGAACAATGCAGGTGCAGGCATTTGGATACATAACACTGAAAACAATCATACTGAAGGGAATTCCTACAGATTAAATTTTCAATGTTCAAATAACATAACTGAGTATGAATCCCTCCTTTTAGGCCTACACTTATTGAATAAATTAGGGGCCAAAAGGATAAAAGTTCATGGGGATTCAGAGTTGATTGTTAGGCAAGTGAATGGTGAATATTGTGCCAAACATCCCAGACTTAGAGCCTATAGAAATGATGTCATTGATTTATTAAAAACATTTGATGAATTCCAACTGATTTTTGTCCCAAGAAACCAAAATATCAGTGCCCATGGTCTAGCCTTTGCTGCTAGAACTTATCTAACACCTTATGAAACCAAACAATGTACCACCCAAATCAAATTTAGATCAGTTTTCCCTGACAATGAAAAATATTGGCAAGTGTTTGATGGAGACAAACAAATAGAAGACTTCTTACAGTCCAGAAATGAATTTGAGCTGCCAAGTTCAGATTCAGAGTATGACAATAACTGTTCCATTGAAGAAAATCTACTTGATGAAGAAGAAAACTCTCCAAAGATTACTATTATAAATCTGTTAGCTAATAAGCTTGAACATACCACAGAGATTAGTGCATATTTAGGAAAAGAAGACTTAGAAACACTGCAATCTAACACTCAAAGTTTGCCAAAAGGTCTAGTCCCATTAGAAGAATTGTTTTATTTTAATGATGTTGCCAAGAAACCAAAACTGGAGCCTGTTGAAACTGAAGTAGAAGAGTGAAATATAGGTAGTGAGCTAAACCCAAAAATTATCAAACTGTCTAAAACTTTTCCAGCTCACATCAAGATAAAATACATTGAGTTGTTTAAGGAATTTTCTGATGTATTTGCATGGAGTTATGAGGATCTAAAGTCCTATGACACAGAAATAATTAAGCACAAGATACGCCTCAAATAAAACCAAAAGCCCTTTAAACAAAAATTGCGCAGAATCAACCCTGTTAAATTACCTTTGGTTGAGAAAGAAATCAAGAAAATGTATGAAGCTGGAATTATTGTCCCTATTAGATATTCAAAGTGGGTGTCTAATCTAGTATCAGTCAGGAAGAAAATAGGAGAAATAAGGCTTTGTACTGTCTTTAGGAACTTAAACAAAGCCTCATTGAAGGACAACTACCCTTTACCCAAGATGGATCACATTTTACAAAAGGTAGTTGGTTCTAAAATAATTTCTTTGCTTGATGGCTTCTCAGGGTACAATCAAATTTTAGTACATCCCGATGATCAACTAAAAACAACCTTTACTACACCTTGGGGCACTTTCATGTATGTAAAAATACCCTTTGGTTTAATGAATGCTAGTGCTACATTTCAGAGAGCCATGGATATTGCATTCTCAGAATAATTAGGCTACTTCATCATTATTTACCTTGATGATATTACTATTTTTTCCAAAATAGATGAAGAACACCTAGAACACTTGAGAAAAGTCTTTAAGAAATTCAGAAAGTATGGGTTATCTTTAAATCCAAAGAAAACAATGTTTGGTCTCCAAGAAGGTAAACTACTTGGACACATCATCTCAGAAGAGGGGATAAAGATAGACCCAAAGAGGATTGATGGTATTTTTCAAATCAACCATCCAAGAAACATCAAGGAACTTCAATATTTCATTGGAAAGATTAATTTCTTAAGAAGGTTCATACCCAACTTAGCTGAACTCCTTAGAAACATAACAAACATGTTGAAAAAGGAAGAAGGAGTTAAATGCACCTTAGAAGAAAAGAAATCATTTGAACTGGTAAAAAAAGCATTAACCAAAACACCAGTTCTTATAAGTCTTGATTTTACAAAGGATTTCTTCATTTTTTCATTTGCATCAGAACACACTATAGTTGTTGTCTTACTACAGAAAAAATTGAATGGGCAAGAGCAACCAATTGCATTCTTTAGTAAGGCATTGAGAGATGCGCCTTTGAAGTACAATATCATGGAAAAACAAGCCTTTGCCTTAGTCAAAGCCCTAAAATACTTCAGAGTTTACATTCTACACTCCCACATAATTGCATTTGTGCCAAATTTAGTTGTGAAAGATATTTTAACACATGACCCAGATGGCAAAAGAGGAAAGTGGATAGCTGTGATACTTGAATATGATTTAGAAATATGGCCCACTAAGCTCATAAAAGGCCAAGGACTAGCAAGATTAATGGCTGAATCAAATTTTGAAGCTCTTGATATAAACATGATAAATACATTAGATGAACAGGAGGAGTTGCTAAATCCCATTGTTGAAGACCATTTTCTGAATTCATCTTGGTATGCTGATATTTTATATGTTTTTCTCAATTTGAATACACCTCCTGGTTTGTCTAAAACAAAGGAAAGATTTTTAAAGTTGAAAGCTGTAAATTACTGCATTGTAGATAAACGTATATATTGGAAAAATGCTAGTGGATTATTGCTTAAATGTTTGCCTGAGAATGATGTAGATAAGATCAAGCATGAGTTTCATTAAGGAGAATGTGGAGGCCACCTCTATTGGAAGACAACTACCAATAAAATCCTTAGAGCTGGTTACTTTTGGCCCACCCTCTTTCAAGATGTCCATAAAATGATTATTGCCTGTCATAAATATCAACTCTTTGAAGGAAAAAGAAATTTGCTTCCCTTACCTTTGCATCCAATCACTGTTGAAGCTCCTTTTCAACAGTGGGGTCTAGACTTCATAAGAGAAATCCATCCACCCTCATCTACCCAACATAGATGGATTATCACTACAACAGACTAATTTACCAAATGGATAGAAGCCATCTCTTCTAAGCAAGCCAATGACTCTGCCATCATAAAATTCCTTGAAAATCATATCCTCTCTAGATTTGGCTGTCCTAGGAAGATTATCACTGACAATGCTGTTGCATTTGGATCCAAAAATATGGTTGAATTCTGTCACAAATATCAGATTAAATTGGGCCATTCTACTGCTTATTACCCTCAAGGTAATGGGTTGGCAGAATCATCAAACAAAACTTTGGTGAACATAATCAAGAAGTTGCTAGAGGACAATAATAAATCTTGGCACACCAAGCTAGTACATGCACTATGGGCTGACAGATTAACACTTAAGAAATCAATTGGAATGTCACCCTACTAGCTTGTTTATGGAGTAGATGAAATTTTTTCAACCAGCCTAGGAGTGCCAAACATGAAGATGATCTAAGAAGTACAGTCTGAAGACAATGACATGATAAGAAGAATAAATAAGACCATACATCTTCAAAAAACCAGAGAAGAAGTCTACAATAGAGCATTACAAAAGCAAGAAAGCATCAAAAAGTTGTTTGATAGAAGGACAAAATCCAGGGATTTCAGCATTGGTGACAAAGTTTTAAAGTGGGATTCAAGGAGAGAAGATAAGGGCAAGCATGGAAAATTTGATAACTTATGGCTTGGCCCTTATCTCATTCATTCAACTGCTAGTAACAATGCATATTTCTTGCAGGAATTGAATGGAACTGAACTCTTTGGAGGTCCTGTCAATGGCAGGATGCTCAAACATTATTTTTCTTGATTTTACCAGTTTGAAGCTTTTTATTTTTCCAGTGTAAATTATCATTGTCTGAACATTGCATTCAAAGTTATAAAAATTAAAAAATACAAAAAAAAATAGAAAAGAAAAGAGGGCAAGTTGTAAAAACAAGAAAGGTACAACCCCATAATAAAAAAATTAGAAACAAAGTCTGAAAGTGTGCAAGCTCAAATGCCACTCCTAAGAAACACGCTCCTAGTTAGTCATACAGCCTAATCTGACTAATTATTTTTCAATTTACTGCTGATAGGTTAGTGAAATAGATTTTCCAAATAGCTTAGTCTTGGCTTATAAGTTAGGTAGATTAGGATAGAAGAAAAAAGGTTCAAACAAGCTCAAAATCTAAACCTATGAGTTTCAAAAAGATGCATGGCTCTAATCTGTTTAAACCTTGAGCCAAAGATAGAAGCAAACTGGTTCTAATATGCCCAAAAATTGAACCAGAGAACAAAGAGAGAACATCTCAAACAAGCCTAAAAAATAGAGCTAAAGAAAAGAGAAGGATGTTCTTAAACTTTTAGATCTTAAGCCTTCACCATTTTTCTTTACTTTTCTGCAATTTTAGTTTATGTGTAGCTTGTTTTTATGCCATAGATTAGCAACAAGTTAGACTATTCAATCCTGGCTTGTTTGCTTTTGAATTTCTTGTTTTACAAATTTAGAGAATAAAATCTGTCAGATAGTCTAATCCTGACAGATAGTAGTTAGGTAGAGAAGCTTATGAACTCAACTGCTTAATCTGAGTTCATGGAGAAATAAGGGTAGAAATAGACTAGTTTTATGCTTTCAAAAGAATAAAATGTTGATAAGAATAGTTTTCCAATCCAAATGCACTCTGAAAAGAAGAAAAAATGTTAGATCATTAGGATTGGGTAGGTGTAAAGCTTGTTTTGATAGAATTCCATTGGTTTTAAATGGCTGTTAACATTGTCAGATGAAAAGAAGATCAGCAAAAGAAAAAAAAGTTGCAGCCCAATGGATAAGGCACCGACCAGCTTCCAGAGAAATAATCTGCAGTTCTTGACATCTTCAAGAAGATGCCATCCCCTTGTGGAGCCACTGTTAGACACCTATAAAATTTGTCATAACAAATGGTGGCTAAATCATTTTTTAGCCTTCAAGAAACAATTTCATATCCAAATTGTGAGTTCTTGAAGTCTTCTAATGAAAATTACCCTTTGATTTACTCTTCACTACTGTTTCCCTCTTTATCCTAAAGAACCTGCTGTTTTACCAAGAGAAAAATGCTTAAGAGAGCCCAATCTTCCATCATTTTCACTCCTCCTTTCACCCATTTTTCCCTCTTTATAAAAACCCTCAAAAACCCTTCATCTAAATTCTAAAAATCCCTCTTATATGTTTAAAAAACCCTTTTCCCCCTTATCGGAACCCCCAAAAATCCTTCAAAAAACCTTAAAAAACTCCATTTTTTCACTAAGGCCTTAAGCCCCTTTGGCCTTAGCCCTAGCTCCTTTTATCCGCATAAAACTCGGAGCTATAACCTGGAGTTAACCCCCATTGTGCTATCGCAATCGAGGTTTTCTATTTTTCTTATTACCTTTCACTTTCAAAAAAAAAAAAATCTCCGATGCGATAAGCCTTTTTTTCTTTAAAAACCCCCGATCCCCTCGCTTTTTCACATAACCTAGAGCCCCGCAATCGGGTGCTAAAACACTAAAAAAACCTTTCCTGTAAATTTTTCCTTTGTTTTTTATAAAACCTGACAATATGTTTTGAAACAAATCTGGGTCGTTGATCTCTACAGATCAACGGCCATCGGCTCATTGCATCGCAAAAATCCGCATGAGTCCTTCCCTTTTCCATCCTTTTCAAAGTTCCAATGCGATCCCTCTGATCTAATATCAGCCATCGATCATCCTTCTGATCCGACGGTCAGTGCAACATCACATCGCAAAATTCCCTTATCCGTTTCCTTTTTCTCCTCCAATGCCGATTTGCCGATTTAATCTCAGCCATTGAATCCACAAGAACCAACGACCTAGATTCAATCGCACTCCTCCCTCCGCCTTCCACTGATGTCTTCCCTGATTTAATCCTGACCGTTGATCTCTCAAAATGATCCAATGGCCAGCGCCTAATCACATATCACAAACTCAAAGACCCCGGCGCTTTTGCCTCTTTCCTTTTCTCCGAAGCGATTTAGTCCTGACCGTTCATCCCGCTAGATCCAACGGCCAGCGTTGCATCACATCCCGCCCTTATATCACATAAACCTCCACCATTCTGACCTCCGATTTAATCTCCACCATCAATCTCTCTTCAGATTGGACGGCCCACGTCGCATCGCTCCATTGCATCGACAAAAAACAAAAGACTTAGCCCCTTGCCTTATTTCCTCCGATTGTCGATTCCCGATTTAATCTCAGTCGTCGAATCCAAAAGAACCGACGGCTGAGATCGTATCGCGCTCTGATCCATAAGCCCTTCATCATCGACCCATTTTTAATCTCTGCCGTTAATCCCTATCATGATCCAACGGCCCTCATTTAACCCGTCGTTCTCCTCCTCTGTACTCCTGGTCCCACCACCAACGCCCTCTTTTCCTCTCATTTTCACTGTTGTCCTGTGTATTTTCCCATATGTAAAGTTTTAAATTTTTACATTAAAAGCCATATTTTCACGCATAATCAGTTATAAACCTTGGTTTTTATAAGTATTGTGCCTTTCTCCACCATGGGCCCCACGTAACTCTTTACCCCGCAGCTTTTCATCCATCGCGCTCTACCCTCTCCGTTGGATCTGGATCCTACGATCCAACGTCCGAAGTAATCTCGCATAAATTTTCAACCCTTCCCACAGTGTGCACCTTTTACGCGATAAAGGTGGTTTTAGAAATCCACGTGTCGAATGCAGACCTATATCGCGTTCCAAAAGCTAAAACCGTTTCCCCCCCTAGAGCCCGCGCGAAAAAAATTAATGGTTTTCCGCTATACCACTTCCCCCCTCTACAGTGTAAATCCTTATTTTATCCTGGTCGTAGATCTCTGAGATCAGACAACCCTAACTTAATCTCTCCCTCATTTTATCCTTTCCACCTTTGCTCCCAAAACATTTAACCAAGCAATCCCCACCATCGATCTCTGAGATCGGACGATCCTATTTTAATCTCTCCCCCTTTCACTTTTTCACCCAAAACTCCTCCCAAGAAAATTTATCAAACAATCTCCACCATTGATATTTCTAATCCAACAACTCTCGCTCACCCTCGCACCCAAAACCTCCAAAGCAGCTCTCAACTTATTTTCGCAGGATTTTCTTAACTTTTATATGTTTTTTGCAGGTTATAAAGGTTTTTCCCACAGTTTTAAAAGAAACTAAAGGCCAAGGATGATGATCCCCCAGGCCATTATTTACGAAGAAAAAGGATTTACTAGATTTCAAACTGTGATTTTTCCATGCCTCATGAGCATTTGTGAAGTCACAAAACCTCTGCGTGCCTGCAAAACAATGAAAACACAGTGAATATCAAAGAGACAAAGAGTATCAATGTTACAGCATAATATCAGAGCATAATGTGAAGATTAATGATTCTAAGCAAATTTTAAAGGGATTAAGGCAGAAAGCTCAGAAATTAAAAGCCTAATCCATAGATAAAGACAGAATGAAGACCGATGACTACGATCAATGCTAATTAAGCCTAGAAACACAGAATAAAAATAGATTAAGATGTTTTAAAATAAAACAAGGAAAAATATCAGCAAAGGACACCTCCACTGCCACATCTGAGGCCAATTATCCTCTTCAGCTACCAAAGAGCCACCTGCAGCTTCCATAAATCAAAATAAGGCCTAATTATTGCCCAGTCAGTGATATTTTTGCCTAAAGACAGCCAGAGTTATTGCCAACCTGCTTAGAAAGTTTTAAAGTCAACAAAAACTGCCTAGTAGCTTGAAAAATTAATGAAAACCAATTAATATAGAAGAAATATCATAAATCTCCTCTGTTGAGCCCCTCAAAGGCCAAGAAGCATTAACTTGTATTAATTGAACTAGAGATCTTTTATTTTTCCCATCTCCTCTTTTCTTCTATAAATACTTCTGAAGAAGATAATATACGGGTTGGTTGCTGAACTTTGATGTAATACTTGTTTCTCGAAACTTTCTACATGTAAATAGTTTTCAGAGGCTTTTGAAGCTCTGTTTGTGATAAAAAAAGTTAGGCTAAGAAGAGAAGATGATTGTTGTACTGAAACATTGGACTTGAAGTATGTAACTGGATTGACATCAATATACAAGCTGATTCTTGGGATCCTGGTCTATATCATTGGTGAAGTACCTCTTACTGTTATTGTTTTCCTTTCATGTATGCCATTTTGTTCACTTATTATCTGATAAAGAATAGCAAATATAGAGCTAGGATTTACTATCAAGAGTACCCTACTCTCACTAATAAGCTTTATCTTTATTTTTTCCTCCAATTGTGTATTTAAGAATGACTTAAGTTAAGTGTAAACATTATCAAGGAATGTTGGTTAGTCCATGTCTTGATGTGCAAAACTTGAAAGGGAGTTCTTGAATGACATTTTCAGTACATGCTAAGTAGAGTTAGACTAGAAAAGTTTATGGTTTGCCCTGTCTTCTAGTTTCTTTCTCCAAAGGTTGTTTTGAAGGTTTCCCTAAGAGTATGCTGAAAGAAGGCTTTGATTTTAATGTATCTTGCTTGATCTTAAGCTGCACTTCGTTTTCTTATCTATTTTCATCCTTTCTGAAAGTAGTCATGTGGATTACTGGATTGTTTGTCTGATAAGTTAGCTTTAATACAAGATTTTCCAAAGAAGTTTATGGTTAGCCCTGTCCTTTGGTTGGTTTCAAACAGTTTCTTAAAAAGGCTTTTCTTGTATGGAAAGTTGATAAATCCTTGTTGAAATTATTGACTTTTTCCACCTTCTCAGCACTTTTAATGTTCCATTCCATCATTTAATATAAAATATCTTTTGATATAGATGACTTGCCCCTTGGACCACTCTTGAAATTGTTTCACAATTAAACCCTTTTATGACTCCATAGCCCAATGGACTAAGTGTTGTTTCATATCTATCCTATCAGTTGAATCTTATTCTGATTATTCACACCTTCACCCCTTTGAAACTCTTTCATTTTAGGACTTTCCACTCAATTAAAAATCATGCTCAACCGTCCAAACAAACAAAAAACCCTTGTTCTTAATAACTAGCCTAATATCATACCAAAATCCTTAAAAGATAAATCAATCTTTGCACTTATAAGAGAGATCCCTCTCTGGATTCAGGAGGGCTAGATCCTAGAATCCCAAAGTGGTTCATAATGTTGTCTCTGTAGCTTTAGTCTTGCCAATCTGCTGAAATTACAGAGGCTTAACAAACTGCACCAGAAGGAAGAAGAATTCGAGCAATGGAGGCTACAATGCCCACATTTATCCCAGCCCAATTACTGGCATGTCTGCATGCCAACCATGCACTCAAAGATGAATTGGAAGGGCTTCACCACAAGAAGAAGGTTCTGACTGACGACCTCACGCCATGGGCCGATGAAGCCCTCAAGATATCTCAGGACTTGGATGTTGTGGTCAAACAGCTGAATCAGACCCTGGAGAGTGTCACCAATGCCATAGAAGGCCCAACTTTGCAAAAGTTGGTGGAAATTGCGCAGAACACTGCCGCGCAAAGCGAAGGAGTGTTTCCCCCTCTGGTCGATGTAATCAAGAAGCTAGCTACATTTTTATATATATTTTGTAGTAATTAGTCTAGAGCAAGGGCTTTGGGGCTGGTCAAAGCCACCAATGTATTGTAATGGGTCAAAGGGTAGACCTAGAGTCCACAAACCATGATTTGCGGACCACAGGATAGCACAGGCTATGATGATATAAATAGATAGATAGTTTGAGTCTAATACTAAGTAAGATTGATGCTAAGTATGAACTAATGAGATCTGTTTTGGATAGTATTGGGTAAGGACTCCTGTTGGCTGTGTGCACAGAGATCCTTAGTCCTGCTATGTGCGGAACCCGCTGGCTGTGTGCGTAGGCTGTGATTTGGGTTTGTAACTTGGTTTTGGATGTTAATGAATGCGGAAACTGTTGAATTATCTCTATGTTACCTGAACTAGCCGCATTTACTATTGAAGTATCTCTGCATTATCTGAATTAGCTGCGATTGTGTCTCTGTTATATGAATTAGCTGTGATTGTGTTATTCTATTATGATAATTACTGATGCATAGGTGGATGCGAAGGTGTTGCTAAGATATTATTAATAATAGTAGCTTTGTTTATGGTTACATGCTGTCTATACTATTAAGGGCTCGGTAATAAGATTTCTTCTATGCGAACCTGATAGATCTCAACAGGACTACCTTAATTACCCGCTTTCTCCCAGGGTGCAGAAACCTGGTTCCAACACCCACCCATACTACTTCGAGTGAGACCTTGGCCTGTGAAAGTAGGTCATTGCTAAAAGGGAAAATAGTATAGGGGTTTTTTGGCAAACCTTAAATCCGAACCTGGGTCAGGACCCCATAAGCCAATAGTGCTACAACTGATTCAAGATCGAAATGGATTTCAATGGCTTGAGATTAGAGTATGCACTTGAGGGAAACTCGAACTATATTTCTTGGAAGGACAGGATGGAGGTAATACTCAAATACAATGGCTTAAAGGAATTCATTTACAATCATGTTCCTAAACCCACTATGGCAGATGATGAAAATATTGATGCATGGAAAAATAAAGTGGTAGAGGCAAGGAGGATCCCGTTGGTGGGAGTACGAGATCACATTGTCTCAAGCCTCCATGGGAAAGCCACACCATATGCAATGTGTAAAGCTTTGACAGATCTATTCCCATGCATCAGCAGCCATAGGAAATTGGCACTCAAAGATAACCTCAGGAAGATCAAGATGGAAAAGTGTGACACCATTCCAAAATATCTAACAAATATTTCCAATGTCAAGATGAATTGGCGAGCGTTGGAATAATAGTTACTGATGATGATTTGGTGAGATTGGCTCTCTGAGGACTTCTCAAGATTTGGCACAGTTATCATGACTCTGTCAATGGAAGGGAAAAATTGGCAGGTTAGGAACGACTGTGATCATATTTGGTGCAGGAGGAGTTCAGACGGAACACTTGAGATGGATCTTCATCTAAGAATGAGGATGAAGAGGATTTTTCTTTGGTTTCCAAGGCAAGGAAGGGGAAGGGGAAGAAATTCCATTCTGAATCTGAGTCCAAGAATGGCAAGAATCAGGACATGTCCAAGGTGAAGTGTTTTCACTATCATGAGCATGGGAATTTTGCTACTAACTGTCCACAAAAGAAGAAGAACAAGAAGGCTGGATGATCTGCAGTTGGTGAGGCCCTTGCATTGGAATTTGAGCTTGACTTCTCATTTTCTCATGCATGGTGTCCGATGCATTGGGATTTGTGTGGTATTTGGATAGAGACGCTTCCTTTCACATGACGGGAGACAAGGAAATTTTCAGTGACTTGGAGGAGAAAGATCTCCAGATGCATATTGAAATGGGCGATGAAAAATGATATAGTGCTACCAAGATTGGTACCATTACCTTTTAGAGGGTGTCAGGTAAACCATTTCAATTAAAATATGTAATGCATGTACCAGGTTTGAAGAAAAATTTGGTCTCAGTCGCAATGTTGGAGGATAGAGGCTATGATGTTGTTTTTATTGATGGAAAAGCTTTCATGCGAAATAAAAAAACGGGACAAGCCAATAAAATAGGGATTCGAGTTAAGAATCTCTACAAGTTGGAGGTAGATGGCTGTGCGACAATTATGGGCAAGGAAAATCAAGTGGTGAGCTGGGATGAGGGTGAATTATGGCACAGTCGATTGGGCCATCTTCACCATGGAGCCTTGAAATTCATGCAACAGATTTCTATTGGTCTTCCCAGGGGTACACTTGCACAGTTAGAAACATGCAAGAGATGTACTATGGGAAAATATGTAAAGGCCACCTTTCATGAGAAGGGAAACCGAGCTTCGGGGATCCTTGAGAGAGTTCACACATACGTGTGTGGTCCTTTCTCTATTCCTTCAACAACAAAACGTAAGTGCTATGTAATATTTGTTGATGAATTTTCTCGTAAGTGTTGTATCTTCTTCATGCATAAGAAAGATCAAACATTCTATAAGTTCAGTAATTTTAAGGAACTGGCGGAGAAAGAGTCAGGAATCAAGTGAAGGCTCTTAGGAGCGATAATGGTGGAGAATACATCTCTAACAAATTCAAGAATTTCTGAAAAAAAAGGATGATTTCAAAGAGAACTCGTAGCACCTCATAACCCACAATAGAATGGGGTTGTGGAGAGGAATAATAGAACCATTGTGGTGTTGAGGCATCAGAATTCTTCTACCACAACATGCGGTAAAACCACCTAGTCTGAACCTTAAAGCATCTCTTTTTCCGTTTGGTGTAGTGGCTCCAACTGGGAATAATGGGACCAGTTTCCCAATAAGGATGATTTTGAGGGTGTTGTGATTATATGGCATGCAAATGGAGAATGATTTTAATGTGTCTTATTCATCTATCTAAACTATTTATTCTACTATATACCCGGGGTGTTTCTTCCTTAATGTGATCTAAGGAGATATCTTTCAAATATTAGTAATATAGATCATTTAACAATTGAAAGAGATTGAAATTATGTAAGATGATTCTTCTAACAAAATAGTTTGACTGGAAGAATTGTGAAAAATATACCACATTCATATGTGTGATTATATATTCAATAAGAAATCACAGATAAATATTAGAACAAAAGTGCATGTAACATTCATCTATAATAACATTCCAAATATATAATGCAATAAAAGATGACTGTCAATCTATAAAGAAAAACTAAATACAAGTGAATAAAAGTACCATATGTACGAAGTTCTATGCATGTAAACTGACAATAATTGATCTGCTCCTTCCCACTTTCAAGCAATTTAAAGAGTACAGTAGTACAACATCAGTTAAACAACTTTAATTGTCAAAAGATAATAGATGTGTTCCATTAATTCATCAAAGCATTGACAAACTTACAATAGTGCATTCTTTGCAAATGTTTTTGACAAATTTCTGGACCCTTCTCTAAATGCATGAGAGGGGTTTAAATATTAAAATAAATATGTTCTAAAATAGATTATTACAAAAATATAGAGGAGGTTTCAAGCAACCATCCTCGTAAGACTAAGTTAAACTAAAATCTAGGAAAATAAAATAACAATTTTGATTTATGAATTCCGCCATGTCTTCTCAATTTGGTCACGAAATTGAAAAATATCTATCATAGGCTTGAGCTGAGCTGGCTGTGAAATCCTTGATCTGACCTGTCCCTTGAATACTACGTTTTAAAGTACTGGATGTGATCTTTTTGTTGAATCTATTAAGGATTACATAATCTGATACTGATGATAAGGTTTGAATAGAAAATTCCAATAATTTTCTTGATCAAACTTATTTACTTTTTTAATTACTTCATCCTGTGTATCTGCCTTCTGCTTCCACTGTGTTTCCAGCTGTTTTACTTCTAAGAACACTTCAGACATGCACTCTTTGAGAAGTTTTGATTTCACTAGCTGTTCACATACAGATTCAATAATTTCATTTGATAATTTTGATGTCTTCACTGTTGCTTTCTCTGCCTGCTTGATTTGTGCTTCCCAATCTTTGAACATGATCTCCTTAAGAAACTTATCTACTTGAGGTAGATCAACTTCCTTTCCTGAGTCTGATGCTTGCCATTGAATGTGTTCGTTGATTTTCTTCTCGAGCCTTTCACATTCAAGTTTATGGATAGCTACTTGTTGGATCAGTATTTTATTTGAATCACAATAAGAGTCAATAATAGAAGCTTGATGGAAAAATACTTCCTGTTGTTTCTTTAAATTAGTGTTTACATCCAATGCTTCTTTTATAAATTGCTTTAATTGAAATTGCCTCTGTAACCTAGTCATTTCTACTTCCAGTTGTGCTTGTTTCTCATTGATTTTTTCTTGACGCTGCAATTTAAGACTTTCAAAATCCTTTTGAAATTGGGCCATATTTGCTTTCATTTGCTTAATGGAGTTGGATTTTTGTTCATTTACTAGTATCTCTAGTTCTTGTACTCTGGCTTCCTTTTCCTCAACAACACTCTAACCTTAGTAGCTTTATCAACAGTGGCAGTAGCATATGCCCCTGAATACTGTGATAATTTGGTTAGATGTTCAGTAGGATCATCTATGGAACCCTTCCATAAAACGTCAACAGATCCATCTGTGAGGTTTGAGACTGTTTCATCAGTTCTTCTCCTTTTGTTCCTCTTAACTACAACCTTATAACTAGGACTGTAGAAGATGTACAGTGAAGGAATTTCTTCAACTTTTAAAACTATTTGTTCTGTAGGATATGCCGGTATGATCTCTCGATCATGAGTCTCTGGAACTTTTTTTAGTGGATTAACAATTTCCACTATATTCTGGGAATGTTCAAGTGTTTGAAAACTAGTTACTTGATCAGTATTGGGATTATTTATTGCTTCAAAAAAATCATCCCATTCACTACTCAAATTCTTTGTTTGTGACTTTTCAGACTGATCAAGTGTGTCATGACTGTGTTGAACTTCTTGAGGAGTTGACTCTGTTCCATTACTTTCTTTTCGCTCCTGCATCTCTATCTGTTGGATTGCCTGATCAATTATCTTTTCTGTACTATCCCTTCTGGATTCAGATTCATTTTCAAAGTGATCTTAATTCTGAGATTTATGCTCTAATTTGCTTGATTCATACTTAGACATATCGTTGGCTTCATTATCCAAGCTGATACTTGGAGTAGGTCTGTTGACATATTCAATAGTTAACAAGTTAAGAGGAACTCTCTTCAGTCTCTTATTTCTATATATTTGGAAGGCTTCCAAATCATCTTGGCTAAGTTGACTGGATACAAATTTGATTATATCTAAAAAAATTCCCATGTCTTTGAAGAGATCATCAAATCCATCTATTTCCTTTAAATAGGGCTTCATTTTTAGCTCTGTGGTGTAATTTTTAATTACATCATTTGGATCATATAGCCTCTTTGGCATTACTTCCCATTAGGGGAATTTTTAGGTCTAAAATGGGCCTCCTAAGAAAAATATACAACCAAAATAAAATTTATAAGAACCAATAGGATTCAAGATGATGCTGTCAACCATGGGGGATGATTCACAATTTTTTAAGTAAAAGGGTAAAAATATTAAAAAATAATAAAATAATAAAACTACTTTTTCAACTCGTATTTTCAAATTATCTCCCAAATTTTTTACTCAAATTTCGAGCGGGAGTACTTGGTGGATGAAAAATTTAATTCCTCATCCAAGGAGTACCCATGTTGCATACTTTCTATGGACCCTACTACATGAAAAATGAGAAATACATGAAAAAGAGTGATTGCAATCACGTTTTTCATGTATTTCTCATTTTTCGTGTAGTAGGGTCCATTGAAAGTATGCAACATGCGTACTCCTTGGATGAGGAATTAAAATTTTCATCCAAAGAGTACTCCCGCTTGAAATTTGAGTAAAAATTTTGAGAGATAAGTTGAAAATACGAGTTGAAAAATAGTTTTTTCTTTTTTCCCTCTAAACTTTGATGATGTCATCAAATCTTATTTGATTTTTTCCACTATTATTTTATAGTTTCCTTAGGAGGCCCATTTTAGACCTCAAAATTCCCATAATGCAAATTCAATAGATTAATCTTAGAAACCTCTTTGGAGGTATGTCCAATATAAAAAAGTGCAAAAGTGTCGCACTGTACGGGGAAATTAGGCCAAACAGCCTTCTTAGCATCTTTTAGCTCTTTAGTGATAACATTAACAAGTTGGTAAGTTATCTCTCGGGAAAAAAACTTATCAGGAACATAATATGGTAGGATGTGTGGAGAGTCATAACTCCCAAATACTCTGACATATGTGAAATTCTCCTCTACAAACCACCTAGCCACAGAAAGAATATCTACACTAGCCTCTTCGAAAACCTTAGGGGCCTTCTTATTGAATATCATCTGGTGCGTAGGAAACATGAATCCATAACAAATTTTATAAAAATGCAGGTGGAAGTCTGAATCCCAAAGGTCTCTGTGGTAAATGTGGATTGGGTAGGGTCTTGTGTAGTCCATTTTCATCCCATGGTAGGAAAACTAGAAGAAAAGCAGATTGCGTCCACGATATAGGAAGACATATAAAAGGGAAGTATTTCTCTAGATGAAACATTCCTTTTATTCCTATATTCTATGATGTGTTTGGCTAAAATTTTAGATAGGGTATTTTCCCAATTCAGAATTGAGGAATTGACGACTGCGTCAATCAATGGAACCTAGTCTACCGAAAACCTAGTGGTATCAGGTTTTGCAAACAATCTACACAACATACCAGTAGCATAACAATAAGGGGAAGGAATTTGGGAAATTGGGTATGTACCAAGTTTATCTCACTTCAACTTTCCCTGGTCTTCCTTCCATTCTTTGATGAATTTCATGAGATTTGTATACTCTTCTCTAAAGCTTTGCAGAAAAGCCTTGTCATATTTCTGCTGCAGGGAGGGTAGATGGTACATTGCTTTTAAATCATCTGCCCTGAAAGACCCTATGTTTTCTCCCTTTGAATCCTTGAATTTTTTTTCATCTATGCTTAAGTGGTCAATTTCCCACTTAGCCATATCTGTGTAAGGGAGAACTTTTGGCCTTGTGGCTACCTTGTGGACAAATGAACATGCAACGTCAAAATCAGTCAGATCTGAAGAAACATATAATTCTGCTGAAGCAACTTTATCTACCACTATTGGCTTTTGATTTTCGAAAAACTGATACATTGCTTCCCTTGAAAAACTACTGCATTCCTTGTTGTAGGTGGTATCTAAAAATAAGGGGGCCATGTGTAAATCTTCAGTAGACGATATTTTAACAATATCTTCGCTTTTCTTGTTTTTCTCTATTTTATTCGCTCTGTTAGTTGATTTCCTAATTTCAAGTATAAAGAAAAATCATTAGAAATGTATGAAACAAAGAGATAAATCCATCATTAATTTATATAAAAATATGCAAAATAGATATGAATCTATCAAGTATGATACCAATCATCGATAATCATTTCAAAATCAAATCTATTATACCTTCACACAAAATATCTATCAATCAACTTTAAGCCGTTAGATCTTGAATTTCGGTTTGATACGACATAAGCCATTTCACATGCTTGAGTAATTAAATTTTGTTAGTTTGCACATAAAAACATATAACTCTTACCGTTTTTTATGTTTTCCCATAGTTTTAGTGAAATACGATATGCGCAAATCTCACATCGCAACTCTTATGCGATAATGAATTTTTTTTCGGTTAAGTCATGCGAAATGTGAATTGCGCATTCAAAAAGTCAAGCGACCATGCTTAATAGGACTTTAGAGATTTATTTTTATTGTTTTGTTGGATCTTTGCATCCGCACAATCACACTTATATCAAATTTCTTTATAAGTTGATTTGTTTTAAATGTGGTGCGATGCAATAAAGAAATATAACAATAATTGAAGTGTTTTCAAGCTTTTAAAACATAACTTCAAAAAGTTTTAGTGCTTTTCGCTGTGTAATATTCCCAAATGGAGAATGCAACAATATATAAAAGTTATGTAGGAAAATAACGCAGATCATCAAGGTAAGAGTAGGAGGCCAATATGGAAACCTTCTAAATGTGTTTACAGTAGTAAAATGAATGTACAATGAGGCCCATAAGATGTACAACAGGAAATAGAAGTCTCCAATGAAAGAAAATCCTCAAAAAGAGGTGCTGCAACCATACATATGAACGAAAACTGCCTTGACAACGTTATTTTATTAGGCTGCAACAAATGTTGATTACAATTTAGATCTAAGGAAAATATGTGCATGAAATGTTAGATCTATAACAAATCCATATACTAGATAGGCTCTTCTTTCAGATCCCCTTGGGGTTTTCAGCATTCCATCAAGTATAAGGAGTAGATCTAATATCTAAGTCTGCAAATCTACATAATTATTCAGATATTAATAAATGTACAACATTATTCAGATCAGATCTTATATGACAAGAAATAGATCTTCATTCAATGGATCTTAAAGAGAAGGGAAGATCCCCAACACTTGAAAACCATCTCTCCAACTGATGTGCAAAAACTCCCTGCAACAACACCTACAGGAATAACACAGTTCTAGAAGCAATACTACACTATAGGGTTTAGAACATGATTGGCCACATGCCAAGATCTGAAATGTAGCTCCAATTATCCAATACTCTCTTTCCAATGGGATAGAAGACTTCCCCATTGAAAAGGAGCACTAGAATGGTCTAGATCTGAGTAGATCTAGCCTCCACTTGTTGCAGCTTTCAAATACAACCAAACCCTCAATAGGATCTGCATTGTAGTTAGAAGAAGAAGCTTGGAATTTAGCCAGATAGTGGACAAGACAATGCAAACTCTTCCAAGAGGCCTGTCAAGGAAAGATGTGGGATTCTCGACCAGGAACACCCAGTGCTAAACAACACTATTTTCAGCTAAACAAAAATGATAATGAGATATGTCTAAACATACAATATACTCTGAAAATACAATACCATCAACAACCTCCTCATGCTGCCATCCTCTTCCTTTTCTGAGTTAAGAGTTTGAAAATGCCAAACCACCTTCAATGAAATAGCTCCTTTCACACAAGCCATCTCCATCTAAAACTGTGATGTGCCTCATTGATGGCCACTCCTCCAAGATAGCGATGTAGATCTGGTCATGGTTGACCTAGTCAAAATGTTTAGCCCCTTTCACACCTAAGGGTACTTACTTACATAGCCAAGATATAGACTTTTTCACATTTGGCATTGATTTATTTATTGTTTTAGGAGTTTTATAATACTCCTTTACATTTTTATTCATGAAACAGAAAAATAAAGCAAAAATGAATATTCCCATTAGCTTATGACTAATTGGGAATATTATAGTCCTCCCCTCCCAAATGTTGCTTGTCCTCAAGCAACTGATAAATTGAGTGCTGCAACTCTCCTCCTCCTCCATTGGTGACACCATCATGTGATAAGCTCCCTCCATCAACTAAGTGTTCACCATTCCACCCCTCCATGAACTGTTCCTAAAAAGTTTTCATGAGATGTAAATAGTCCATCCCAAGGAGACAATAGCTCAAATTAAACAAACATGGCTGGCCCAATGCTCTCTCTGAAACATGTATCATAAGATACATAGAGAGTTTCCATCCCATAAGGTACATGCATACCTCCCATCTTCCCTCCATACATTCCCATAAAAGTTACAATGACATCATCAATGTATGGGAGCAAAACAACATACATACAAACAGAAATTTGTGCATATGGAGGTGGGTCATAGTCCCACATGTGGAACCAACACAGTGCATCTCCTGCTTGCATCAGATCTAGATGTGGTAAGTGGTTTTCCCACCACCTACTTGCTACCCATGTTATCTCACTATGGCTAAAAGTGTGAGATATATTTTGAGCCTTAGGAAAGCACCCATCATGATGAAAAATCTCCCTTTGTCCATCAAGGGAGTGGCCAAGTTCAGAAATTTTTGTGGCCCCAAGTTGGCCATGAAGTTTACAAGATATAATACTCCTCCTTGGAGTCATGGCCTACATAAACAAGTGAAATAATGCATACAATCAGAAAATAAAACATGTTTTTCATGAGCACCTTCTTCACCAATAATCCTCCTCATACACATGGAATGGTGCATAGATATATCATCTTCCTTAAAAGGAGAAAGAGAGGGCTGAATTAACTCTTCCATAGAGTTATGTTGCTGCTCCATCTCCACATGGTACATGCATCTTTGATAATGCTGATATAGTTCTCATTCAAAGCCCTCCCAATAGTAGCTCCTCAAGATGATGTTGTTGAGCTTCAGTGAATATGTGTGGCTGAAACACAACTCCTCATAGGCTCCTTGTAGCAACTTCTCCTTGAGCTTGGAGGCTCTAGAAAATAATATCCTACCATGATGATAGATGAATCCTTCTTGGACTAAATAACCCTCTTCATGCAGCTGGTCATCAAGTATCATACAAGTGTGAAGATCCTTGGAATAATTCACCAATAGTTGGGATTTCCAATATGGATCTAAACTGCCCAACAATGACAGTGCTAATGATGTATCAACAGAAGTGTCTATCATGTTACTGTTCTCATCCTTGACATCTCTCATGCCAAAGGTATGTGTTGGAAGGCTCTCCCTTCCATTCTTCTCCTCCCACAGAATAGAATCAGAAATGAGAGTGGGTGATGATGATAAGGAAAGAAGATCTCCCTCCTCCTTGAGCTTCCCCAAACCTCCTAGCGTTGTATCATTGTCTTCCAATGCTCCCATCCCTCCTGGATCTGGATTTGGAGCATCATGTTGTGAGACATCTCCCACCAAAACTGAATCAAGTGGCCTCCCAGGTGGTTTGCCACTAGATAAAAGTGTCCCACGCAGAAATCTCATGAGCATGATAGATGGGACTGTAAGGTCCTTGCTTCCACTGCGAAAATCGATCTCTAATATTTGTGTGGAAGTGGTATGTGAGGGGTATGTATGCATGCCTTTGATCATTTGGGTTTCACCACTCTTCTTGTCCACCCATTCCATTTTCAAATCCTCCCAATCAGTGGTGACTTTCCCCAATGTAATCAGCCATTGAACACCCAAAATCACATTGGTGTCAGGTATGTCAACCACAAAGAAGTGATCAATTAAAGTGTAAGTTCCCATGGTGACTAAAAGTGATGGGACATAATGCATACATTGGATTTTTCTATCTCCTGGGACCAAAACAGAGAATCCCTCAAAAGTATTAGTGGGTATTAACCTCCTTTGCACTAGATGGGCATCAATGAAATTGTGGGTGGCCCCACTATCAATCAATAGAGAAACTCTTTGATTCAAGATGGAACCTTGAACTCTTAATGTCAAGTACTTAGGTACTCCTCTCAAAGATGCAAGATCCCCTCCAATAGGATAAAATTCTCCATCCCCATATCCTGATGATGTTGTCTCTCCTCCTGCAGTGTCAGCATTGTGACCTCTTCTTGGTTCATATTCTTCTTCCTCCTCAACATATGAGAAGACCTCTATGTAATGTGCCTTCCTAGCAACACATTTATGTCCAGGTGCCCATGATTCTTAGCAAGTTAAGCATAACTTCCTTTTTCTTAGAACTCTCTGGACTTCATCATCAAGACGCTTCTTGTATGAGCTCTCCTTGGAAGGAGCAGATTTTTCTTCCTTTCCCTTTGAAGGGAAAGAGGGCTTATGCTAAAAACTTACCTTTGCTTTTGGCAAAGGCATCTTGAAGGTCTCTAGCCCTTTCAATAGCATCATGCAGGGTAGTGGGCTTGGTATATTTTACCAACCCATGAAGAGATTCATCTAAACCATCGATGAACATATACACCCTTCTCGTTGCAGAAAAATCAGGAACCATAACAGATAATATTAAAAATTCATAAATGTAAGACTTTGTATTACTTGACTTATTTAAATTTGCAAGGCTCAGGAATGGTGCCTCTGGATCTCTTCTGTCAAATCTCTCCACCAACCTTCTAGTGAACTCTGAATAAGCAGTCACATTGGCATGACCTAATGTATACAAGCCATGGAACCACCAGTCATATGCTTCACCTTCAAAGTGCAACGCTGCAATCTTGATGGCCTCCATCTCTGGAACCTTGTTCAACTGAAAGTAGAAGCCAAGTTTTTCTACCCATGCTTTGGCATAACACTTGGATGACCCAAATTTGGGTAAAAATAATATTCCCATAGAGTGATGTCGATCATGATTCCGAGTGAATCCACCATCTCTATGATGATGCCTTGGTCTTCTTTTGTCCTTGAGGTGACAAAACTACTGAAAACTCAAGTGATCTTTGATTCTATGATTTTGAGACTCATATTCTTCAAAATAGTCTTCAAGGGATGCTTGCTCTTGAAACCCTTCATTTCCCACAACCAAAAAGGTAGGCATGGTAGAGCGTTGGGAAACTTGTGGCTGATGCATTGGTTGATCATTCTAGTGGTGAGACATGCCAGAGATTTCTCCAAGATGAAATATCTTAGGAGATTATTTGATTTTGTCCAATATCATCTCTTTGATCTCTCTAGCAAGATCTTGCATGGCTCTCAAAAGGATCTTAGAAAATACCTTTCCTTCTTCTTCACTTCCAGATGCAGGGGATTTACCCTTGTCTTCATTGTCATTGGTGTAATCAAATTTATTATGTCTTCTCTTTAGCTACCTCTTCTCTCTGTCAGTAAGAGTTTCTTCATCTTTAGAAGACATATTGGCTTCTTAGAAAGCACAGGTTATGCCAAGATGATGCTTTTATACCACTGTAATATTCCCAAATGGGGAATGCAGCAATATATAAAAGTTATGCAGGAAAATAACCCAGAACATCAAGGTAAGAGTAGGAGGCCAATATGGAAACCTTATAAATGTGTTTATATCATCAAAATGAATGTAAAATGTGGCCCATAAGATGTAAAATAGGAAATAGAAGTCTCCAATGAAAGAAAATCCTCAAAAAGAGGTGCTGCAACCATACATATGAACAAAAAAAACCTTAGCAACGTTATTTTATTAGGCTGCATTATTTTTTTATTACACTTCAGATTTAGGGCAGATCTTTGCATGAAATTTTAGATCTATAACAGATCCATACAATAGTATTCAGATCATATCTGATATAAATAGAAATAGATCTTCATTCAATGGATCTTCAAATTTAAGGGCAGATCCCCAACACTTGAAAACCAACTCTCCAACTGATGTGCAAAAACTCCCTGCAACATCACCTACACGAATAACGCAGTTCTGGAAGCAATACTGTGTTGTAGGGTTTAGAACATGATTGGCCACATGCCAAAATCTAAAAATTTAGCTCCAATGATCCAATACTCTCTTGCCAATGGGATAGAAGACTTCCCCACTGAAAAAGAGCACTAGAATGGTCTAGATCTGAGTAGATCTAGCCTCCACTTGCTGCAGCTTTCAAAGAAAACCAAACCCTCAATAGGATCTATGTTGTAGTTGGAAGAAGAAGCTTGGCCTTCAGCCAAATAGTGGACAAGACAATGCAAACTATTCCAAGAGGCCTCTCAAGGAAAGAGGTGGGATTCCTGACCAGGAACACCCAGTGCTAAACAACACTATTCTCACCTAAACAGCAATGAGAATGAGATATGTCTAAAAAAACAATATACTCTGAAAATACAATACCATCAACAACCTCCTCATGCTACTATCCTCTTCCTTTTATAAGTTAAGAGCTTGAAACCCTAAACCACCTTCAATGAAATAGCTCCTTTCACACAAGCCATCTCCATCTAAAACTATGTTGTGCCTCATTGATAGCCACTCCTCCAAGACAACACTATAGATTTGGTCATGGTTGAACCAGTCAAAATGTTCAGCCCCTTTCACACCTAAGGGTGCTTACTTGCATAGCCAAGATATAGCCTTTTTCACATTTGGCATTGATTTATTTACTGTTTTAGGAGTTTTATAATCCTCCTTTTCATTTTTATTCATGAAACAAAAAAATAAAACAAAAATGAATGTTCCCATTAGCGTAGGAATAATTGGGAATATTACATGCAACTCGCGTAACTTAGATGATTATAAGTCTTTTTAAGTTGTAAGCTATGCAGTTTGAAATGCGCTAAAGGAATAAAGTGGAAAACTCAAAAGAAAAATTTTATTTCCTAAGTTTTTTTGTTTTTAAAGCTAAAAAAAAATTTCCTATTTATTTCTAAAGGGTCCCCATTTATTAATATAAATGGGGGGTGTTTTATAGCACAAAAATTGGCGATTCACTTGGGATAACCAACTATCTCTGACTAAATTTTTGTAAATTCTAAAACTTTTTTGAAAATAAAAATAGTTGCAGGAATGAATTTCAAACAAATAATATCTTAGCAATGAAATTTCTCTTATTTACAATTCATAAGAATCTCTCTTTTAAATATATAAGTATGAAAATATATATCAGTCTTTGCTTAGTTCAAAAAGATAAAGCAGGTGGCTCTTACATATTAGCTTTATAAAAATTTACTCTTTTATCATAGGTAGAGCCTCTATTCCAATAGGAAATTTAAGCTTTTGGTAGGGTTACCTTTTACCCAACAATGACTCATTTGTAGAAATTTATTAATACTAATAGTATTACTGGATCATCCTGATCTAAAAAATTAATCTTATGTTAAATACATAATCCTTCCACTTAATTCTTTGCGGAAATTAAATCTCCAATTGCAAACACATGAAGAAAATCAATTTCACATAAACATAGTTGTTTAACGGGAAAGCTTAAAGCTAAAAACCCCAACTATCATATATTATGTATATCAATGGAATCATGTAATAATCTCATACAAAGCTTAGTACATCAAGCTCTCAGTACAATCAACAATCGTTACACACTGTCATGCAGAAATTTGCATGTCTATGCACCAATGTCTTGCCTCCTAACAGACTGCCTCCACTGCGCAATCCCTACTAAAGAAGACCCCTGAATGAATTCGAATTGCTGCCTTGACTGCACAATCCTCATTGGCATCTCCAATGTGTGTCAGATGCATTTAATGCATCACTATAGTTAAAACAGATAGTCCATCTCACCCTTTCACCTATCTCTCCATTGGGTCTCCACTGGAACTGACATGAAAGTATTTAACTGTTGTATTTGTTTAGTTGCAAGTGAGTCTCTAGTTGTGAATTAATTAAATAATTAATTCAATAAACTCTCACTAGTGTATCTTCAGTTAGAACTAGATACTACTAGCACAACTAAGTTAAACTAAATAAGAGCTCCAATAACTACTCTTCCAACTCTGTCACAACTTTTCCACTTTAGTTCTAACTGAGTCCTCCATGCATGAGTCACCAACCACCCTAGGGATTGCGTAATTCCTTCAACCCACTGATTTTCCAAATATGTTCACTGAAATAAAGTGCTCCAATAGAATAAGTTGATATTTATTGTCAGATTATTATTAAGGGCTAATAATAATCGACATGCATCTATTTTTAGATTGACGATCTATAAATAGACTTCACCCAATATTCTAAAAATAGAATCTCATATATTTTTCACATTTGACCAACCATCTACAAATAGCATCCTACAACTTATAGAATATGCTCACCATGTCTAAAAATAGACATACACCTAAAAATAGCCTATGGGCCCCACTTAGTGAAGGTGCTTAATTTTCACTAAGCTCATCATCTTGTTGAATCTCAAAACTCCCTCTCAACAAGATAAGGATTATCCTTCACCCTAATCTTGCCTCTATGGTATTCGAATTTGCTCGTGTTGAGTGCCTTTGTCAGAATATTTGAATCCTGATCTTCCATAGGAATGTACTGAAGCAGCATGATCTTCAGCTGCACAAAATCTATGATATGATGATACAGAATATCTATATGCTTAGATCTATCATGAAACACTGGATTAATCGAGAGTTTAATGCAACTCTGATTATCACAATATATCACTGTAGGATCTCAATGAGAACTGAACAAACCGACCAGGATCTTCCTCATCCAGATAGCCTCACATGAATCTTGACTTTCTGACATGTATTCTGCTTCAGCTAAACTGAGTGCCACGGATCTTTGTTTCCTGATGTACCATGAAACTTTTGTAGATCCAATACTAAAAACCCCTCCTGATGTGCTCTTTCTATCCATTGGGCTACCTGCCCAATCTGCATCCGTGAAGCCATGCAACTTCATCTCATCCGTCTGTCCGTACCATAAGCCATACTCAGATGTGCCCCTGAGATACCTCAAGACATGCTTGCCTGCCTTCCAAAAGAGCTTGGTAGGCTTAACCATCGCTTAACTAAGTTGGTTCACCACATAGCATATGTATGGTCTTGTATTAACTAAATACATGACTGAACCCACCAACTATCGATAAACAGTGGCATCCACTACCTCTATCAATGTAGCATCCTATTTCCTCCAATTTCCTTGAAGAGGAGAATCCATGGGCTTGCAATCCTGCATGTGAAACTTACCAAGTATCTCTCAAGCATACTTGCCTTGAGACACAAACAGTTCACCTTCTTGCTGCCATATTTCCAATCCAAGGAAATAATGAAGGAGGCCCAAATCCTTCATCTCAAACTCCTTTGCAAGATCTGCCTTGCATGAGTGTATCAACTACTCATCACACGTTAGTATTAAATCATCAACATAAAGAACAATGATTAAAAGCTTACCCTCCACCAAAATTTGGTATAGGTTTGCATCCGCCTCACTCTTGGTGAAGCCAAGTTTGGTGAAATAGTTGTCGATCTGAGTGTACCAAGCACATGGTGCTTGCTTCAGCCCATACAACACTCTTTTGAGTATACACACATGCGACTCGCTACTGAAGATCTAAAATCCTTTAAGCTTCTCAATGTACACTTCTTCCTCAATGATCCCATTAAGGAAGGCAGCCTTCACATCCATCTGATGAATGTGCCAACCCATCTGCGCTGAGGGAGCAAGGATGGTCCTTATGGAAGAATACCGTGCGACAGGTGCAAATGTTTCTTCATAATCAATCTCCTCGATCTGTGAGAAGCCTCAGGAAAAAAATCTTGCCTTATAATTCTTGACGCTCCCATCAGCAGCTTGCTTTACCTTGTAGATCCATCTTGAACCTACCATTGATTTACCCACCAACCTTGGAACAATATCCCAAGCACTATTTCTGACAATGGAGTCGTACTCCTCCACCATGGCATCTACCCATGTGGGATCCTGCACTGCTTCTTCAAAAGAAAATGGCTCTGTCACGATAAAATTTCTCATAAGAGCCATGTATCCAGTAAATCAGTCAAGTGACTATCTCTATCTATGCTATGATTTAGGGACTCCTACATTATGTGCCGCATCAAGCTTCAGTCTCTCAACTTTTGTGGTATGCTTTCTACCTGTTCTGATGTTTGGTTCTGCATGATTGGACTCTTCCACTCCATGCATCTCCTCCTGTGGCTGATCCACATCTAGAGGCTCATCTTTGGGAGCAAGTAGCTCCTCCTCTACATGCAAGTGTAGCTCCCTCTCAAGCAACAAATTCATGGCCTTCACCTCATTAAATTTTATATCCCGTCGCACCATAGTCATCCGACTGTTTGGCAAATACACACAATAATTATGGGGTGTTTCTGTGTACCCCACAAATATCCCGACTTCTACAGTCGGCTCTAGCTTCTTCCTGGCTTCCTTTGTCACATGAATGTAAACAAATGACCCAAAAATCTTCAAATGAGAAATATCAAGCTTATTACCAGTAAAATATTCTTCAGGTGTACTCATGTCAAGTACTTTATGAGGACAACGGTTTTGCACATAAACCACAGTGTTGCATGCTTCCGCCCATAAGTGCATTGGTAGGCCCTGGTCATGTAGCATAGCTCATGTAGCACCCACGATCGTTCTATTCTTCCTATCCGCGACCCCATTTTGTTGTGGGTTATGAGGCGCTATGATTTCTCCTCTAATTCCTTCTTTACTACAGAAGTCTTTGAATTCGTTAGAGATATATTCACCACCATTATCACTCTATAGAGCCTTCACTTGCTTCCTTGACTCCTTCTACATGAATAATATCCAGCATCTACAAGAATAGTCATCAACAAATATAACATAATACCTGTGTTTTTTTGTTGAAGCAACCGAGAAAGTTCCACACACGTCTGTGTGAATTCTCTCCAGGATCACTGAAGCACAGTTCTCCTTCTCATGAAAGGTGGTCTTCACAAACTTACCCATAATACATCCCTTGCACTGATCTAACTATGCAAGAGTACCCTTGGGAAGTCCAATATAAATATGCTACAAAATCTTCAAGGCGCCATGGTGAAGATGGCCCAATCTCCTGTGCCATAATTCCCCCTCATCCTAGCTCACCACTTCTTCTGCTTTGCCCATAATTGTAGTGCAACCATCTACCTCTAGCTTGTAGAGATTCTTAACTTGAATCCCTATCATCTTGGTTTGGCCCATTGTTTTGTGTTGCATGAAAGCTTTTCCCTCACTAAAAACAACGTCATAACCTTTGTCCTCCAACATAGCAATCGAGACCAAGTTCTTCTTCAGACCTGGAACATGCATAACATCTTTCAACAAAAATGGTTTACCTCACTCCCTCTCAAAGTTAATGGTTCCAATGCCAGTCGCACTGTATCTACCATCGTCTCCCATCTCTATATGCATTTGGAGATCCTTCTCCTCCAAGTCACTAAACAACTCCTTGTCTCCCGTCATATGGAAGGAAGCACCACTATCAATATACCGCACCAATCCCATTGTGCTTGAAACCAAGTATGTGATCAAAGAGAAATGAAGTTCAAATTGTGAGGCTAAGGCCTCACCCGCTGCAGCTCCAACAACCTTCTTTTTCTTCTTTTTCTGTGGGCAATTAGTGGCGAGATGCCCATGTTCATGACAGTGAAAACACTTCACTTTGGATAAATCCAGCTTCTTGCCTTTAGCATCAGATTTTGGATGGGATTTATTCCCCTTCCCTTTCCTTGATTTTGCAACCAAAGTGAAATTATCTTCATCATCATTCTTCAATGAAGAGCCATCCATGGTATTTTTCCTTATCTCCTTCTGCACAAGATCCGACCAAAGTTGCTCCCAATTCGGTAGTTTCTCCCATCCATTGAAAAATTCTTCATAGCTGTGCCAACTCTTCGGAAGCCTAAGGAGATCCAAGCTCATCAAGTCATCATCCGCAACTATAATTCCCACACTCCCCAGCTCATCCCTACATTGGAAAAACTTCGTGAGATATTTTGGAAGATTTTCGCCCTTCTCCATTTTGATTTTTTTGAGCTTGTCTTTCAGCGCCAACTTCCTATGGTCACTGCTGCTTTGCAAAAGATTTTTCAAAGCCTTCCACATTTTAAATGGAGTGGCTTTCCCATGAAGGCTTAACACAATATGGTCTTTCACACCTTCCAACTGAATTATTCTTATCTTCACTACCTTCTTTTGCCATGTGTCAAGTAATGCAGCATCACTAGAAGTAGGCTTAGGAACATCGCTATCGATGAAATCCTTCAGTCCATTATCTTCAAGAACTGCCTCCATCCTATCCTTCCAAGCTATGTATTTCGTGCTGCCCTCAAGGTCATACTCCAACCGCAACCCATTCAAAGCCATTTCAATGAACACTCAACTATCGCACCAAGAAATTTCTGCAGGAAATTCGAATTGTCCACTAGCACAAAACTCAACACCACTTCACTATTGCAATCTCTAGTGATTAACACTGCTCTAATACCATGTAGAAATTTATTAATACTGATAGTATTAATGAATCCTCCTGATATAACAAATTAATCTTATGTTAAAGACAAAATCCTTCCACTTAATTCTTTGTGGAAATTAAATTGCTAATTGCAAACACATGAAGAAAATCAATCGCACATAAACACAATTGTTTAATGGGAAATATTAAAGCTAAAACCCCAACTATAATAAATTATGTATATCAATGGAATCATGTAATAATCTCATACAAAGCTTAGTACATAAAGCTCTCAGTACAATCAACAATCATTACACACTGTCATGCAGAAATTTTCATATCTATGCACCAATTTATTGCCTCCTGACAGACTACCTCCACTGTGCAATCCCTGCTGAAGAATACCCTTGAATGAATTCAAATTGGCCTTGTCTTGACTGCGCAATCCTCATTGGCATATCCAATGTGTTTCAGATGCATTGAATGCATCACTATAGTCACAACAGATAGTCCATCTCACTCTTTCACCTATCTCTACACTGGGCCTCCATTGGAACTAACATGCAAGTAGTTAACTGTTGTATTTGTTTAGTTGCAAGTGAGTCTCTAGTTGTGAATTAATTAAATAATTAATTCACTAAACTCCCACTAGTGTATCTTCAGTTAGAACTAGATACAACTAGTACAACTGAGTTTAACTCACTAAACTGAGTTAAACTAAATAACAACTCCCATAACTACTCTTCCAACTCTGTCACAACTTTGCCACTTCATTTCTAACTGAGTCCTCCATGCATGAGTCACCAACCACGCTAGGAATTGTGTAATTCCTTCAACCCACTTATTTTCCAAATATGTTCACTGAAATAAAGTTCTCCAAGATAATAAGTTGATATTTATTGTTGGATTATTATTAAGGGTTTAATAATAATTGACATGCATCTATTTTTTAGATTAACGATCTATAAACAGACTTCGCCCAATATTCTAAAAACAGAATCTCATCTATTTTTCACATTTGACCAACCATCTACAAATAGCATCTTGCAACTTATAGAATATGCTCACCATGTCTAAAAATAGATATACACCTAAAAATAGCCTACGGGCCCCACTTAGTGAAGATGCTTAATTTTCAATAAGCTCATCATCTTGTTGAATCTCAACATCATTGTCCCATCCAGTGTTTCTTACAATTTTAAAAATAAACTCTAACTTTTTGAAAATTTTCTTTTTGTATCATATTTTATTTACTTAAACACCATTGTCTTGGCTTGGTAACCAAATGATGACAATGCCATTCACTAGTTGTAATTAAACTGATCAAGCTGGCTCTTGATGAGACCCCTTGTCCTCTTGATATAATCTCAAGTCATTACCCTGTTTTGGTAGGAAGTAATGGTAATGTCAGTTCAACTATTTCCCTATGAACATGATAAACAAGCTCTTGATGAGACTTATTGTCTTTTAAGTTTTTTCTAGTTATAATATTTTTTGAATTTATTAAAAAATGTATAAGTTTTCCCAGATGGGGTGAAGCATTGGTCCTTTTGAGGATTCTAGATGATAATGTTGAGTTTTAGATTGCTTTTATGTAAAAGAGTCTTTACTATGTTAAAGATTATTTTCTTGACTGATAACAAAATAATCATGCTATATAAGGATGAGAGTTCATCAGAGAATAAATAATTTCATTGAAATTACATCTTTTAGTGAAAATAAAATCTATTTTTTTTTCAAAAATTTTAATCATTTCCTTATCACTTCTTATCTCTATAAGCGATAAATAAAAAAGGATCATATGAGCTTTTATTTTGAAAAGCCAAAAATTTATACTAAGGAACTTTATTTTTTAAGGAAAAGAAAAAGACACTAGTATACAAGGAATAGAAGGGGTTACCTCCTATGAAAAGTATTTATTCAAAAATTTCCCATTAACAGAGAAATAATCCTTTTTGCCTCATAGATCTTGCAATAAGAATTTTGATGGGCCTATTTATTCAATTAATTGAAATGGACCTAGCCAAAGTTTTTGAAACTTCGTGTGTTTACCTTTTTCCTCATGCGCTTTGTCCCATTTCAATACCAGATCACCAATCTAAATTTTTTTTGGAGTAACAGAAGTTGAATCAAATGAGGTTTTTACTATCTTTTGATGATGTGCATGAGTCTGTTTAGCTTTTTCTCTTTCTTCTTCTAACTTAAGAATTTGACATTGTTTAAGTTGTAAAGAAGAAGCAGGAGATTCATCAATAAATTGTACTAAGGAAAGAGAGGGAATAACTATATTGGTAGGAAGTACAACTTCTTTTCCATAAACAAGATTGAATGGGGAAGTTCCAATAGAAGCTTTTTGAGTTATTCGATCTGCCCAAAGAGAAAATATTAATGACTTATGCCAATTTCGTTGGTTTTGATCAATAGTTATTTTGATTATTCTAATCAAGTTCTTGTTTGTAGATTCTGCTAAACCATTTCCTTGCGGTAATAATTTGCAGAATACTTGAGTTTAAAACCTCTTTTAATTGAAAATTCCATCATAGTAGTTCCTGAGAAGTAAGATGCATTATCAAAAATTAAAGCAATAGGTAAGCCAAACCTGGTTATGATATTTTGGTCGATGAAATCAATCATATTCTCAGAGTTGGATACCTTTAATGGAATTTCTTCCACCCATTTAGTAAATTAATCTGTAGCTGTGAGAATATATATGTGCTGTTTGGAAGAGTTAGGAACAATATCACCAATTATATCTAATCCCCATTGTTCAAATGGTTGTTCGATATTGACTAGCTGTAATGGGAATGTCGACTTCCTTTGTCTTCCAGATGCACTTTGACACACTTTGCATATTCTTGCATATTCATGAGCATCTTTGAAAAGTGTAGGTCAATAGTAACCTGCATGCAAGATTTTGTGTGCTCTCATATTTCCTCCAAAATTTCCTCCAGCTAGTCCATCATGGAGTTCCTGCAATACTTTCTCTTCTTCAATTTTTTCTAAGCATCTTAAAAGTACATAATCAAAATTTATCCTAAATAACACATCATTGATTAATTCATATTGTTTGGCCTTTAATCTTAAATCTCGTTTTGTTTTGTAATTGAGTTGATTCGAAGCATATCCATTCTTCAAATAGAATATAAGATCAACATGTTGAGACTGTGCATCGTTTAGGCTTGCCTCTGATATTTGCACATTATTACCTGAATCTTCCTCAGATGATAGATGTGATGCTCCTATAAGAATTCTGCAAAAACCTTTACCTCTAAAAATTTTAGAAGGTATAATTTCTACATCATATTCTTGTAAAGCGGTAACTCAGTTAGCCCTTTTCTCTCCTAATTCTCTCTGCATCAAGAGTTGTCTCACTGTGGATAATGGAACTATGATTTTAGTGTGAGATTTTATGAGAAACGGCCTGAAATACTTTATAGCCTTAAAGATAGGAAATGTTTGCTTTTCGACAAATGTGTAATTTAGTTCTGCACCTTGTAAATTGGAACTGAAAAATGATATTGTTGCTTCAATTTGTTGGGCATTCAACTGTGTTAAAACAACAACAAATGATGTATCCAATGAAAAAGTGTATAATGTAAAAGGATTAAGAAAATTGGGGGTAGTCAGGAATGGAGTATTGACAATTGATTGTTTAATCAAATCAAATTATTCTCTTTCATTATGTCCCCATTTAAAGACATAATTTTCCTTAATTATGTTCTGTAAAGTTGAAACTATTTGTGAAAAGTTAGGGATGAACCTTTTAACAAAATTAATTTTCCCAAGAAACGACTGCATAGATTTCTTGTTATGAGGGAAAGGAATTCATTTAATCTCTTCAATTCTTTCAGGATCAATATAGATACCTCTTTTTGACACAATGAATCCTAAAATTTTTCCTTCATCTAATGCAAAAAATGATTTCTGTGGATTCAATGAGATGATATACCTTTTGCATCGCTTAAAGAATTGTTTTAGGTCATTCACATGATTGGTTACTTGTTTAGAAAAGACTGTAATGTCATCTAAATAAATAACTATTGTTTTATTTATGACTCCCCTAAAATTTGTGTCCATAGCTCTCTGAAAAGTGGCATCTACATTAATTAATCCAAAAGGCATATTTTGATATGCATAAGTTCCCCACTTAGTTCTGAACGTAGTTTTCAATGTGTCATCTGGATGTACGAGAATTTGGTTATATCGCGAGAATCCATCTAGAAAGGACATAAGTTCAGAACCAGTTATTGTCTGCAGTGTTGGAAATACTGAGAGGGGGTTGAATCAGTATTTATTTTCAATTGTTAATTTTTTCCACTTAGATTATTCACAATTTCAAAAAATGAGGTGTATAATAATATTATTATTAAGAATTAATAAGAACTTCAATCCTTTTTCAAATAATTGAGTACAATAGATGTGTGAGGGCACTAACCCTTCAATGAATCAGGCACCAACATGTTTCCAAGCACTAACTTGGACTTTGATGAGGCTCCAACCTCTAGGGCTTCTACCCTATCTTCTCAAGGCACCAACCTTGTGTTTAGGAGCTCCTACTCCAAGGACACCAATCCTTCTTTGCTTTGTTTAATAGAGAATGTAAGTAGTACTTACTTGAATGTTCTTGATATATTATTCACTGTATTATTTCTTCCAAAAATTTTCACTGACTTGACTGTCTAATTCTTTAAAGTATACTTACTATCCTTCCATAGGTGATTGGTTACATACAATGATCATAGGTTTCAACTTCAGGCAATATGAACCAACAATCCAAGCATTGAGCACAAGTTCCTATGTCTTATCCAAGAGACTGTCTGGTAGTCCAAGGTTTTGTTGAGGAGTCCAAGTTGTCGCTTATCAAATGCTACCCCTTAGTCTTCCTTCAAACAATTTAATTTCCTTTTTTCTATGACATGCCTGAAGTTACTGTGGCTACCTGGAAGTGTTCGAAAGATGTGGCAGCACACTGACGTTTTTACATATCCTTAATTATAAATTCAAGCCCTTACAAATTTATCCGAGCTCCTGTAAGAGAAATAATAGATGTATGCCACCAAAATTCCACCATGACTATAATTCCTTCAGATCTGAGATACAGGGGCTAATGATGATGAAAAATTTTCCAAATCTGAACCCTTTAACACAATAAAAAATCCAAGGTGAATGTTTTTACCAGTTATAAGCCCCAAATAGATAATTCGATCTTCAAGAGAATGTAATATGAGCTGCATTACTATCCACACATTTCAGGATGGTCTGAGTTTCTTCAAACAGGTCCAAGGTGTCAAGACAGTCAAGATTTAACCCTTATAGTATTACCTCCTCGGCCTCCTTATTTCACGAGTTGTGAACTTCCCTTGCTCTGTTATCCTCTTAAAATATTCACCAAAATATTCATAAAACAATGTAATCCGAGCTCTAATATATAGAGCTTTTCCACATCAAAACGAAAAGCTACGTCACTTACATAGGCCACTATAAAATTTAGCGGAATTTCCAACGGCCAATTCGTCACTATTCTGACACATAGTCATTGCAAGAGCAACAGTTTGAGGATGGGAAAAACGTGGTTTGCCATCTGGTCGCAATTCCGACACACTTAAAAAGTGTCGCACTACTAACACTTTTCCTTTGCTTCCAAACAGGCGTCGCTCTTTCGATGTTTCCCAAACTGTCGCACTTCCGACGTTTGTAAACTGTCGCAATTCCGACGAAATGTGGTCCAACGTTTTGAACGTCGCTCTTCTGACATTTGTAAACTTTCGCAATTCCGACGAAATGTGGTCCGATGTTTTGGACGTTGCCCTTCCGATGTTTGTAAACTGTCACAATTCCGACGAAATGTGGTCTGACGTTTTGAACGTCGCTCTTCCGACATTTTTAAACTGTCGCAATTCCAACGAAATGTGGTCCGACGTTTTGAATGTCGCTCGTCCAACGTTTTTATACTATCACTCTTCCGACGTTTTTAAGCTGTCGCAATTCCGACGCTTACAAGGCGTCGGTATACCGATGGCGGGTTCAATTTAAAAAAAAAAAATGAAACTTTAAAACAGGACAGTAAATCTCCAATATTTGTTATGAATTGTGGCCATTCCAATGACCGTGAAATATTAATATAATAAACCACCCCGCAGCACTTCGACTATAAACAATCATTTTTTTTTTTTCACAAGAGAAAAAACGTTGTTTTGAATATATTATATGAAGTAAAACAGTCCATGAAGTCATTAAATTTTCACATCTGAAGATTGGAAACCAAATATCCATCCAGAAAAGTGGAAGTCCCACCCCAGACAATGATAGAAAAATACCCCATGTCACATACAGGGACATGATATAAAATCCAGTAACGGTCCACATGGAGATTATCGACAATCTAAGAAAGCATTCAAATATGCCCGAGGCATCTATAAGAAAGTGAAATAGCAGTATGTAGAATAGTAAAGCAACAGATAGAGTACCGACGTCCATTGTTCCAAATACAAATTAAAGTACCCAAAATCCTTGAACAGAGAAAAACGCTAATCATGTGAGGAGTGTGATATGTCCAAAATATAAAAAGACCATCAGACCATATCAATAAACCAGCAACATAGACCGACATCGCTAGTTTTGAAGGCAGAGTGATAAACATTAATCATTTTTTTTTTCACAAGAGAAAAAACGTTGTTTTGAATATATTATATGAAGTAAAACAGTCCATGAAGTCATTATATTTTCACATCTGAAGATTGGAACCCAAATATCCATCCAGAAAAGTGGAAGTCCCACCCCAGACAGTGATAGAAAAATACCCCATGTCACATACGGGGACTTGATATAAAACCCAGTAACGGTCCACATGGAGATTATCGACAATCTGAGAAAGCATCCAAATATGCCCGAGGCATCTATAAGAAAGTGAAATAGCAGTATGTAGAATAGTAAAGCAACAGATAGAGTACCGACGTCCATTGTTCCAAATACAAATTAAAGTACCCAAAATCCTTGAGCAGAGAAAAACGCTAATCATGTGAGGAGTGTGATATGTCCAAAATATAAAAAGACCATCAGACCATATCAATAAACCAGCAACATAGACCAGCATCGCTAGTTTTGAAGGCAGAGTGATAAAAATTAATCATTTTTTTTCACAAGAGAAAAAATGTTGTTTTGAATATATTATATGAAGTAAAACAGTCCATGAAGTCATTACATTTTCACATCTAAATATTGGAACCCAAATATCCATCCAGAAAAGTGAAAGTCCCACCCCAGACAATGATAGAAAAATACCCCATGTCACATACAGGGACATGATATAAAACCCAGTAATGGTCCACATGGAGATTATAGACAATCTGATAAAGCATCCAAATATGCCCCATGCATCTATAAGAAAGTGAAATAGCAGTATGTAGAATAGTAAAGCAACAGATAGAGTACCGACGTCCATTGTTCCAAATACAAATTAAAGTACCCAAAATCCTTGAACAGAGAAAAACGCTAATCATGTGAGGAGTATTGGTAACCATCTGTTGCATCCGAGATGTAAGGTTCAAGCTCACTTGTTTCCATTAGTAGCCCGCTACAACATCCACCCTGTTCATAGCAAAAAGGTTCCTGTAGATATACAGAGAAAGAGTATAATACGTAGACCATATAAACATGGCTCTGTATTTCAAAAAATAGGTTTAAAATAGAAACAAGGCAACATTTGTTTTTTCCAATTGTTATGAACATAATTCGACCGTGAAATATTAATATAATAAACCACCCCGCAGTGCTTCGACTATAAACAATCATATAAACATGGCTATGTATTTCAAAAAATAGGTTTAAAATAGAAACAGGGCAACATTTTTTTTTCTAAGTAAAGTTAATCTATTAACAATGGGAATAAAATTACACCGAAGTCAAAAGCATTGCCCAGACTCATGGCAAATTTGTCATCAAAAAATCAAAAAATTAAGAAGACTGCCCTAATACGGGGAAACCAGTCTTGAACATTTACAGAATTCAAAAATATTACAGAGGTCCAACACAATAATATAATCTAAAAGCAGCCCAATTAAGTGGGTCGCGAGGCAAGAAAAACAAATTAACCAAACTACTCCTCCGGCTCCTCGACGATTCGGCACCATCCTTCGGAAGGTCCAGGATCGCTAGGTGCTACCTCCACAGTCATGCCATCACTCCCCTCTTGAAGGCCCGAATGCTAGCCGGCTTTTTCTGAGCTTAGACCCGCCGGACGGGTGGTTTGTTCTTCCATTTGGGCCTCCTCATGGAAAACCACAGTAATTGACGATGTGATTCATGGGCGGTTCAGAGAGAAATTAAAGGAAAAAAGAATAGTGCACGTCGTGGGAGAAGGTGAAGCGCTGGGGAAATGAGGAGCAGGGGAGCCCATACAGTGGCCAGATCCTACAACCTGACCCCGCCCACTTCTAGTATCTGGATAGCGACCTGCATGATAATCACTGGATTGGGAAGACAACTCGGTTGAGGGGCTGGAGGGAGTGTGCAGGGGTTGACCTCTAGTGCTCCCCCTGCGGCAACGCATCATTTGACACAGGCGAGGCATGGGTGCAGTCTCAGCAGTGGGCACAAGAGGAGACGGAGAAGCAGAATTCCAAGAAACAGAGGAAGACAGACAATGACCAGACCGAGAGAAATGCAGATATGCAGCAAGGTCTAAGCAGCACTTCAGCTGGCCACTTCTCCTTCTCATCACAGTGAGCAGGAAGTGTAACCCAGCAACCAGCTCGTCTGAAAAAGCATAACGAAATGCGATTTTATCGACCCGACTGCAATGCAATCGAAGGACGCTCGTCATAATTAATCTCTGATCATTAATGAGAGCCGAAGGCCAGATCATATTGGAGCATGCAGAATCGCAAACAGGAGTGGAGGTTCGATCTTGAACAGTGTTAAAACTTAATGCGATTTGATGTGAAAACCTTGGAACTTAATTGAACAGCGTTAAAACTTAATGCGATTAATATGAAATCGCCACATCCATGTCCCATCACCTTAAACGCCATCGAATGCACCTGCAGCCGGGAGTAGGGCAAGTTTTGATTGAGGACACGTGGTAGAAATTGATTGGAGCAGATCTTTGTTTGGGCCGCTCATGCAGTGGAAATCCAGAACCGAAAAAGATTAGGGTGAATTTGATAAGAAATTCGCGTCACAACTCTCCCTCCGTATGCCAGCCCAACTTCGGACCCGAAAAATATTAGGGTGGAATTCATTTGGTTTTCGTGTCACAAAATTGGCCGACGTTAGTAGGCTATTTTGGAACGTGAATTTGGTTTGAATTATGGTTTATCGCTGTTTGAAGTCCGGCGGGCTCGACTTAAGAACAATTTTGTTTGATCCCATCTTATAAAATTAGTGTTGGTTTTCTTTGATAATACACATATTTATAATAAATCATGGGAATACCACACTAAACATGTGGAAAAGTTATATAAATTATTGAGAATAATCATTTTTATGTAAAAATATCCAAATGTGCTTTTTGGAAATAAGAATTCGAGTATTTGGTTCATATTTTTTTAAAGGAAGGAGTGAAGTTGGAGCCTCAAAAGATGAAAGCTATTACAAAATGACCTATTCCTAAGAAAATCAAGGTTCTTAGAAGATTTTTTAGACTTACATGATATTATTGATCATTTGTTAAGAATTATGCATGCATTTCAAGTCCACTCACATATCTCTTGAAGAAAATATCATTTATATGGAATGATGAGGCTACTTTGGCATTCTCTCTTTAATGGATGCCATGTCTTCTACACCAACATCGGTTGCACCTACTTTTGGTAAAACATTCATAGTAGAGTGTGAGGCACTAGGACAAGGAATTTACATAACATTAACACAATAATGGATATCATTGGCTTTTAAAAGCAAGGAATTCAAAGAAAATATTTGGTGAAATCTACGTATGAAAAATAAATGGAAGCAATATTACATGCAATAAAAAATGGGGATAGTATATCATTGGGAGGTACTTTAAAGTCAAGATATTCCATGATAGCATAAATTATATTTTGAAGCTATGGATTTCATTGGAAGATTAACAAAAATGAGGAGAAAAAATGCAAAGTTTTAATTTTGAGATAATCTGCAAAAAGGGTAAGGAAAATTTAGTACATGATGCTCTTTCTAAAATAGAAGAGGCCTCAAATTTATATCCAATTACATTTTCTATTCCTAGGTGGCTAGAAGAAGCTTGCCATAATGGGAAAATGACAATAGTACTAAACAAAAACTAAAATTTATAAATGATGGGATGAACTCTATGGAGCATTGGGAGTGAAAGAGAGATATACTTTGGTGCAAATGTAGAATATTTTTATGCACAAAAGCATATTTGAATAAACAAATATTAAGGGAGTCCCATGTCTCTCTGATGGTAGGACGCAGGGTTCCTTAAAACATCTCAAAGGATCAAAAAATATATTTTTTGAAGGAATGAAGAAAGATATTCAAAATTTTGTAAGAGAAGGTCAGGTTTGCATAATAAATAAAATAGAGATAGTAAAATCTCTAGGGTTACTTCAACCATTCCACATACATATTCAAAGACTAGAAGATATATCAATAGAATTTATTACAGGGTTACTGAAATATAAAGGTAAGTATTACATTTTTGTGGTAATTTATATAGACAAATTTTGTAGATTTTTTTTGTAGAGCTCAAAGTACATAAACAACAAGCCAAGTGGCAGAAGTGTCCGTGAAAGAAATTCATAGTCTTCATGGTTTTCCTAAAGTAATAGTAACAAGAAACATTTTGAAATAATTATTTAATATGAGTGGAGAAACACTAGCTGCCATGAGTTCTACATATCAAACATAATCAAATGGTCAAACAAAAATAGTTAACAAATGTTTTTAAGGTTATCTACAATGTTACTCTTTAGAAAAGAAATCTTAATGGATGAAGTGGGTTCGTCAAGGAAGAATGGTAATATGATACTACCTATCACACATCTACTAAAATTTCCTCATTTAAAGCCCTTTATGGATATCCAACTCCTAGTATCTCATACTTTTTGCAAGATAAGTTCAAATTATAGGAAACAGAGTCACATATGGAAAATACTAAAGAAACTTTGAAAATTATTATGGAAAACCTTCAAATGACATGAAACATGATAAAACAACAAGGGGAACAACATTGAAGTGAAAGATAATTTGAGGAGGGCAATTGGGTATTTTTTAGATTACAGCATTATAAGAAATCTTCATTCAAACAAAATAAGAATAAAAAATTAGCTCAAAAATGTTATGGCCCTAAATAATTATTCATAGGATTGCACAAGTGGTATAGAAGTTATATTTTCCTTCTTCTTGCATTCATAATGTTTTTCATGTATCTTTCCTAAAAAAGGTTTTGGGAAAAAATATGCCAATGTAAATAGAACTTCCAAAATTAAATGAAGAATGAAAGTTGATTCTTGAACCACAAAAAGTTATAGATAAACATTCTGTATCTCTTTGACATATAACCATTATGAAGTACCTAATCAAGTGGAAGAATATTTCTCTAGAAGAAGGTACATGGTAAAATGATCAATTCGTGATGAAATACCCACGGCTAAAGGGTTCGTTTGAAGTTTTGACAAAGGTTTTGTTATATGTTTTATATAACGCGCAGCGGAATAGTTTTATTTTTTGTTAAGGTCCCACACAGTGATCAAATTTGAAGGGCAGGTCCAAATTTCAATTAGAAGGGCATATATCTATGTTGCCCTTCCATAATGAAAAGCTTTAAAAAAAAACTTTTCAATTGACCACAATAAATTATTTTTACATTTCATTTTCAGAAAGACAAAACCATCAATCTTTATATTAATAAAAGACTATTACATATACAACAATGAAGAAGGCTCCATCTTTCATTTCTTAAATATCTCATTGGAAATGTCAACATAAGTCTTGAAGACACTATCATAAGAGTTTGGATACATACCACCGGGATATAGGAGATTCTTACGTGTCAGATTGTGTAATGCAATTTTGACTTTGTCTCACAAGGAGCAGCAACATGGAGGTCTGGATTTTTATTATAGAACTTTTTTATTATTATTTGAAACGTTGTTTATAGATATGAATACAACAATGAAATTATGAGAATGGTAGAAAATTAGTCAAGCTCATGATGCCAAACCATGATGATGCAAGTTTGGAATTTAACATTTTTACTTGTTAAAGACAAATATTCAAAATCACTGACAACTTAGTATGCCATAATTAATAATCATTCCCTGTTCACTTTTGTTAATAGGTTTATGTCACACGATGATCTCTCTTCTCTGGCATTTACTTATATTGAAGATCACTATTCTAGGAATAAGGAGTTATTTTCTCCAAAAATAACCCTAGCCAAACATTGACAATGCATCAAGGATATCTTTCTATGCTTCATAAGTACATATGTTCTACTTCTAAATCATGTCTTGGAAGTGGTTGTTTTGCTGGAAATTATTCACCAGTTGGTTTCATACCAAATTCTTTTTCTCGTTTTCAACATCCAATACATGAAAAACATAATGGTTTAAAACAACATAAATATTTGAAATTTTGCAAGAATTGTCTGGCACACTTTGAATATGAATTTTGAAGTCAAGTGCATGATGTTGTATAGGATCAAGTGTCATTTTGAATAACAAATGTTTCACAAGAAACTTCTCAACATGCTACCCTGCAGTAAGGATTAAATGACAATATTGCATCAACTATTTCCATAATAAAAGTGCACCTCGGCCATAAGACTAAACAACTACAAATGTTGTAGATCTAACAAGACCACACAATCAAATGTATTCCACAAGGCCAATACTGCATGAAAAATGAAAAGGAGTTTGCAACCAAAAATACCTTAGGCAACTAATTCAATTAGATACACCAAACCATCAGCAAAAAGGAAAACCAACCTACTCAAAAGGCAAGCGTTTACCTCCTTTGAAAAAATTTTGAGTTCCAAAACAAGGGCCTTTATTGTCTTGTCAATGCCCCTAGTAATTTGAACGGGGTTTGCACCTGCTGCAACAACCTAAACAAAAAGGTTTCATTTCAAATTATTTTCCACAAATTTAAGATACAAACATTGTCACTTTTGTATTTCCTAACAAGCTCATAAATTTTGACAAAAGAACCAAAAATTTTTAATACCTGATAGCAATTTTTTCACTCAAAAACTATCTTAGACTCAATAATCCCAACCCAAAACTAAAAAACCAAACACCATAAGACCCTACAAAAATGAATAGATGATCTTAATCCAGTACTATCGACAAAAAGTTACCTTTACACCCTCACTTATTAGACCCCGTGCTGTTGAATTTTAACTTCAACTGCTGCAGCAAAAGGACGGATGCAGCAGCAACATTTGTTTTTGGAGGTTGCTTGCACGCTATCCAGAAATTTAATTCAACATTTAAAATTCCTGCATGTTTGTTTTGTAGACGACTGCAACCATATTTCTGTACAGGATTGTATTTAAACACAACAACCAACATTAACACAATTCACCAACCAGAAATTAAACAAACGGAAATTTACCCCCCAGTTTTGTAAATTCAAAAGGAGGAAACGTGGAGCATTAATATTGGATCACATGAAATTGAAGGGAATCTGAAAACCTGAAAACTGGACCCGAATTTTTTATAAGGCATATTGGATTGAGAATTCGCGTTACAAATTAGGCAGATGTCAGCATCCCATTTTGGAACGCGAATTTGGTTTGAAATTCAATCTATTTAGACTTTTGAAGTCCGATGGAAAGGGTTCTTTAATGTTTTGATAGTTTAATTTTATGTATGATTTAATATATACATATGTTTTAAACATATGTTATATATATATCATATGCGAAATGAAAGGTGGGCCATAGAATTTAGTTTTAATTTTATTTTTTTTAAAAGAGGGTTTATTATAATATGTTTTATATGTTACGGCATATAAAAATAAAAAGGACAAAAAAGCTTGGTAGTTTTTTTTATAGAAAGTACGTAAATTTTTTATTACATAGCAGTGTGTAAAAAGTGAAAGACTGAGTGTAACTTTTTAAGTGTGTATGCACAGTAGTGTGAAAGTGAAAAACACAACAGAGTGTTTTAGAGACAGAGTATGTTTGTTTTGAATAGACAGTGAGTTGGTTTTATGCACTGCGTTTTGTAGCAGTCATAATTTTGTAATCCCTCTCAGTGAGGAAGAAGTGTAATAGTTTTTTTTTGAGTTATTGAAGGGAATAGAAGTTTGTTTTCAAAGTATTGAAACTCTATCTCATGTCAAAGAAATTTTTATTTTCTCTGTGTTAGAGGAAGGGAGATTTATTCTCCATTCATTGTTCTGGAATTTTTCAATATTACAACATGTGCAAGAACAACAGATGTTGTGGTTCCATCCCCAGCTAAATCATTTGTCTTTGCCGCAGTTTTCCTTACCAACTTGGCCCCAATATTTTCAACTGAGTCCTCTAATTCAACCAATAAAAAGGCCAAAACCATAGCATTGAGATACATTTCATTACACTGTCAATAACAATAAAATTTGACTCAGACATAACCCTTTCCTTTTATTGTTGTGAAAAGTTTTATGCATTAATCTAATGTGGCTAGTCCATAGGCCAAGAAGGCTACTGGGTAACAAATATGTTTCCTTTCACCTTTGAGTTTTCAAATTATGCCTACCAAATCTAAGACATTTAAGAGGGGGAACTAATACAACGTTAAAAAGAAAATCAGAGCACACATCTACAAATTACCTCCTTAGCTACTGTCACACCATCATTAACTATTTTCGGAGAACCATGCTTTCTCTCCAAGACAACATTTTGCCCCTCGCCCCAAGGGTGACTCCAACAAGATCAGCAAGTTTGTTCACACTGCCTACAAGACAAATTGACAATGCTTTCAGTAAGTGTGCAATTGAATTCCAGACCATATGCCAAAACAACCCTCCATGAAAAATTAAAATAACACATTAAAATTGAATATAAGTGGACAAGGAAAGATCCACCGCAGTGAAGTTTCACGTGCAGGTGACCTTCCTTTAAACATAATTTTTTCTCTGACCTGCAATTTTTTTGTCACTGAGCCATCCTTGTTGAAGTACAACTCCTTTCCCATAGCTCTTGTATTAACTACCTTCTCTCTGTCGCGTAATCTCAGAGTCCCTCTTATGCTTGAGCGATTAAAGGAAATGGGTGAAAAAACTGAAAGAGAAGACAATTGTCTGCCATAATTATCAAACATTGCACCCAACTTCTTCCCCTTTCCATTGTTACCCAATGAGGTAGATGTTGAAATTGTTGTCATACTACCCAAAGAAGAGGCCATCTTCTCTTATCCTGAATATAGAATTAAAAGATCTTCATATTAGTATGAACCTTAAAAAACATGACTCTCATTGATAAAAACCACTTTTAAGTTGTAACAGGCAAACTAAACAACTATCGCAACTTTTGGCAACTTCTGGAGCATTAAGAGAGAAACAACCAAAGAGAAATACAACCAAAATCCTCATTTTAATGAGACTGGACTATATATTTACATTAATATAATACAAGGAAATCACGACTATATTAAGGCCAGCATAAAACAATCTTTAACCAGTGTCTCTCGCCGCCTTCAGGTTGCCATGCTAGAGGTTGCATATTTTTAATTTAAATTCTTGACCTCTCGTGCCCATCTATGAATGCATCTAATGGGATATCTACATCAAATGCTCCTTTATATCCCCAAAAAAAAATTCCCTACTACAAGAGCACCAATATTGATGGATCACCCCACACCATCCCACCCACTAGAAACGGTGAAAAAGGAAACCCGAGAAAAATTCTAAAATATCTCAAGATGACTATATGGGTGGTTCTTATGAATCAACCAACCATTCAGAACATTCTAGTCAATCCAAACCATGAGTATTATGTGATGATATTCAAGCAGGCACTGAATCGGATTTCTGAAGCTATGTTAGAGAAACCCTAAACTCTCACTGAAAATAGGTGAAATGTGGCACCACTCAGAGATTGACATGTGCCAATTGGTACAAGTGGTAGAAAATTGGCATGCTCAAACAACGAGGTGATGCGAGAATGACATGAGGGAGAAAATATCAGAAAAGCCCCAAATCTGGAGAACTAAAGCTCATCACCAACCTGAGATTGACAACTTTACATGATGTAACCTAGGAAATCGTAAATGGAGAAATCATAGTAACAATAAAGTAACCTATGTAACAATAAAGTCGGATTCATCCTGGGAGTGGTAATGGGAGAAATCATAGTGAACAACAGGAAACATGCAGAGTTTCTTACAATCAAATAGATGAAAAACACATACAAAAAACCTAGATAATAATCATGAACAAGCTTAATATTGAATTATGAACTGTAAAGGAACTTACAAAATGTGACATTACGAACCTGGTCAAGCACACAAGCAAAAGTATCCTGGACATGACCCTGGTTGACAAGTTGTATTGCTCATGATGCAAGAGGATTTGTACCTGCACTACCAAGTCAATCAAAATCCATCATTATCTATACAATAAATACAAGTAATTGATGTAGTATTTTTTACTCTAAGATGCAATCTTATGATAATGTTAGAACATATGTTGAAAATGTCAAAACATACCTGGATAAGCTCCTCTTCGTTTCAAGAATAATTTTTTGGAGTCGCATGAACTTGGAACAAGCCTCCCATGATCTGAAAGAGTAGCAACTAAGTCAACAATGACTTTTTTGTTGCTACACTGGATCGAGGGAGGTTTGCTCCAAGATTAAATCGCTCCAATAAATTATTCTCTACTAAACAGGGCCAACCACATGACGGTGGAAGCTCTTATGGCCCCTCCCCCCCCCCTCACATCACTCTCGATTCCCCAATACCCAATCTATATTTCATTTTTTACTTTCATGAGCATAAAAAAAAATATTCAATAACTAATAAAAAACAATTCAACAAAAAGTACGCAAGGAAACATTGCAATTAATGCTTGACATAAAAATAGTATGATAAATGAGTTTTTTATATAACGCAAAAAACGTTCCAAGTATGGTAATGTTTGTCTTATAATAATAAAATATTTTACATTATCAAATTTTCTTTTTCTTCTTCCTATTTCTAAAGCTCCTAATTACATCATCAATATCATCGTGCTCTGCTCCTGTTTCGTGCCTTTCGACCCGCACTGCTGACCTAGTTGCGTAGTCATGATGTCTAGTCTCATCCAGTGACGGGGCATCGCCTACAAAAACAGATAATATTAAATTTTCATTGTCATTTTTTAAATATCATTGAACTAGTTCGGTAATATTAATAAAAAAAATTGCAATGAGATTATTTACCTGGTGCACCAGTTGTCGCCGCTGACCTAGTTGCATAGTCACAATGTCTGGTCTCATCCAGTGATGGGGAATTGCCTACAAAAACAGATAATATTAAATTTTATTTTTCAGTTTTTAAATATCATTGAACTAGTTCGGTAATATTAATAAAAAAAATTGCAATGAGATTATTTGCCTGGTGCACCAGTTGTCGCCGTTGGGACTATTGCCCTGTCTTCCTCTCTGGTGGTAAGATCCTCAAGGGAAACATTCTCTGTCGTTTAAACAAAAAACGTTATAAGGAAAACCATCAAGGTATAATTAGAAAAAATTATAAGTGGAAATTAATTACCGTCACGGCCCTCACTGATAGTAGCATTGTCGGCTTGGTCCCCACTACAATGATTAGCTTGCACATGAGGATCATCTACATCTGGCTCTAAAACTAGGTTATTTGCCTCGTCGGTAGTGCTGCTCCCCTGATTTAAACAAAGTTGTTAGACATTAAATTTATGGACAAAAACAAACATATTGAAAGGTTAATGTTTTACCTTATCAGGCATTCTGGATCTTGGGACCTGCCCCAAGCTTCTGCGACGTTCAACTACGGCTTGATAGCCGAAATGGAAAGAGATATTTTTATCTTCCTCTGTAGTTTTTGTTCGGAAGTCATCACCCTACATTACATATGATTGTGTATTTTTAATCATATTTGATAGGATTACAAAAACGTTGGAAGGCGATACAATTAATTATAATATGTTTAGCTACTTAATTACAATTCTTGCAGCTAATTTCAAGTAGCCGCCCTGGCCTAGCTTGTGATGGCCCTTTTTTTCAATCCTAGCTTTGGTTGCCTTTGAGGTGTCAGGAAACCTAGCATCAAAAGATTGAAGTCAGATATGACGTAGCACACTTTATTTTAGACATAGAGAAAATTAAAGCTATTGAATTAAAGTTGTAATTTACCTTGCGGGTCCAGTTGGCATTTTTCCTTCTTTCTTTGCCCTTTTCTCTTTTCTGTCATGGATGAGTGCTCTCCACTCACTCTCTGGAACTGTGAGAGGACGCTCGTATCTAGGGTTAAATTGAAATTGTGTCCTATAGGTGTCCCTGGTATATTTCAAATATTTGCCGGCTACCCGAGCCACCGTTGTTCTGTCGAATGTGCCGACCCCAAAAAGGGCTTCTAGATAATCTAGAAGTTCTTTTTTCAGGTTGGAATTCTGGGAATTCCACCCTGTTCATATGGTTGGGCCAAAAATTACCAACGCATGGCTCTCCAAAAACCTGTATAAATAATTGTTTACTACACAGAAAAAAAAGAAGATATTATCATTGATTTAAAAATAAAAATCATGATAAAAATGTTTTAGATAGAGTACATGAAATAGTTAAAATATTAAAATTTACCTGGGAGTTGTATGTGCTTTATAGGGACACCTTCATCGTTCACCAACAATGTGCCATTAATGGTCCCTGTGGAGCTGACATGTGTAGCTCCAGGAAACGCAATAATGTAGTTGGCCATATCAACCTCATCACTGCCAACACGTTCAGCGGTTGGCTGGGTGTCTGCTTGGGTAGGGTGTGTTTCTTGGCTGGCACCTAAAGGAGTAGAAGGTGTACGAGAGGGTTGATGGGAAATCTCTTGCCCTTGTGTCCCACTACCACCAACACCGGGTTCAGAAAGTGCCAGAAAACACTACATACAAGAGAACTTTTTGTTAGTTTAGTCAATGTAAAAATTAAAAATCAAACTATCACAATTCATCTCATGCAAAACAAAAAAAATATCCTTTTGACTCTTTATTATTACCTGATATGTTTCTAGCTAGCTCACTATTTTTTTTATCCTCTCTTCTGTTTCAGGTGTTTGAGGCGTGTCTATCAAAGTATTAAATTTCGACCTTGCTTCTCGTGCCCTTTTTCGCAACAAGAGCGCTGGAGATAGGTTTGAAAAAAGCTCTTCCTCATAGAGGGAATCATCAGGCGTACCATGGCTAGGTGTCTACATATTTGAACAAAATTAATATTATTTAAATTATGTAAATAACTAAAATACCTAAAGATAGAGCAATGCTGGCACTTTACATGTTCTTCCGTTGTCCTCTTTTCGCGATCATCCTGTCTCGGGGTTGTTCCTGCACTGCTCTGATCAGTCTGCTACATTGCAATAAAATTATAAATGTAAAAACTTGAAAACAATATCTAACTTGAAAACACAAAATGAAAACTGAAATAATTTCTAATAAGACACCGGAAGACAGAGTTAGAGTTTCAAATATGCCTTGCATTGAATTCAGTCCTGGAAACATGTCATTGCACATTAAGGCACCCACACAAGAGACGAGTTGACAATGAAGACCTTATTGAATATATTGTTGGAGCAACTTCTAGTAAACTTGTTGTGAAGACCTTGAGGACATTTTTGAAGCAACATTGTTGAAGCTGATGGTATAGCATTGTTGGAGACGATCTTGAAGGGCCTTGAAGTGAAGCTTTTGGAGCAACTATTGAAAAATCCTTAGAGCATTTAAGTAAGGCACTTTCTATCTTCCATCGCATTTTTCCTTTCAATATCCTTTAAACGATTTTGTTGATATTTAATGTTTGAAATCACGTTATAATTCCTTGATTATATGTGTTTGGGGACTTTCCCTTTGAAATTACCAAAAAATACCCTGGCAATTTTATCTTCAGGATGCATGTCTGACCCTATTGTTCAATATTTTGATTAATAGTAGTAAAAATAGAGAGTTAGGGGGCTCTTGACTTGGTTTGGTTGGGCCATTAGATCCCTAACATCTACTAGGGATAACCCCCCTTGAGTTGGAGGAGAGCTATCCCGAAGTGAAAAGAGGTTGGTGAGGTGACAATGGGGCTATTGAATTACACATGGTATCACACTTTAGCTTTAGGACTTTATCTTGAGAAGTGCGAGATTTTGCTATATCAATTCTCAAATTTTTTACAACACTATTGTTAAGAACTAATAAGAAGTGATGTTGAGGGGGTTTTGGGTATAAGAAACAATACCATTTAAAAACTAGGGTTCTCAGTCCTTGGCATTCCTTCACCTGGGCCTAGGGGCACACTAGAATAATTTCACACTAAACCATGCAAACTTAAAAGTAACTTAACGGATCCATAAAGTAATAATAATCATAATTCCTAATTTCCTATTGTATGATATGATGCAAATTATTCAAACATGAAGCAATGAAGACATGCAATGTCTGAATTTCAAGATTGATGAACCAATACAAGAAGTTAGAAACTAAAACTTTGATTCAATACTCTATGTCCTAACTCCAGGAAGGAATCTAGTTTGTAGTACAGAACATGCATCGTGTATTATCAATTCTTAATTGACAACAACTAAAGGACATCTACCTCATCAATTCCTTCCCATTTTGTGTTTTTATGTTATATTCCTTATAAAAGTGTCAAATTTCTCTCAAAGTAAGCAACAACTGAATAAAATAAAAAATAGTTGAGATATGATTGAGAAATGGTCATTTATTTCTTGAAAGGATCTTCACAATTTCTTTGGTTGTTTTTCATCTCAAGAAACAATAAATTACCTAAGAAACTATCGTGATGTAATATAAGAAACAACACGGTGCAATGGCCATTTTCAAAGCCAAATGATGTCCATTGAGGACATGGCCTTTATTTGGTTCTTGTTTCATAGGAGTTTCGGGTAGAAATGGAAATTTGTTGTACCATTTCCAGTAGTAAAAAGGGAAAACCTTCTTTTTCCATGGGAAATAATTTACCTTTCCTTTTTCAAGATAATCTAAATCACAAAAAATATGAACTATATTGCACACATTCTTGGATAATGTGAAATTGGAAAAGGAATACCCTACACAAGTGATGCACACATGTACATTTGAACACTAATAGATTTTTGTAGTTGAAATGCAATGCTTGTTTTCATTTAAATGTAGGGTTTTTAAAGCAGGGAGAAATAACAGCTGCCAAATTAATAAGCGTTTCTTTGGGAAAAATTTAAATCTTGTATTGGGTGATGAAGATAATAGAGGGTATTGAATCTTGATTCTTGAAATTGTGTTTAACGTGAATAACTCAAATGATTATAAATATCAGTGGATGAGTTCTTTTTTTCAAGTATGTCACTCAAAACTCTTATTCCAAAGCATTGTATGATGGCTAGCATTGCTTGTTTCCCTTTCTTCAGTTCAATGTAAAAATTATATTAATATATTGGAGCACGAATGATAACTACAATTGTTTGCTCTGCAGTATATGCAGCCCCAAGATTATGAAAAGTTTTCTCAAGTGGAGCTATTGGTTATTGATGAAGCAGCTGCAATTCCATTGCCTGTTGTGAAGGCTCTGCTCGGGCCATATTTAGTGTTTTTGTGCTCTACTGCAAATGGGTAATAATTATAAATGAGCCAACCACAATCACATATTTTGTAACCATTCGGTTTCCATGGATAGTGATGATGATATTAACCATATATATCAGTGACCTATATCTATATGAGAATGATCTCAACATTTACCTTGATATGGTTGTATGGATGTGACCTTTGGTATGTCATCAGAAAATCCCCAAATATCAGAAAATCCCCAAATCTGGAGAACTAAAGCTCATCACTTTCGATCTGGAGTACTACCCTTGTGTAAAAGTTGATGACTTTCGATCTCCCATTCTCTACCACTTTGCACTTCACCTTCAATATAGATCAGACCAAGGGCAATTCGTTACTGGGTGTTGAGATGGATGAGTTTGTTGAACTAAAATCCATAGCTTAAACTTCATGAAACTGGTGGAGTCAAATTCATTCAAGCACAAACACATCTTACACATCCTCTTTGAAACTCAACCGAAAGAACATTGGAAGACATCTAGAGAGAACCCTATAGCCTAACACAATCCAATGGAATTGACCAAAAAAACCCAAATAGAGTCAACCCTACTATAGGAGGAAGGGCCTGCAGTAAGAACTTACCATTTTGCAAGAGTTGAGGGCGAATGTTGTTCTGCAAGAGCCGAGGGCGAATGCTGAGGGTGAATGCTGTTCTACAAGAGCTGAGGGCGAACGCTGAGGGTGAATACAGGGTGAATATTGTTCTGCAAGAGCTGAGGGTGATTCTGAGGGTGAATGCTATTCTGCAAGAGCTTAGGGCGAATGCTGAGGGCGAATGCTGAGGGCGAATGCTGTTCTGCAAGAGCTGAGGGCGAATGTTGAGGGCAAATTTTGTTCTGCAAGAGCTCAGAGAAAATGCTGAGGGCGAATGCTATTCTGCAAGAGTTGAGGGTGAATGCTGAGGGTGAATGCTGTTCTGCAAGAGCTGAGGGTGAATGCTGAGGGAAAATGCTGTTCTGCAAGATCGGAGGGTGAATGCGCGCATGATATCATAGTTTTTAATAAAATAAATTTTATGTAGCGCTCATACAAGTGTCGTATTTTTATGTAGCATGCATATAAGTGTCGTTATACCGATGGCGGACAAAGCGTCGCTATTGCGACGGATGCCTCCAAACGTCGCACTTGCGACACTTAGATATTATGTCGCACTTGCGATGTTTGGAGGTAGCCGTCGCAATAGCGACACTTTGGGGCATAGTGTCGCAATTGCGACGTCTTCATCCAAACGTCGCAATTGCGACACCTTGTCTAGGTGTCGGTATTGCGACACTTTTCTCTAAACGTCGGTATAGCAACGGTTTCGGGCTGGATTGAAAAAATTTCGGGAAATTTCCGACATTTGGTCAAAAGCATCGGAACCAAGTGTCGGAATTTCCCCCAAATGTACTAGTGGGCCAACATGAGATCTAGGACAGGTCGGCTCCAAAATAGGAATAATTATTGCACAAATTTAAAAATTAATATTTTCCTAACCACGGGGAGTTTTTGGGCATATGAGGGCTTTTTGGAAAGAGGAAGGAGTCCTCTTTCAGATGGTGTAAGGCTCATTGTGAAAGACTGACTCTAAGATGGCGGAAAAATATTTTTATTATGACTAATCATTTATAGGAGCAGAAATGGAGGTAGGGCAGAGTGTAGGATTTTTCATGTAGTCCTCCATTGTCCAAATGATCATCTTAAGCATGGTCATCCATCATCATCTAGCATCCTATTTCTATCAAGGACAACCTTGCTTAACAATCTCCCCCTTTGTCATTGGATGGCAATATTAATTTTCTTCTCCCCCTTTGACATCAATGGCAACTGGGTGTCAATGTGCTCCCCCTATCATGCAGCTCCCCCTATCATGCTACTCTCCTCGACATGCTGCTTGTTTTAATGTGATGCAAGAGAAATGACCCCCATATTTTGGTGAAGATACTCAAATTCTTCTCGTGTAAGGGGTTTTTTAAAGATATATGCAATTTTCTCTTTTGTATTGACGTATTCCAACTTGAATTTTGTTTCAGCAACTTGTTCACGGAGAAAGTGGTATTTGATTGGAATATGTTTGGTCTTTGAGTGCATCACTGGATTCTTTGAAAGACTGATGGCGCTAGTGTTGTCACAAAAAATAGTGATTGGTTGCTTAGTTTATATGTTGACATCTTTCAAGGCTTCCTTCATCCGTAGTATTTGTGTACAAAAATCAGCAGCAGCTATATATTCAACTTTAGCTATAGAAAGGGATATAGATGATTGCTTTTTTCTAAGCCAAGATACAAGACAATCTCCCATAAAGAATACATTTCCACTGGTAATTTTTCGATCCTCCACGCTTCCGGCCCAATCAGCATAAAAGTAAGTTGTCACAATAAGAGTTGAACTCTTAGGATACCAAATACCAAAATTAGTCGTTCCTTTCAGATATCTGAGAATTCTCTTCACAACTGCTAGATGGGACTGTTTAGGACTTGACTGAAATCTTGCTACTATTCCTACTGCTTGCATAATATCTGGTCTTGTAGCAGTTAAGTATAAGAGAGTTCCAATTATTGACCTGTAAAAAGTTTCATCTATGAGAGGGGTATCATCATCTTTACTTAATTTACAATCTGTGGTCATTGGTGCACAATATTCCATCCCATATATTTTGAGCATGTCTTTAAGATATTTTTCTTGAAATATAAACATGCTTGCAGAGGTTTGAGATATTTGTAGCCCAAGAAAGTAAGACAGCTCACCAATCATTGAAATTTCGAATATTTTGGACATATTTAGAGCAAATTCATGGCTCATCTCATCATCATTGCTAGCAAAGATTAGATCATCAACGTATACAAGAGTGATCAAAATTTTTTCTTTGTCCATCTTCATGTAGAGATTGCTACCTACTACTCCCTTTTTGAAACCTTCTTGTAGCAGATAGTGATCCAAATTTTCATACCATGCTCTAGGGGCTTGTTTTAATCCATACAAGGCCTTTTTTAGCTTGCATACAAAGTCCTTCCCTTCGGTAAGATCAAATCCTTCTAGTTGCTCCATGTAAACTTCTTCCTTGAGATATCCATTCAGGAATGCTAATTTTACATCCATTTGATAAAAATTGAATCCTTTTGCAAGTAAATGCCAAAAAAATTCTTATGGCTTCCAATCAAACTATTGGTGAAAAGGTTTCTTCGAAGTCAATTTAATCAATTTGCGAGTATCCCTTACAGACAAGTCTGGATTTATTTCTGATGATTTTTCCATCCTCATTCATCTTGTTTTTGAATACCCATTTTGTTCCAATTATATTTCTATCTTTTGGGTGAGGTACCAGCTCCCAAGTCTCATTCTTTTAGATTTGAGACATTTCTTCTTCCATGGCCTTTATCTAATAAGGATCTTTGCTTGCTTGAGAAAATTTTCACGTTCTATTAAAGATAATAGAGCCACAACATCTTTTCTTGGAGTGTTTGTCATTTTTTTTCGAGTTTGAATTCCTTAATATATATTCCGGATAACTTGTTCTTGTGGATGATGTTTTTGAATAAATTTGATCTTAGAAGGAGTTTCTGAAGGTTCACTTTGAGGTTCTCCATCCTCCTCTTCTTTTTCAAGTTCTTCTTCTTCACTTTCTTCAGGGAAAGGCTCAACTTCATGATCTTCAATTCTCTTTTCTAGAAGGCCTTCATCAATCTTCACATCAATGCTTTCCACTATTCTCCATAGATGATTGTTGTAACATTTTTAAGCTTTTCTTCTTGTGGAGTATCCAAGAAATATTCCTTCGTCAATCCTAGAATCAAATTTTCCAGGTGAATCATCGTTTATTTTTATGAAGAATTTGCTTCCAAAAATCCTGAAATATTTTAATGAATTAGGTATTCCTTTCTATAATTCATAAGGATTTTTTTCATTATTTGGTCTTAGTTGAGTTTGATTTAAGGTAGAAACTACCATCCCAACTGCTTCTATCCAAAATTTTGGTTGCAAATCAGCTGCTAGTAGCATTGTCCTCACCATTTCTTGAACTGTTCGGTTACTTGTTTCAACTACTCCATTTTTCTTGAGTGTCCTAGCAGTAGGGAGTTCTCTTTTGATTCCATGCTCTTTACAGAATTCATTAATTTATTTTGAGGTGAATTCTCCTCCTCTATCCGTTCTAAAACATTTAATCTTAGAGTCTTTCTCATTTTCAATGAGATCTTTAAGATTCTTAAAACATTCAAATGCTTCAGATTTATATTTTATGAAATATACACACATCATTCTAGTATAGTCATCAACAAATAGAGAAAATTACCTTTCACCTTGAAGAACTGGAGTTCTAGTTGGCCCACATAAATCTGCATGAATGATTTCCAGAGGTTTTGATGTTGAGAACTCCTTATTTTTGTGGCTAGTTATGGTTTGCTTTCCATGTTGGCATGGGCCACATACAACTTGATTTGGCTTGCAAATTTTTGGAATGTCCCTTACTGCATTAATTTTGTTGATGTTGACCAGTTTATCAATACTTGTATGCCCTAATCGCTTGTGCCATAACCAAATTTCATCTATTTGACTTACGTAACATTTATCTCCTTGGATTTTACTGAGAATGTAAACATTATTTGGTGTTCTTACTCCTTTTGCCACAAGTTCTTCTGAGGATGAGTCTCTTATTTCACAATTTTTAGTACTGAAGACAACATTATGTCCTTGGTCACAAATTTGGCTAACACTTAAGAGATTGTATTTGAGCCCTTCTATCAGCAAGGTATTTTGATCCTTTCCTTGTCCATTGACAAGGGTAACAGTTCCTTTTCTTGTGATTTTAGTGGATCCACTTCCAAAGGATACATTTCCATTTTTATTGTTCAATGAGATAAAATTATTTTGATCACCTGTCATATATCTTGAGCATCCACTATCCACAAACCAATGATTTTCTTCACTATGAGCACATAGAGCTAGGCCACATTTATCAGTTTTGAGATTTACGCTTTTAACTTCCTCTCCTTTGAGAGGGAAATTTTGTTCATTATGATCATAATTACTACATAATGAGCAAGACAGATCAAACTTAGCCAAAGGATCAAAGGAATTGTAAGTTTTTATTTGTCTTTTTTCTTTAGGACCATGCAGTTTGTTTGTTTGATCTTTCAATCCTGGTGCTTCATTCTTATGAGCCTTGAAATGCTTATCTTGATGCCCAAATTTTTTACAATAGTAACAATACCCAAGAAAAATAGTTTGGTACCTGTTGTAATAGCCATAGCTTGGACCAAAATTCTTCCTTGGAGTTGCTCTTTCTTCAATTCTTGGTTTTGAGATGGGGATTTGTTCTTGACGAGATGACTTTTCTTCATTTGGATTGCAAGAGAGTATGTCAGCATAACTCCTTGCATTATTCTTTGTGCTTGATGATTCTCCTTTGAAACCAATTCTATATTTGTCATGTTGAGGTTTTGAGTATTAATAATGTTATCAAGTGCTAGAGAGATTTGACAACTCCTTTTGACTTGCTCCAATTCCTTTCTTAGAGATATTATTTCAGCTTCACGTTTTTCACAGATATCGTCCTTCTCTTTTAGCTTATTGTTCAAGAAGTCTTCCCTTCTTTTTGCTTCCTCTTTTTCTATTTTGAGAGAAATTATCTTCTTTTGTAGATTCTCATTTTCTTCAATGGAACTCATTAGTAATCTATCCATGTTTCCTTCATCTTCCAATTTTGAATCACCATCATTTGTAAATGCCATGAATAACATTTCTTTGCTTCCAACATAGTTACTTTCCTCATCTGATTCATCATCACTTTATTTATGATGACGCATATTTCTAGTTGATTTCTTTTTGATGACTACAAATTCATCTTCATCAGAATCATCTTGTTTGGAGAAGAATTTATTCTTATTAAACCCTTTCTTTTTGTACATCATCCTTTTTTATTCCTCTTCATCATCACTATCATGTTTATGAGGACATTTTGCATTGTAATGACCTATTCTTCCACATTTGAAACAAATAAGAGGGTACTTACCTTTTATCTTAGATCCCTTCTTAAGCCTTCATACAAATTGAGCTAATTCGGTTTCAGCATCATATTCATCGCTGCTGCAATTCCATCCTTTTCCTTTTTTTGTTGATTTTGAGGCTTTGAATATTGCTTCTTTGAAATTTGGACTTCCTTTCCTCATCTCATAGGAAATGAGAATTCCATGAAGTTCATCCATATTGGGAGTATCTAGTTCCTTCATTTCTTCTATGGCACTTACCTTGGAGTCAAATCTGTCAAGAAGTGATCTCAGGATTTTTTGAACAATAGTGCTTTCTTCAATATTTTCTCCTAGCCCTTTAAGAGAGTTAACCACTTCAGCTACTTGGAGGAAGTATGATGCAATATCTTCTTCATCATCCATTTTCAGACTCTCGAATTGTCTTCTATAGGTTTGAAGCTTTTCCTTCTTAACTTTGAAGTCTCCATCATACAGGGAAACCAACTTATCCCATACTTCTTTGGCTGAGTCACAATTCACGACTTTCATGAATTCAAAATCGGTAATTCCACTAGTGATGGAATTTAAAGCTTTGGCATTAGAAATGTAGGATTTTCTTTCATCTAGATCAATTGGAAGACTGAAGGGATATTTTTACCCATCCAAAATAGAGTGAGATACTCCAAGACCAAGAGACATTAGATAATAGGACATCCTCTTTTTCCAAAAACCAAAATTTGTTCCATCAAAGATAGGTAGCTCCCCTGTTGCTTCTATGTTCTTCATTGTGCCTAAGAATACTTCTTCCAGTTGTTACGCTGATAATGAAGAAGCTGGCTTAGATAACAATTGTTGGAAATACTGAGAGGGGGGTGAATCAATATTTCTTTTCAATTGTTAATTTTTTCCAATTAGATTCTTCACAATTAAAAACCGAGAGGTGTATAATAATATTATTATTAAGGATTAATAAGATCTTCAATCATTTTTCAAATAATTGAGTACAATATATGTTTGAGGGCACCAACCCTTCAATGAATCAGGCACCAACTTATTGCCAAGAACCAACTTGGACTTTGATGATGCTCCATCCTCTAGGGCTTCGACCCTATCTTCTCAAGGCACCAACCTTATGTTTAGTAGCTCCTACTCCAAGGAAACCAATCCTTCTTTGCTTTGTTTAATAGAGAATGTGAATAGTACTTACTTTAATTTTCTTGACATATTCTTCACTGCATTATTTCTTCCAAAAATTTTCACTGACTTGACTGTCCAATTCTTCAAAGTATATTTACTATCCTTCCATAGGTGACTGGTTACATACAATGATCATAGGTTTCAACTTCAGGAAATCTGAACCAACAATCCAAGCGTTGAGCACAAGATACAATGCCTTATCCAAGAGATTGTATGGTAGTCCAAGGTTCTATTGAGGAGTCTGAGTTGTGTCTTATCAAATGTTGTCCCACAGTTTTCCAGCAAATAGTTTAATTGCCTCTTTTTTATGACATGCCTGAAGTTACTGTGGTGCCTGGAAGTGTCCAAAATATGTGGCAACACTGACGTTTTTGCAGATCCTTAATTATAAATTTTAGCCCTTACAAATTTATCCGAGCTCCTACAAGAGAACTAATAGAGGTATGCCACCAAAGTTCCACCGTGATTGTAATTCCTTCAGATCTAAGATACAGGGGCTAATGATGATGACACTTTTTCCAAATCTAAACCCTTTAACACAATAAAAAATCTGAGGTGAATGTTGTTACCAGTTCTGAGCCCCTAATAGATAATTCGATCTTCAAGAGACTGTAATCCGAGCTGCATTACTTTCCACACATTTCAGGATGGTCCGCGTTTCTTCAAACAGGTCTAAGGTGTCAAGACAGTCAAGATTTAACACTTAAAGTATTACCTCCTTTGCTTCCTTAGTTTACGAGTTGTGAAATTCCCTTTTTGTGTATCCTCTTAAAATATTCACCGAGCTTTGCGTAAAACAATGTAATCCAAGCTCTAATATATAGAGCTTTTCCACGTCAAAACAAAAAGCTATGTCACTTACACAGGCTGACATGATATCTAGGACAGGTTGGCTCCAAAACAGGAATAATTATTGCACAACTTTAAAAATTAATATCTTCCTAACCACGTGGATTTTTGGGTCATATGAGGGCTCGTTGGAAAGAGGAAGGAGTCCTCTTTCATATGGTGTAAGGCTCATTGTGAAAGACTGACTCTAATATGGTGGAAAAATCTTTTTATCGTGACTGGTCATTTATAGGAGCAGAAATGGAGGTAGGGCAGAGTGTAGGATTTTTCATGTAGTCCTCCATTTTCCAAATGATCATCTTAAGCATGGTCATCCATCATCATATAGCATCCTATTTCCATCAAGGACAACCTTGCTTAACTATTGTTTTATTTATGAATCCCCTAAAAGTCGTGTCCATAACTCTCTGAAAAGTGGTGCCTGCATTAATTAATCCAAAAGGCATCTTTTGATAGGCGTAAGTTTCCCACTTAGTTCTTAACTTAGTTTTCAATCTATCATATAGATGTACGAGAATTTGGTTATATCCCCAGAATCCATCTAGAAAGGACATAAGTTCAAAACCAACTACTGTCTACAATACTTGTTCCATGGTTGGTAATGGAAAGTTGTCCTTATGACAAGCTTTTTTTAAATTCCTAAAATCAATGCAAATTCTAATATCACCATTCTTCTTCCTAAAAGGTACCAAATTTGATACCCATTTAGAATGCCTGACTGGAAATGTGATTTTTTCCTTGAAGATTTTGTTCAGTTCGGTTTTGATTTTATTTTCCAGATTTGTATGAATCTACTATTTTATTTTTGTCCATAAATAAAAACTATTTTATTTATGAGTCCCCTAAAAGCCATGTCCATAACTCTCTGAAAAGTGGTGCTAGCATTAATTAATCCAAAAGGCATCTTTTGGTAGGCGTAAGTTCCCCACTTAGTTCTGAACGTAGTTTTCAATATGTCATCTGAATGTACAAGAATTTGGTTATATCCTGAGAATCCATCTAGAAAGGACTTAAGTTCAGAACTAGCTACTGTCTGCAGTACTTGTTCCATGGTTGGTAATGGAAAGTTGTCCTTTTGACATGCTTTTCTTAAATTCCTAAAATCAATACAAATTCTAATATCACCATTCTTTTTCCTAACAGGTACCAAATTTGATACCCATTTAGAATGCCTGACTGGAAATATGATTTTTGCCTTGAGGAGTTTGTTCAATTCTATTTTGATTTGATTTTCCATATTTGGATGAATCTTCCTCAATTTCTTCTATATAGGTTTTTCTTCTGAGATCATAGGAATTGTGTGTTGAATCACATAAGTGTCATATGTTTTAAGAACAATATAATCCCAAGAAAAACACTTTTGTACATTCTAAACAATCTGATAAATGATAATCTTTCTTCGAAAGATAGACCAAGACCTAAATTGACATTTTGAGGTTTTTCGTCGGTTCCTAGATTTACTAACTCAAATCTTAAGGTAGAGCTTTGTGTTTTTGAGTTAGTAACTCTTTTAAACCTATATTTCATATCATATAGGTCTTCTAACTTGACAACAGACTTAGGAATAGGATTTTCATCTTGTTCTTTCTTAATCTAAATGTCATGTTCATTTTCATCCAAAATTTGACTATCATAAGATCCTTCAGATGTTAAGAAATCTATGATATCTGAATCATTATTGAAAACTATTCAATTGGTAATATTATCAGGAATAGTTGGTCTAAAAATCAATTCAATAGAAAATCTATCAGGACTAAATTCTTGGGATGGGATTAACTTTGACGCTACATTAGCCAGCAGATTTGCACTAGCATTCTGCATTCTAGGTACAGAAGAAATGTTGAAGGCTAAGAAATGGGTGGTTAATTCTTGGACTAATGATTGGAAATGCTTTAAGTGTCCAGAATTACAATGAATGGTATCTCTTACCTGTCTAACTATGATTTCTGAATCTCCTAGAACTTTCAAATAATTGATATTAAGATCAATGAATTTGTACAAACCTTGAATTAATGCTTTGTATTCAACTATATTATTTGTACATTTGAATTCTAGTATGTAGGCTAACATGGCATTTTCTCCTTTTGGGTTTATTAAAATACATCCAACACCTGCACCATCTTCAGATTTAGAACCGTCAAAATAAAGAGTCCAAAACAAAGAATTAACTAATTTTCTATCTACAAAATTTATACATTTGGAATTGTCTAGCTGGGAAAAATTTTCAATCTAAGAAACCACTGCATTATCAAAGAAAGGTGATGGTTGAGCATTGAAATTTCCCAAAAATGACCCTACTGAGTAGTTTCCAATAATGTTGTTATTGAATGCTACTGGCTCATTTACTCCTTCAAGATCAGTGATTGTATGCTTCATGAACCTTTCACGATCTCCCTGAATTTGATTTGGCTTTCCATTATATGGTAACGACATATGCGACCAGTTTGTTGCAAAATAACCATGAAGTTTTTCAGACCAGTCTCGGCTTAAAACTAAGCCGTAAAATTCAGGAATATCAGCCACCAATATATCAATTATTTGAGTAACTTTGGGATTTGATGACAATCTGATGGAAACATAATTTATTTCTCCTACCTACTCTACTCTGGTTCTATCAAGTTGTTCTATATGAACAGGGGAACTCCGAGGAGTTATGTTAAATTTAGCACAAATTGATTTTGGTATTATATTAGAGGAATCCCCTAATTCTATTAAATAATTATGAACGTTTTTGTTGTAGATCTCATAGGTTAAGAGAAATGGAGGAGTATGAGGGATGGATTGATCACCTATCATAATCAAGTCTGTAGTATCTATTTTCATTGAAGGAGAAGGTGGCTTACCCATTTCATTAGCAGCTTGTACTATTACTGGAGCAAGTAAGTTTGAAGCAAGAATCACATTTAAGTCTCTAAGTAATATTTTCTGTTGTTGCTTCAATTTGGTAAGCTCGTGAATTGAAATGTTGGTGCTGGTTTTCTTCATATATTCAACTACATTATACTAAATAGTGTCTAAGACTACCATTTCTTTAGATGTAGGTGGAGTATTTGAAGTAACGGGGCTTGTTTGTGTAGCCTTTGAATTAGACTTTTTGCTTACCAATCTATCTTTAGTAGGAGTTGAAATTTTTTGCTGTTAATTTGGCTGCGTTGCTTCAATAGTCTTTTTTCTCCTTGTGCTCATAGGTAAAGCTTCATGTTGTTCTTCATTTGGTAGGATGAAATCCCACATTCCATTTAGTTCAAGTTCTTCTTCTTCGTCATCTTCTTCTTCCTATGTTTTCTCTTCCTCTTCTTATTGATTAGATTCAACATTACATATGATATTTGGATGTTGAGTATTAGAAGATTGTCCTTTCTTAAAGTTTCTGAAAGTCTTTTTTGAGCTAGCATTTTCAGCGACTTGTTTCTTAATATCTTCCATCTCGTTTTTTATAGTCTTCAAAATTTTTTGAAGACCTTCTATGCCAAAAGGATCTTTTGGCATCTTCTTTTTAGAATCATCTTTTAAATATACCTTCTTTATGTGTTTCTCTCTGAGATAAAGATTCTTTAAGAAAGGAGCTAAGTGTTTCCAGTTTTTCTCTATCAACAAAAATAGCTATATTAGATGGAAGAGATGAAATATAACACTCAATTTGAACTTCTGCACCAGGAACTGTTGTAGTAGGAATTTTATTGAGTAATTTATTGAATATTGAATTGAAATATTTTATCTTCTCACATGATTTAGCTTTTAGATTTGACAAATCATTGATGAGCGTAGCAGTGGTCCTGTCATCCCCAAACTTAGCTAGAAATTGTTCTTCGAACATATTCCAGCTAGTTATAGAGCGGGAAGGCAGTGAAAAATACTAGGATCCTATGGATCCTTTTAGAGTATATGGAAATAATCTTACAACACAATCCTCTTCAGCTAATCCATTTAGATTGATGGCTAACATAAAATTGTGAATGTGTTCTTCTACCGGAAGACCATCATCAGGATTAAATTTAGGTAGCCATCTTTCAGGATTTTTTGGAAGAGCATGAAGAGGTGTGGGCATGTTTATAGCCCCTGGATTGCTCCATGGGTTTACATTTGGTGGAGGTACTTGGCCTGCCATTGGATTTTGAATATGTTGGATGAGTGGAGTTTGAGTTGAAGAAGAGGCAGGCTGAGTGTTGAGACTAGTTGAAGGGATAGTAGTTTGAGTACTAAAACTAGTCAAAGTAACAATGATTGTTGGAAGGGAAGTTGTGGAAGTGAGCGGAGGTAATGGAGGTGAATGGGATAAGATCTCGTTGGTGTTTGAATCTGATTGGGTCCTCTTTAGTCTCTTTCGAGTACTATCGATGGGAAATTCAAAAGGAAGAATTCTCGTCTTTTGACTTTTTGATCGAGTTAATATTCTTCGAGATTGTAAAGAAGACGAAATACTGATATATAATATTTGAGAAGATTTAGGCTTTTAAGCAGAAATATATACTCTCTCTAACTTATCTATCAAATACTGAACTTCTGGGGAAGATTGATGGGAATCAGAAGATAGTATGGGTTGAGTATCACTAGGAGACTTAGGAGAAGGATGATCAACTTCAGATTTTAAAGATGAGGATCTAGATAATTTTATGGAATTTGATGGGGATATAGAGGGAGAGAGACTCTTCGATTGACCTTTAGATTTATCAGATAATTTTTCCATTCACAGTGCCCTCCTTCTAGCGCCATAATGTTGAGGTCTCATAATTTTTCTACTGAAACATGGGGGGAAAACCACTCGGTCCAGACCTTAAAGCAATTCCTTTTCCGTTTGGTGTAGTGGCTCCGACTGGGGATAATGGGATCAATTTCCTAATAAGGATGATTTTGAGGGTGTCGTTATTATATGAAATGCAAATTTAATCTATCTTATGCATCTATCTAAACCCCATTTTTTCTCTTATATACCCAGGTTGTTTCTTCCTTAATGTGATATAAAGAGATATCTTTCAACTATTAGTAATATAGAACATTTAACAGTTGAAAGAGATGAAAATTATGTAAGATGATTCTTCTAACGAAATATTAAATTCTGCATGTAACATTTATCTATAATAACGTTTCAAATATATAATGCAATAAAATATGACTGTCAATCTATAAAGAAAAACTAAATACAAGTGAATAAAAGTACCATATGTACGAATTTCTACTCATGTAAATTGACAATAATTGATCCGCTCCTTCTCACTTTCAAGCAATTTAAAGAGTACAGTAGTGCAACATCAATTAAAGAGATTTAATTGTCAAAAGATGACAAATGTGTTCCATTAATTCATCAAAGCATTCACAAACTTACAATAGTGCATTCTTTGCAAATGTTTTTGACAAATTTCTGGACCCTTCTCTAAATGCATGAGAGGGGTTTAAATAATAAACTAACTATGCTTTAAAATAGATTATTACAAAAATATAGAGGAGGTTTCAAATAACCATCCTCGTAAGAATAACTTAAAATACAATCTAGGAAAATAAAATAACAATTTTGATCTATGAATTTTTCCCTTTGTTCTGGATTTGGTCACGAAGTTGACAGATATCTATCTGTTACACCATTTTTTGGTCATATAACCTATTAATATTAGATGGACCTAAGTACACCATGTAAGACCAATTTTACCCTAAGTAAAATTGCCTTCACTATGAAAAATAACTTAGTAAACCACCTTTATTAAGTTGTTTATGGTCTAAATAGGAAACCCCATGAGGAAATATTAAATAAATCTACATTTGTTTGATTTTCCTAAAGGAATAATTAGTAAAACAACAGTTTAATTAATATTCCTGGCTATATTTAACCAAAAATAGGGAAATTAATTAGATAAATCATTATTTATCTTATTTTTTCCTAGGAATAATTATTTGAACCTTATTTAAATAATATTCTTTGTGAATATGACTAAATCACCCATAAATAATTAAATAAATCATTATTTATTTGATTATTACTCAACCACATCCTTAAAATGATAAATAAATCATTTATTTATTTATTATTTACAAATAAAGGGATTTGACCCAAGTCAAATTCCTTTTTCCTCCAACAAATATAATAAAATATTCCATAAAAGTTGGATCTTGATTTGGTTAATAATATTTTAATTATGCACCAATATCTAGACTAACTCAATATTTTGTTATAAATAGAAGGGTTTTTCCATTCATTCATTACCTTTTTTTGCCTAAAAATCACTCTGGATCTATACTTTTGGTCTGACATTGATCCATCATCATAGTCATATTTTGCTACCATTTTTGTCTGGGTTTTCTACACCATCAAGAGAGAGGGATTTTAGATCAGAAGTGTTGAGGACTTACAAGAACCCATCCCATTAAGGAGAACTGGTAACATCCTTCTATGTTTTCCTCCCAGGTGCCATTAATACAAAATTCATTCAACATATTCTTGTCTTGTCTATTGGATGCATGGAGTAAACCTCGTTTTATTTATTGCTTAATGTCTTTGGATGCATAGATCTAGATTTTTGCAGCATTTATCTTGATCACCTAATTGTAGATCTGAGGATATTGGTAGCCAAATTTGTTGTTAGGGTTGTTTGTAATGCACAGCTAAAGTGGTATTTTTTCGTAAACTTGGAATTAAGATTCATACTAACAACTGGCGACTCCACTCGGGTTTACAATTACGACTATTGTCGTTTTTCAGATTCTTGCATATCCAGCTACTTCAAACCCTAGGATTTCTCTTCAGCCTCTTGTTTTTATTTTCTTGATGTTTTTTTTAACCTATAAAACCCTAAAACATTAAAAATTGTAATTTCCGTGTGTTTTCGGACCTATTGCACAGGTGACAGACATCAGTCGCAACTGAGACAACACATTTTGCTGAAATTTTCTGCCGAGAGTGTCAGAAGTGCAGGTCACACTTTTTGGCCCTAAACCTGAAACCTGGAGCTTCAAGATGCACTTTTCAGCCCAAAAACTGTGACCTCTGCAAAAAACAGGTCAGAAACTGCGACCTCGACTTTTTGCAGGAGTTTTTCTGAAAGTTTTCTGGGTTTGTCTGGGACTCTGTTTAGGGTTGTCTGACCTCTATCTCTGCCCATTTTGGACCTGTACTTATTCCATTTTACTCAAATAAGTGGGAACCTAGCCTCCTATGGCTTCAGTACACTCCACTTTTGGTGTAAGAGTTTTAGTTGTTCCAGGTTGTCTGAAATTTCAGAGTCTTCAGCCATTTTTCAAATCTAATACCTCACCTTTAGATCCACTTTATATTGGATTTTTATTGATCCAAAACACCTCATTTAGTTTTGTTTGGGTTTTCCTCTAGGGTCACCTCCGCTTCCCTCCAAGATATAGTCTTTCGCCACCTCATTTACAACAATATTTCCTTTGATTTGTTGTTTTTTTCTGCACCACTTTCCAGTAGATTTGACCTTTAGATCCCTGTCCCTCCTGACCTTAGATCTATTGGCTATTTTAGTGTGTTCTGATTAGTTTTTACCCACCTACAGGCTAGTTGTTGAGAGGCCCGCCTCCTTGGGTTTAGATTATTGCATTATTAGCTATTTATTTTCTGTCATTTCAGTTCCATATACTATTATCTGCAAGTTTATTTACAGTTACACAACACACTTTTTATTTTTCTCTACAAACATCTAGGTTTAAAAATTAAAATTTACACACTTTTCACACACACCCTAAGTGAAAAAGAGCTTGGTTAGCATCCCCAAGAAAAGACTCTAAAAACATTGAAATCAATTGATCCTACACCTCTCTGCCCTTGTTTCGACATTGTAATCAGTTGATCCTGCACCTCCCTGCCCTTGTTGGTCTCTTTTTCCTTTGTGCCGTGTTTGTGTCGTCATCATTGCACCACCAAGGCGTTTATCCCAAAGACTTCTTGGCCTTCATCCTCAGTTTCCGGTAGGAAGACTTACTCCTCTGCGTAGGATTCGATTTAGTCCTCCACCGATTCCACACTCTGACTCTTCTTCTGGTTCATTGGGTTCTCCTTCTCATTCCGCCCCCGGTTCTCCTCCTGTCACCTTCACCATGTCTGGTTCAGGACCTAACGCTAGTGGTAACGCCAGACCTAACGCTGGGAATACTACTAGTGGGACCGAAACAGACACTACCCTGACTTCTCCCTTGCTCCCCTATATGGTAGGCCTCAGTCTTCCCAATTTTGACCAGTTGATAAATGACCCTATACATCATGATTTTGGTTGGCCTGCAATTCCAACCAAGCTCCCTTCTGACATCCCCAAGTTTGAAGGTCTTGCTAGTGAAGATCCTACAAATCATGTTCGATCTTTCCACATGTGGTGTTCGTCTAACTCCATTACCGATGACTCTATCCGTCTTCGGTTGTTCCAACATATGCGTACTGGTGAAGCTTCTAAGTGGTATGTTGATCAGGCCCTTTCCTCTCATACCACCTTTGTGACTCTTGCCCAGGATTTTCTATCTTACTTCCAGCTTCCCCTCTGTTATGACACTGGTACCGAACTTTTGACTTCTTTCTGTCAATCATCTGTGACCCGCCTATCCGATCATGTCCAAGAATGGCTTAAAATAAAGATCCTATGTCGAGCCCCTACCTTCGAAGGCTATGTCTACATGGACTGGTTCCTTAGATCTCTCTTGCCTGCTATCGACAAAGATTTCGCATCACATTTCCCTCAAACCGAAGAAGTCGCTCTCCAAATTGCATTAAAATATGACATGATCTACGCTCATTCGGGTTATGTTTATACCGTTATACCTAATCTTCGTAGACCCAGTGGTGCCAACGCACTGGGGACATCTCATGTCGTCGAAGGTATCGTTGGAGCTCTCTCTAATCCATACGCTCAACCTCCCATGGGCTATGGTTTTCCTCAGCGGGGGGCCAACACTTCCTGCACTTTTCCCCCTCCCGGTAGCATGTATCCAGGATACGGCATGCCTCCTCTTTTTTCCCAACCTCCTGTTTACCACACTTTCACCGAACCTCCTTATTATCCATATTCATAGTCTGGTGCTCAAACTCCTCCAGCATTAGCACCTTCGTCTCCCTTGCCTTCTCAACCCCCGCAACAACAGCCACCGCCCCCTCGGGGGGTAGGTGTATGCACAGCAGGGCGCGACTAATCCTCCTCCTTCCAAAAAGAAGAGGAAATGCACTCAAATTTAATCTGCCTCTGGTAATTCTAGACCTAATCTGCAAACTAATCCTCCTAACACTGCTAACCAGCAACAGGGAACTCAGCCCAAGCAGGACAGGCCTATTCGTATGAATAAGCCTTGTTCTTGTTGTAATGTTTATGGTCATCACACACATGATTGTCCTCTCTTACCACAGATGAATCAGATGTGGGAGTCTCAAGCAACATTGCGAGGATAGCAAGCCTCCCTTTCCGTCCCTCACAGTGTTGCACCTAGTCAGCCAGTTGTGCTTACTAATCCTTTCCCTTAGTAAGGATTTGTGGCTACCCAACCACCTGAAGGTCAGGCGGCCACTCAACCTCTTCCATCTGGTACCTCCGATTACCATATCCTCATGATGAACTCCAACCAACCTGTTATCATTGACCTCAACCTTCAGACTCGGTCTCATTAGTACAACAAGCCTCCCGTTACGTCTATCCCTGAGCCACCTCCTTCGATTTCTATAGAGCCTCTTTCGACACCTAATGGTCCCTTGTAGATCCCTCAACCTAAGACGAAGGTTCATACCAAGATCCCTAAGGGACCATTACACCAAAATGATACTTCTGGAAAAGCTACCCATTTGTATAGTATAGTAGATGATTTGGCACAATCTCTTGCTGCCATCTCAATGCTGGAACTCCTCTAGTTGTGCCCTTCACAACAAAAAGCTCTACTATCTGCCATGGGCGCTATAGATCCTGCCAATGATCGCTTGATTGTCTTCGATGCTGACCTGTCAAAACATCCTCCTCTTCTTGATTCTGTCGCCTTCCAAATCCCAGTCAAAATATGGAATGCCAACGTTTCCTAGTGTATCATTGATGAGGGGGCATCCACCTGTGTGATGTCCACTTCGGTTTGGAAGCAACTTGGATCACTTGAGTTGGCTCCTTCCACGATCACTCTCCGAGCGTGGGATGGCCATGCCTCCCAGCCCATCGGTCTGTTCCGCAATTTTCATATTACTCTTGCGGGCAAGACTGTTTGTGTTGACGTAGAAGTCATTAATGCCCCCTTAGATTACAACATTATATTGGGTCGTAGCTACACCTATTGGATGTATTCTATCCCATCTGTGGTTCACCGCAAGATTTCTTTCCCTCATCATGGAAAGATAGTCACCATTGACCAATTGACATGTTACGAACCGAAGTCTCAGACCTCCCCTGAGTCCATCATCTCTTCGGTGGCCAATAAGAAAACCGTCGATCCTTTGACCAGTGTCTAACCTGGAGTCTACAAAGAATCCTCTTTTCTTGGTACATTCCCTGGTCTCCCTCCTCTTGTCTTTGATCCCAACTCATCGAATGTTTGCATGATGCAATCATCTCGGGCTGTCCTCAAGCGGCCCGCTTCGACTAGTCAGCAGCCTCCTTGCCCTCCGTAGCCTGCTCCTAGCCCTTTGATTCAGCCTTCTAGACCTCCTCCTCCTGGCCCTTCACCTACAGATGGTATTCACGAGCCTCTTTATCCTCCTGGAATGGTTCCTCCAGGCCTTAACCAGCTTGGAGCCATCCTGCCTAGCCATTACCCCTCCGGTCAAATACCATTCCTAGCTCCCCCTCCTGGAGTGTACTCGGTACCTATCATGGTCACCCTATCTCTTCCTAACCTGACTCTGGGGATTCCCGTCTGGTACTTTGATCCCCCAGCCACTACCCCACCTGGTCAATCCAAACCTTATCTTGATTTTACGCCAGTTCAACCAGTCCCCATGACTTCTCCCACTGTTACAGTGCCTTAGCCACCTCAACAGGAACCCTTTCCTGTTGCGACCACTTCGGGTAAGAAGGGAAAAGCTCGCAAGAAGGAAACTAAAGACAAGGTTGCCTTGACAAACCATGCTCCTCCTTAGCCTCCAAAGCATACACCTCCGTGTGCTTTGTGTGATGTTGTCGGTCATGCCACCCAGAGTTGTCCTGAATTGCCTCATCTCAAATCCATGGTCAATGAAGCGTTTCTGGATTCTAATATCCCAGAGGTATATGTCACTATACCTGATTCAGTCCCAAAACTCAAGTCTTTGCGCACAAATCACCCCTGTGCTTTGTGTAATTTCCATGGCCACTATACTTACCTCTGTCCTTGCCTCGAGGACTTCCGCACCTCTCTAGTGGTAGTTTGCCAATTCGAGGCACAACGCAATGAGTCTTCCACTCCCTTATTTGCGTATTTTTCTTTAGCAGAACCAGAGGACACATCCACTCCCGTAGAATTTCACCCTCTGGATGTCGAAATGACAGAGTCTTCGGCCACTGTCCATTACCTGTCATCATCTATGAGATCCTCGGTGGAAGACCCCCCTAGGACTTCCCCTTCTGTTTCTCCTGACCTCCCTTCAGTGATCACCTTGGGCTCAAAATTGGTGGATCATTAATCTACTTGTTTTTCTGTCACCCCTTGTGATGATGCGCATGTGAACCTCTCTTCTCATGATGATGAGTCAGGTAGCTTCGCCGCGTCAGGTGGTCTTTCCTCCACCAGTCACCCCATCTTGTATTACGATGACGACATTATGGAATTAGTCACCACCCTTGACTTTATCTATCCCCCCTTACATCGAACCCATGCATTCAAACCACATACACCATGTGGCCATTACATTGACACCCAATGTTTGGGTAAGGGGGCACCCATATTTAAGAGACTAGGAGAAGCAATTCTCCACAACTCTCCTAGTGTATCTGGTCATGTCGACTCTAGTACCATTATTCTTCCACATTTAGAAGAACCTCTAGAGTCCCATATCACTTCAGAACACTCTAGGGATGATACCCCTCATCATTCCTTCATCTTACATCAACAACCCGGTCCCTTCAACATTGTAGTTGACCAACCTGTGTGCTTTCTAGGAGGGCACCAATTCATTATCTCCAAATCCTCTTTTTGGGATAGTGACACCATGTATGCAAACCCATAAACTTAAGTCCATTTGCTTCATATATGCAGTACCAAAAGAGATTGGTAATCCTCCATTCCCTTTCTCGAATTTCATAACCATAACAAAAACAAATGATGCACCACATCATTAAAATGTGTTTATATTCCCCCTTTATAAATACATTTTGGCATGACCATAACATGCTTGGGGGCACCTATGCCCCTCAACCATAAAAATCCCAGCTCTCAGCCAAAAACAACATTGCAACCCTCTTTCTCTGACAGGTTGCACTTTTCAGGTCATTTCCTAGGATAGGTCACAGTTTTCTACCTAGTAACTGCTACCCAGGTCACAGAACAGACCCTAAAAATTGCGACCTAGCCTGTTCATGAGCTTTGGGCACCTAAACTGAACTTTCATTCCATTGAAATGAAAGATTAGGATCAGGTCTCTTATCTGCAACTGATGGATCTCGATTCCAACAGTTGGTTTGTCTGCTATGATCACCGCAAGCTTTAGGGTCATCTCTCCTCACTACATTCACCACAGCTCCACATGCAAATGAGTGAATTTGGAGGGAAAATGCCTTATTAAAGTAAAACCCCTTATTTTTATTTCGCCTACTGCGGCCAAAATGTAGCTCAGTTTGATGAACCATATGTACCTTTAGAAATCTCTCACCGAGCCCTCAAATGGGTATCTGTTAGTTTTTAGTGAATTGATACTTCACCAAGACACATTTTGGCTAAGAAGCATAACTTCACCACTCCTCAAAATCGAATTTCTTCACTTGCAACACTTGTACTTGGGGCACCACTTTTCCTCCATATTTGTCCACGCTTGTCATCGTGAGTTACCATCTTGTACTCATGTTTATTAGGTCCCCATTGGACCTTTACTGTTTGGCAACACCATCGAGTCGCCCTTGTTTAGAGCATCCGACTTGAGTCGTCATTGCATTCATGGAGTCTATCCTGAGTCCCTTTTTCCTGTTATAGTCCTCCATCCTTCATTGCTTGGTCACTCTCTCGTGTCATACATTATGGCCTCCAGTCCCACTGTCCCCTATCCCTCATGATATTGTGTCAGTCGTTGCCAGGTCATCTATGCCCTTTTATGCTTTAACAAGGGAAGTCATCCATCCGCTACTTAGTACCCCCCATTTCTTCATCACCCCTGATGTTCGTCTATCAGTCGCTCGACTATTTTCTCTCATGCCTTAGTTGAGGACCCCTTATTGCCTCACCTATGGTGGACCTCCTTATGTCAACATCAGATCATTTATTACAGAAGACAAGTCTAGAGGGCGGTGTACCTTGGTTCCAGATTTTACTCTTGTTCGGTGCCTCGGATCAGGCAAAGGGACTCCTTATTACCCTTTTACTTGATTGTTTCTCAGCTCTAGCTCCTTACAACATGACCGAGATCCGTATATTTGATGGTCTAGTGATGCAGCAAATTGGACTGGTGATTCCCCGGTATGTGTGAGATGTTTTAGCCCTCATGAGGGGGTGGCCCTGCAGGTAGGCCCCCACATGCCCGTATGACCTCTTCATTTGAACCTTCGATGCAGCTCCATAGATTTGATGATGTTGGCCTCAGCCGCTTGCAGCACCTTTTTATTGCATGTATCAGTTAGATTTTCGGATCCCTTTCCTGTTTACAGGGGCATCTGGGTTGTATTTATATCTCATGTACTTAGATATTATTGTATAAGTCCTGGCTGTTATCCCTAGCATGGTATGTATGTGGGATTCATTATCATATTTTTATCTGGCTCATGTTTATGCCAACATGTACCATATTGTTCAGTCCCTTGTTTACTGGATGCATTATTCTTTGTACTTTGTCTCAGCAGGCATAGGTATGCCTCCCTCGCCGCCTATAGCACAGGTACTCACTCATAAAAGAGACTTGTCACACTTGTAAGTCTCGCCTCCTTAGGGTCTAGTCCTCTCAGCACTTTGATCTACTTTATATTTCTCTCTCTCTAACTTCCCCTTTGGTGTCTAGTGATTGAGTTCTTACAACGTACTTCGGTCGTACGATTAGCTCCTAATGCTTGCATGCTGGGGGGAAATCTGTTACACCATTTTTTGGTCATCTAACCTATTATTATTAGATGGACCTAAGTACACCATGTAAGACCAATTTTACCCTAAGTAAAATTGTCTTCACTATGAAAAATAACTTAGTAAACCACCTTTATTAAGTTGTTTATGGTCTAAACAGGAAACCCCATGAGGAAATATTAAATAAATCTACATTTGTTTGATTTTCCTCAAGGAATAATTAGTTAAACAACAATTTAATTAATATTTTGGGTTATATTTAATCCAAAACAAGGAAATTAATTAGATAAGTCATTATTATCTTATTTTTTCCTAGGAATAATTATTTAAACCTTATCTAAATAATATTCTTTGTTGAAAATGACTAAATCACCCATAAATAATTAAATAAATTATTATTTATTTGATTATTACTCAACCACGTCCTTAAAATGATAAATAAATCATTTATTTATTTATTATTTACAAATAAAAGGATTTGACCCAAGTCAAATTCCTTTTCCCTCCAACAAATATAATAAAATATTCCATAAAAGTTGGATCTTGATTTGGTTAATAATATTTTAATTATGCACCAATATCTAGACTAACTCAATATTTTGTTGTAAATAGAAGGGTTTTTCCATTCATTCATTACCTTTTGTTGCTTAAAGATCACTCTGGATCTATACTTTTGGTTTGACTTTGATCCATCATCATAGTCATATTTTGCTACCATTTTTGTCTGGGTTTTCTACACCATCAAGAGAGAGGGATTTTAGATCAAAAGTGTTGAGGACTTACAAGAACCCATCCCATTGAGGAAAACTGGTAACATCCTTCTATGTTTTCCTCCCAGTTGCCATTAATACAAAATTCATTCAACATATTCTTGTCTTGTATATTGGATGCATGGATTAAATCTCGTTTTATTTACTGCTTAATGTATTTGGATGCATAGATCTAGATTTTTGCAGCATTTATCTTGATCACCTAACTGCAGATCTCAAGATATTGGCAGCCATCTTTGCTATTAGGGATGTTTGTTATGCACAGATAAATTTGTCTTTTTTCGTACACTTGGAATTAAGATTCATACTAACACTATCATAGGCTTGAGCTGAGCTGGCTGCGAAATCCTCGATTTGACCTATCCCTTGAATACTGCGTTTGAAAGTACTGGATGCGATATTTTTGTTGAATATGTTAAGGATTGTAGAATCTGATACTGATGATAAGGTTTGATAAAAAAATTCCAGTAATTTTCTTGATCAAACTTATTTACCTTTTTAATTACTTCATCTTGTGTGTATGGCTTCTGATTCCACTATGTTTCCAGTTGTTTGACTTCTGAGAACACTTCAGACGTGCACTATTTGAGTAGTGTTTCTTTCACCAGTTGTTCACATACAGATTCAATAATTTCATTTGATAATTTTGACGTCTTCATTCCTGCTTTCTCTGCCTGCTTGATTTGTGCTTCCAAATCTTTGAACAGTATGTCCTTATGAAACTTATCTACCTGAGGTAGATCAGCTTCCTTTCCTAAGTCTGATGGTTGTCATTGAATGTGTTCTTTGATTTTCTTCTCGAGCCTTTCACATTCAAGTTTCTGAATAGCTACTTGCTAGATTAGTATTTTATTTGAATCAAAATAATATTAAATAATAGAAGCTTGATGGTAAAATACTTTCTGTTGTTTCTTTAACTAAGTGTTTAAAACCAATGCTTATTTTATAAATTTCTCTAATTGCAGTTGGCTCTGTAACCTGGTCATTGATGCTTCCAATTATGCTTGTTTCTCATTGATTTCTACTTGATGCGACAATTTAAGACTTTTGAAATCCTTTTGAAATTGGTCCATCTTTGCTTTCATTTTCTCATTAGAGTTGGATTTTTATTCATTTAATAGTCTCTCTAGTTCTTGTACTCTAGCTTCCTTTTGCCTCAGCAATACTCTAACCTCAGTAGATTTATCAACAGTGGCAGTAGAATATGCCTGCATATTGTGATAATGTGGTTAGGTGTTTCGTAGGATCATCTAATGAATCCTTCCATAAAACGTCAACAGATTCATCTGTGAGTTTTTAGACTGTTTCATCAGTTCTTCTCCTTTTGTTCCTCTTAACTACAACGTTATAACTAGGACTGTAGAAGATGTCCAATGAAGGAATTTCTTCAACTTGTAAAAATATTTTTTCTATAGGATAGGTTGGTATGATCTCTCGATCATGAGTCTCTGGAACTTTTTGTAGTGGATTAATAGTTTCCACTATCTTCTGGGAATTTTCAGGTGTTTGAAAACTAGTTACTTGATCAGTATTGGGATTAACTTTAGGATTTTGTATTGCTTCAGAAAACACATCCCATTCACTACTCAAATTCTTTGTTTGTGACTTTTCAGACTAATCAAGTGTGTCACTATTGTGCTGAACTTCTTGAGAATTTGACTCTATTCCATTACTTTCTTTTCATTCCTGCATCTCTATCTCTTCGATTACCTGATCAATTATCTTTTTTGGACTATCCTTTATGGATTCAGATTCATTTTCAAAGTGATCTGAATTGTGAGATTGATGCTTTGATTGACATTATTCATCCTCAGACATGTCTTTGGCTTCATTATCTAAGCTGATACTTGGAGTAGGTCTATTGACATCTTCAATAGTTAACAAGCTGAGAGGAACTCTCTCCAGTATCTTATTTCTATATATTTGGAAGGCTTAAAGATCATCTTGGCTAAGTTGACTGGATGCAAACTTGATTATATCTGAAAACTTCTCCATGCCTTGGAAGAGATCATCAAATCCATCTATTTCCTTTACAAAAGGCTTCATTTTGAGCTCTGTGGTGTAATTTTTAATTACATCATTTGGATCATACAACCTCTTTTGCATTACTTCCAAATTTAATAGATTAATCTTATAAAACTCTTTGTAGGTATTGCCAATATCAAAAAGTGAAAAAGTGCCGCACTATACGGGGAAATTAGGCCAAACAACCTTCTTAGCATCTTTCAGCTGTTTAGTGATACCATTAACAAGATGGTAAGCTATCTCTTGGGCAAGCAACTTATTAGGAACATAATATGGTAGGACATGGGGAGAAGAATAACTCCCAAATACTCTGACATATGTGAAATTCTCCTCTGCAAACCACCTAGCCACAGAAAGAATATCTGCACTAGCCTCTTCGGAAACCCTAGGGGCCTTCTTGTTGAATATCATCTGGTGCATAGGCAACATGACTCCATAACAAATTTTATAAAAATACAGGTGGAAGTCTGAATCCCAAAGGTCTTTGTGGTAAATGTGGATTGGGGTAGAGTCTTGGGTAGTCCATTTCCATCCCATGGTAGGAAAACTAGAAGAAAAGCAGATTACGTCCACGATATAGGCAGACATATAAAAGGGGGGTATTTCTTTAGATGAAACATTCCTTTTATTCCTATATTCTATGATGTGTTTGGTTAGCTTTTAAATAGGATATTTTCCCAATTCAAAATTGAGGAATTGACGATTGCGTCAATCAATGGAACCCGGTCTACTGAAAACCTAGTGGTATCAGGTTTGATAAACAATCTACACAACATACCGGCAACATAACAATAAGGGGAAGGAATTTGGGCAATTGGGTACGTGTCGAGTTTATCTCACTTCAACTTTCCATGGTCTTCCTTCCATTATTTGATGACTTTCATGAGATATCGATTCTCTACTCTAAATCTTTGCAGAAAAGTGTTGTCATATTTCTGTTGCGGGGAGGGTAGATGGTACATTTCTTTTAAATCATATGCCCTGAAAGACACTATGTTTTCTCCCTTTTAAACCTTGAATTTTCTGTCATCTATGCTTAAGTGGTCAACTACCCACTTAAACATATCTGTGTAAGGGAGAAATTTTGGCCTTGCGGCTACCTTGTGGACGAATTAACATGCAATGTCAAAATTAGTCGGATATGAAGAAATAGATAATTCTGCAGAAGCAACTTTATCTACCACTATTGGCTTTTGATTTTCAAAAAACTAATACATTGCTTCCCATGATAAACTACCACATTCCTTGTTGCAGGTGGTATTTGAAAATAATGGGGCCATGTCTGAATCTTCAATAGACGATATTTGAGAAATATCTTTGCCTTTCTTGTTCGTCTCTATTTTCTTTGTTATGTTAGTTGATTTCCCGATTTCAAGTATACTCAACAATCATTAGAAATATATGGAACAAAGAGATAAATCCGTCATTAATTTATTTTAAAAAATGAAAAAATAGATATGAATCTATCAAGTATGATATCAATCATCGATAATAATTTCAAAATCAAATCTCTTACACCTTCACACGAAATATCTATCAATCAAATTTAAGCCGTTAGATCTCCAATTTCGGTTTGATATGACATAAGTCATTTCGCATGCTTGAGTAATTAAATGTTGTTAGTTCGCACATCACAACATATAACTCTTATCGTTTGTGATGTTTTCCCATAAATTCAATGAAATGTGATCTGCGCAAATCGCACATCGCAACTCCTACGCGATAATGAAATTGTTTTCGCTTAAGTCATGCAAAATGCGAATTGTGCATTTAAAAAGTCAAGTGTTCGCGCTTAATAGGACTTTAGAGATTTATTTTTATTGTTTTGTTGGCTCATCGGGTCTGCAAAATCACACTTATATCAAATTTCTTTATAAGTTGATTTGTTTTAAATGAGGTGCGATGTGATAAAGAAATATAACGATAATTGAAGTGTTTGCAAGCTTTTAAAACATGACTTCGAAAAATGTTTAGCCTGTTTCATAGCCTGTGCAACTTAGATGATTATAAGTCTTTTTAATTTTTAAACTATGCGGTTTGCGATGCGCTAAAGGAATAAAGTGGAAAACTCAAAATAAAACTTTTATTTCCTAAGTTTTTTTGTTTTTAAAGATAAAAATAAATTTCCTATTTATTTCTAAAGGGTCCCCATTTATTAAAATAAATGGGGGGTGTTGTATAGCACAACATGTGGGTGAAGCACAAGCGATGTTGCATGTTCAAGGCCTACTAATGCATTTGTGTGCGGAAGAATGCAACACAAAAGTACATGTGCAGAACAGTTGTCCTCATAGAGTACTTGGCATGAGTACACCTGAAGAGGCTTTCACTAGTAAGAAACCTGATGTTCCACACTTTAAGATTTTTGGCTCATCTATTTATTTGTATGTGACCAAGGATGCTAGGAAAAAGCTGGAACCAACAGCTGAGGTTGGGATTTTTGTGGGGTACACTGAAACACCCCATAATTATCATATGTATTTTCCAAACAACAAAATGATTGTTGTGCGACAGGATATCAAGTTTGATGAGGAGAAAGCCATGCGGTTGTCCCTTGAGAGGAAATTGGACTTGCATGCAGAGGAGGAATTGTTGGTTCCCAAGGATGAGTCTCAAGATGTGGATCAACCACATGAGGAGGTTCATGGAGTGGAGAAAAAAACTCATGTAGATCCATCCATCAGAAATGGCAGAAGGTGCACCACGGAAGCTGATAGATTGAGTTTTGATGTTGCAAAGAATGTAGGAGTCCCTACTCCATAGCGCAAACAGAGAAAGTCTCCTGAAAAATTTACTGGATACATGGCTCTTATGAGAAAATTTATTGTGATTCAACCATATTCCTTTCAGGAAGTAGTGCAGCAACCAACTTGGGTTGATGCAATGGTGGAGGAGTATGACTCCATTTTCAAGAACAGTGCATGGGAGATAGTCCCAAGACCAGTCAAAACATTAGTGGTTGGATCGAGATGGATCTACAAGGTAAAGCAAGTTGTTGATGCAAGTGTGGAGAAATACAAGGCCAGATTTGTGGCCCAGGGATTCTCACAGATTGAGGGGATAGATTATGATGAGACTTTTGCACGTGTTTCAAGGTACTCTTCCATAAGATCCATCCTTGCACTCTCAGTGCAGATGGGTTGGCACATTCATCAGATGGATGTGAAAATTGCATTTCTCAATGGGATCATTGAAGAAGAGGTGTAAATAGAGCATCCTGAAGGTTTTGAGATCTTCAACAGTGATTCGCATGTGTCCCGACTCAAAAGAGAATTGTATGGGATGAAGCAAGCACCCCATGCTTGGTACACTCAAATAGAAAGCTATTTCACTACGCTGAGCTTCACTAAAAGTGAAGCAGATGTAAAACTATACCAGATTGTGGTTGAGGATAAGTTATTGATCATTTTTCTTTATGTGATGTTCTAATTTTGACTGGTGATGATTAGATGATACACTCATGTAAGGAGGATGATGCAAGGGAGTTTGAAATGAAGGACATGGGTCTCCTTCATTGTTTCCTTGGATTGGAAATATGGCAGTGGGATGGTGAAATTTTTGTGTCTCAAGGCAAGTATGCAAAGGAGATACTGGGTAAGTTTAACATGGAGAGCTGGAAACCCATGGATACTTCTCTTCCAGGAAATTGGAGGAAAGACGATGCTATAACTTCTGGAGAGGTAGTGGATGCTATTGTCTACAGACAGTTAGTGGGTTCACTAATCTATTTGGTGAACACGAGACTGAAATTTTCTATGCAGTTAAGCAGCTGAGTCAAGATATGGTTAAGCCTACCAAGCTTTTTTGGAAGGCGGGGAATTATGTCTTGCGATACCCGAGGGGCACATTAGAGTATGGTCTATGGTACAGATAGACAAAGGGAGTGAAGCGGCATGGATTCACGGATGTAGATTGGGTTTTCAGTCCATCGGACAGAAATAACACATCAGGAGGGATCTTTAACATTGGATTGACCACAGTTTCCTGGTACAACAGGAAGAAACGATCCGTGGCAATGAGTTCAGCAAAAGTAGAATACATGGTAGCAAGTCAAGCTGCATGTGAGGCTATCTATATGATAAAGATCTTGGTTGGTTTGTTTGGTTCTCAGATGGCTTTGAAATTGATTCATTGTGATAATCAGAGTTGCATTAAACTCTCTATTAATCTTGTGTTTCATGATAGGTTGAAGCATATAGATATATGATACCATCATCTCAGAGATTGTGTGCATAGAAGGATAATTTTGCTTCAGTACATTCCCATGGAAGATCAGGATGCAGATATTCTGATGAAGGCGCTCACCAGGAGCAAATTCAAATACCATAGAGACAGGATCAGGGTGAAGGATATTCCCTTTCTTGTTGAGAGGGATTGTTGAGATTCAACAAGAAAATTCAGCACCCACACCTAGTGCATTAAGCACCCTAACTAGGGTGGGGCCCATAGTGCTCTTTTTGGGTGCATGTCTATTTTGGCTATCCCTTAATTAAGATGGACGTTAAACTGTAATCTATTCTCAATGTGGACTTGAATCAATTAATTGAAAGTGAAAAACTCAGTTAGCTAGTGGATTTCAAGTTAGAGGTAGTTGGTGAGGTATGCAGAGTAATTCTAGTTGTAACAGAGTTCAAAGTGCAGTGGTGCATTAATTAATGCAAGTTGTAAATAGTTAAACTCTGTGAAGTGAGTTAAAATCAGTTTTGCTAGTTGTAACTGAAGATACACTAGTGAGAGATCTAGTGAATTAAATATTAATTAATTCACAACCAGTGATCTCACATGCAACTGAGGATTTACTATTATTAGCTGCATGCATGTCAGATCCAATGGAGACCCAGTTGAGTTCTAGGTGAAAGGGAATTTGACTATCAATTGTAGGATTATTGGGTTGCACACATGCAAATAAACACCCATTGGAGTGCCCATGATACTTTTGCAGTCAAGGTAGGCAAAAATTCCTATATTTTAGGGATCTATTCCATTAGGGATTGCAAAAGAAATAGGTTGTCTAGAGGTTGAGAATTGGCTATGTGTTGGTTATTTTTGCATATGACAGTGTGAGATAATTAGCTGATTACTGGAGGGATCTTGTGAGAAGATTTTTGTATGTAGTTGTCTCATGATCCATGCTGAATATACAATAGAAGATAGTGGGGTTTTCAGTTGTAAGCTTTCCTCAGGAAATTAACTGTGTTGTGTGTGATTGATATTTCTTCATGTTCATGTGATTAGCGATTGTGTTTTTAATTCCGAAAAATATTTGTAGAAGAGATTCAGTATTTAACTTTAGCACATTGTTAGATCGGGTGAATCCAAGATATACATGCATGTTGCATAATTTCTACACATTGGAGTCTCTAAAATAATAATTCATATTCCTTTTGTCCTCATCATGATTTTCATGGATTACCTTGTTACCACTCAGAAGCCTTTATTCTACCAACTTTTCCAAACCTTCCTTCAACCATTCTATCTTGACATTCATCATTTCTTCCATGACTACTTTTAAACCATCATTCAAAACTCCCATGTCCATTTTTATACCATCTATCTTAAAATTCATCATGGATTCCAATTCATTTTTCATTAATTTTTGTGAGAGAAAAATTTGTTGCACTTGTTATCGTAATTTTGATATAGCATGTTGTATTTCTTCCTCTTCTTCATGTGTCATAGTAGAGCTTTCTGGTTTCTCTGATACAAAATTTTATGCAAACATCTCACAAAGTATAAGAAAATATATATCAATGTCTTCAAAAATAACCTCTTAGAGGGGGAAACCTCATTTACATCACATAAATGAACAATTATTGGATGATACAAATGATAAGACCTCCTTGGTATATATACAAGTCTAAGGGGTCACAATATAATGAGAGCCTACATAAAAATAATAATGTAAGGGAAAAAAAATAACAATAGTGGGCTTTTATGGGGCACAACCATAATAATATGTGGGATACATGGGCACAACAATAGCAATAGGGGGCTACACTAACAATAACAATAAGGGGGATACATGGGCACAAAAATAGCAATAGGGGGCTACACTAACAATAACAATAAGGGGGATACACTAGTATTATAGGGACCTAACATATTAGGCACATTTAAACCCCTTCAGAGAAAGTTTTCATAGGTAATAATCTTGTTTTCCAAGGATGGACAAATAAAACATCATAATTTGGGAGCAATGGGTCAATTTGAAATCTTCCAGTACCACCAATTCACCCTGGGCTGCAAGATACTAAAAGAGATAATGTTATATGCTAGGATGGTTGTAATTTTTCCATAGGAATAATTCCAGCACTAGGAAAAGGTATCCTCCTCAGAAGATAGGATAAAACCACTTGAAACCATATTATTGACATAAGAATCCCATTCTTCCACCAAAGGAATTTGAAGACCCAAATCAACAGAGGATTTCCACCTTCCAATGTAGGAGTCACATGAGAAAGGAAAAAAAACATGATATAGCCTAGAGACACCTTGTGCCTTTAGCTATAACTTGCGCTCATCTGATAAAGTATAAAATGAGGATCCCCCTATGAAGGGGTGCTCCCCTAGTCTAGTGAGATGACCATTTCCCATCTTCTACATCAGCCATTTAGTGATCCAAGGAATAACAACCACCAAACCCCTCCAAATATTTTAGGTCAAAATATACTTTTACGACTCATGATACCAAAGCCACTGTAGAGATGGTTTATTTGAAGATACGCATCCATTATAATATTTCTCTAAATACCTGTCCTTGTAATAACCCATCAAAATATTTTCATAGCTAGGGAAAGGACAAACCACTATAATTTTGAATCCCCATTGTTATCACTGGAAAATCGTACAAGCAAATGTGACATTATTTAATGTCAGGCATAAGGATTTATAGGGAAGAGGGACATCAAAGAATCTGAGAAGTATTTAAAAATATCTAAGGTTTGAGGGAAAAATCAAATGGATACAAGTAAGACTAGTCAAATGTGCCTTTGCGCGCAAAAGTCTTCGATAGCCGCACCTTTGCGCCCTTTTTACTCCAAAATGCACACAATCCTAGGAGTGGCAGAAGTCACTTTCCGGGACCACAAGGCACACTCCAGGACATTTATTCCACACTTGAAGCCGCCTAAGGACAACCATCCTAGCCTCCTTAGGACATCAAGGGAGAACATAATGGAATAAATGTGGCACATAATGGAATCACCCTCCTCTCTTGGGTCACTATCCACAATGTACCAAGAGAGGGAAGGAGGATTTGAATTCTCCTATAAAATGCCACCAAGAGATGAAAAACTTGAGAACACATTGTTATGTTGGCTAGAATTTCCCCAAGCAATACCAGCAATGTGTGATCTAGAGAAGAGATAGAGGGGACTCAATTGTTGGCCATCCAACAACTCCAGTCCACCACAGTAGAGAGGGGGAGACTTTGTGCCAAGGAAGCTTAGAATTAAAGACATCATTGCTTCAGGACCTATAATCCCTAGTTCTAAGGGCCCCTTGGAAAGTGGGTTAAAGTTTCATCCTCATTCCTACCAACACTCAAAAATAGGGGACGTAAGTGCCACCGTTTGGATTATTGAAGCTGTTTGACTCTATTCATAGATTTTGTGTTATTTGTTTTAGTTTTAGTTTAATTTTTATGTTTGAATATGCATGTTATTTCTCTATCTATTATGTTTATGTTCTAGCATGTTCCACTAACTTACTTGACTCCATCTATTTTCTGCTTGTGACCAATAAATTAAGAGGGAATACCACACCCCTTAAGTTGGTGTGATTTTGTACATACGTGCACCAAACACACTAACATAGGAATGTCGACTCCACTAACATTTATTTCCAAGTTTATTTGGTAGTTCCTTTTTGCAGAGACCCTCGTCTTTTCTGTGGAGTTGGTCTGGAATTTCCCGCTTTCTCTTTTTCAGTCCCTAGTTCATCCCAAGTGACAGAATGAAGCAGAACAGCTCCAGAAAATTACATTTGCAGGAATTTGCGCGCATTTCTCACCAAGGAAAATTTTAAGGATGGAAGTTTATCTTAAAGTTTAGAAACTTTGGCAAATATTACTAGTCCCCAATATGAAAATTGAAATTTTTTTGATGATATTTTTGTAAAAATATATAAGTTTTTAATTATTTTACATTAGTATATACAAAATTTTGGTGATTTTTAGGGTGAAATAATTTTATACTATAAAATTTGGGCGAATCAATTTTAAAAAAATGGAAATTTGTGAATCTTTTTTCTAGAAAAAGCATGGAAAATTAGCCCAGTGCGAATATTAGCCCCTAAAATCTTCCCTGTTTCTCACAGACAGGATGTTACACTAAAACTTGTCACCTTGACATTATGTTGATTGTATGAACTATTTAACACTCATACATACCTCCTCTATGAGTCTTACAACCTTTACTCCTCATGTCAAGCCCTGAAACAAGAAGAAAAACCTTAAAAACCTCTGAAAGAATGTGTACGCAGGTAGCATGAAGCCTGCCTGCGTTCCTGGCTTGGGTACGCAGGTAATGCATGGCTTACCTGCGTTCCAGAACACATTTTTCCTTAAGAATACCTGGGTACCCCATCCAAACTCAAAAAGGTGAGAAAGTAAAGTTAAAAAGTTGGTTTGAGGTCAATTCTAGAAGGTTCTAGATGAGATTTTTTAGGGATGAGTACGCTTTGATAAGGTGCATGTATCCCTCACCTTAAGGAACTAATCCCTTGATGTGAGGAGCCTATCCCTTTGAAGAAGGATTCTATCCCTTAAAAGGTGGAATCCTAACCTCCTCATCTGCTCTATAAAAGGAGGCATTGGGTAGCCTCAAATGGTTAGATTTTGGAGATTGAGAATTGGAGTTCAAGATTTATGTGTGATTGAGTTGAAGTGCTGTTGAGATTTAGACTTCTTTCTGTTGAGCTTTTGAGAGGAAAGATCACATACCTCTTTGTGCTCCTAGAGGAAGAGTGTAAGACTTATCAAAGTAGAGGAGACTCCTACTTCGGACCCCAGGAAGGCCTTTTAAAACATCAAGGCTAAGGTTGTAAGGTTCTTCTGTTATTTTAATATTGATACAATCAAGTTTTGTTTTTCTCAATAAATTGTCATTCGATTGTTTATTTCAATAAGTTGTCGTTTGATCATTTATTTCATAGATTCCTTGATAACTATGATAGGTATGTTTTATAATTATTTGTTATACAGGTGCTATTTAATATTTGCTTGTTTGTGATTGCAGGTCGATTAAATACGACACTTTCTTGCGACGAAATAACTCTTGTTGCGACGGAAGAACTATTGTTGCGACGAAAGAACTCTTGTTGCGACGGAAGGATTATTGATGTGACAGAAGCACTACGACCGCAAATAAGCATTTGGATCTAAGGTAGGATCGACACCTTCATGGAATTTATTTGTAAAACGAATATATTTAGAGAAAGACAAACTTATTTGTTCGTTTGTTGCTAGATTGTCTTCTAACACTAGGGAGATCGGTATTTTCCGCAAGAACGATTTATCTGGCCAACACAGGCGCGCCCCAAGGCGCGCGTTCAGAGCTGACCTGTGCTTAGACATCATGCCTGTTTAAGCCTTTTGCGCGCAAAAAATAAAATGAAAAATTTCTCCAATATTTCCATCTTTTCCTCCTTGTAAAAGTGTCTGGCAGCCCATAATACATCTGCCAACACTGGTTGAGGTGCCCCGCAGCTTGCTAAAGCTTACTCTTAGCTGCTTTTGGTAGGCTTGGTGTTATTTTTATTTCAAGTTGATTTTTGCAAATTTCACACATAGTTTAAGTAGGGGGGAAATTAAATTTCATTTTGAAAAAAAAATATGTTTTGCAAATTTAGGTACCAAAACACATAGATAATTAGCCAAAGTAAGTGGCCCAAGTCCACGCATGCTTATCTAGTTCCTTTTTTCTAGTGTAAAATTCATTAGTTTAGTTCAATTTTTGCACTAGGATTTTGGGACCAGGACCGAATTGTCGATAGAAGAGAAAGTAATCTCTGTTGCCTTTGCACCCTCCAGTGATCCTAGGCAAGCATATGAACACTCTCTATTCATAATTCACCATCTCCCTATAGTTGATCACATAGATTAACATGTAAAAATAGAAATTAGCCCATATTCGCACATGTTTTTCTCTTAAGCAAGGAACAATAGAACACAATTTAAATAAGGGATTTTTAGAAAAGGATCGTCACATATCCAAACATTCAAACTATGTGCTTGTTCACTTTTTTCTCACACACATCCACACACTAAGCAAAGCAAAGATGCCTAAAACTAACTTAACAAAACTCACTATATTCTCCCCAAAGAGGCCACAAAAGAATTTATAGTCTAAGTTAGGATCAAGGGGGTAGGCATCCAATAAGCCGCCTTGATCATTCTTCATATTGAAAAATATAAGTTGATTTTTTAGGGAGCTTTCAAATCCACCTATCAGCCCACGGAAAAGAAAACCCAAGCATGGTAGAGACCCAATTTAGAGGGGGTTAGGCTTAGGCGCAGTGCGTGCGGTATCAGTTGGGGCTACCTGACCTGGCTGATACTCGGTACTGTTAGCTGAATTAAAAAGAAGCCCAAGACTCGAACGCTCATGTGGGACGATGGTAATTAGTGGCCAATATTAGGGCATCCTTTCCCTATAGGTGACAGTGCAAGCAAATGCTAGATCCTCTACCCTTACCTTGGTGGATTTTTCTTCGGCTGACTAGGGGCGTTGATAGCTCTTATAAGATGTTGTGCTAGCACTCTCAAGATATCTTTTCAAGACCCAGTTACATTTTGTGTGTGAGGACAATTAGGTCTTCTAGGATTTGAGTATCACATGCAAAAAAACAAAAAAACATATTTTTTTGATTGACTGATCACATAGGACTAATCTAAAGGGAAAATTTATTTTATTTTCGCTTTGTTTTATGTATTTGATTAGAATTTTTCTTTGATCATAATATTTATCCTCTCAAATATTTCCAAAGCCATACCTAGTTGACACCAGAATGGACCCAACGAGACCTCGTTGATCTAGATGTATTTTGGACCTCCCCCCATTACCGGGAGGGGTTCCAGGTCTTTCGCCATTTAGGCGTCAAAGACGGAACACTGCCACCATTATTGGTTCATCCTTTATTGGGGAATATTTAGTTGGGAACCTTGGTCGGTTTCCCAACACCACACCACACACCACTCCTCCCACAAACACTAGAGGGAAAAGGAGTGCTACCCATTCGGGAAGCCAGGTGAATGCACAATAGGGTACATCACATACTAACCCTCTTCCTATCCAGAACATTGTGTTTTCACAAGCTGCAATGGCTACAACCTCACAGTAACCCTTTATAACTTCGTTAAATCTACCATATTTAACCAAGTTGACAAACGAACCCATTGTGCACAACCCCATATGGCCTCCCATGCCCACAAAGCTCCCTTAGGACATTCCAAAGTTTCAAGGAAAGAAAGTAGAAGACCCAGGAAATCATGTCATGACTGTCCACCTGTGGTGTTCATTTAACAACATCATTGATGATACCATTCGACTGAGACTATTTCAATGCACTCTGACTGGAATCACAGCGAAATGGTATGTGGAGCAACCCTCTACTACACATGGAACCTTTAACGCCCTCGCCACTTTTTTTCTGACCTATTTTTAGTTACCCAACCACCATCATTCCAGAATGGAATTATTGTCACATTTTAGGCAAACCCCCATTGTCCATATCTCATACCATCTCCACGAATGGCGACGATGTCGAAGTTTGTGCAAAGCCAAACTCAACGATCGAGTTCTGTTAGACCTGTTCCTAAAAACTCTCACCACGGAGAGTTTAAAGGATGTGGTGCAGCAAAAGGCCATATATGAAGAGGATGCCATCAGTAAGGCTCAACAGCTCGAGTTGATATATACACAGTCAGGGTATATTTACAATATCCTGCCAAACGCCCCACGCCTGCAAACTTATAAAGAATTTTCAGGCACGTCAAAATCTGTAGACGTTTTAATTGGGTCATTGACCCAAAGTTACCAAGCCAGTAGCATTCAAAGCCCCAGTTACGTGTATGATTCTACCCAGAATGTACCACAACCCGGCTACCAAAGTCATCACATGCCTCCACAAAATTTGACTAAGAGGGTGTCGTCATATCACCATTAGTAAGGAGGACCCTATCCTCCAGCTCAGGGGACCTAGTACGCAAATAGACATGTTGATGGAAGAGCTCCCCCCCAATAGCCATTTGCAAACTAGGGGACTGCAGTATGCTCATTCCATAGCACAAGACCTGCCAATGAAAAATAATGCACAGGTGAACTTTGTGCAACCTTCCCAAAACCAACCGCGCCAACCATATAACGAGAAGAATTATCCTCCTAATGCGGTTAAGAAAAAAGGAAAAAATAAGCCTAAAGGAAATCATAGGCAGGGGGAAACAACCAGTAATGCCCTCCATGATCTCAGGCTAGAGGCAAATCCAACTGAAATCATAACTAGGAGACAAAGAATTCCCAAAGGAAAAAAAAGGCCACCACTTTGAAAAAACCACTCTTGTTCAATCTGTGGTGAGTACAGCCATTACACTCACCACTGTCCTAACCTCCTTGAGTTGAAAAATCTACAGAGTAACTGTGGACAAGGGGGATCCACCCAACAACAACCAGTCATGCAGGAGCCCTTCCCCCATCAAGGGACAATTAGCACTCAACAAAAAACTCCTGCCGACTCCGGAAAGAATAACCATGAAATCTACATGACTGGTGAGGAAATGTTTTTTCAAACATGGAATCGAAATTACGACACCCCAACAAACACCACCGCGTCAGGGGCTAGTACCAGTGCACCAACTACACCTTTTTCCATATCAAAGATGCCTATCGACCCGTTGGCCAAGATGGCTAAGCGACCAAATAGGCGAGCAGGAAAATATTCCAAATCAGCCCATAACTATAGCGTCATGGATGATTTGGCTCAATCTCCCGCTGCCATGTCAGCTTTGGAAGTATTACAGTCCTGCCTAAAGCAGCAGAAAGACTTACTTTCTGCATTAGGCGCTATCGACCCTGCCGATACATGCCTGATGGATTTTGATTTAGACAAAGCCACCCCTAGGCTTCCTTCAATGGTAGCCTTTCAGATACCAGTGTCGGTCCAAAACATTACCATTCACCGATGTGTCATTGACGAGGGTGCATCCAAATGCATCATTTCAAAGAACGTTTGGTAGAATTTATGGCGTCCCAAACTAAAGCCATTAGACATCATGCTTAGAGCATACGATGGTGGCCCTTCAACCCCCGTTAGTCTCTACCAAAACGTCTCAGTCTACTTAGCCGGAAAGATGGTCCTTATAGATATTGAAGTCTTAGACGCCCATTTGGACTACAATATACTCCTTTGTTGGAGTTATATGTTAGCCATGTCAGCCATCGCCAACTCTATCTTCCGAACTATGATGTCCCCCCATGAGGACCGCATCATTACCATCAACCAATTGATGCATAGCAAAAAGCGACCCCTAAAAAATACCGATGTTATTCTACCCTACATAGATACATTCGTGGACGCACTTTCACGGTACCAATAATATGGCCCAGATCAGTTCAAAATGTCATCCATCCTAGGGTTATTCCTAGGAGACCCGCCTATTATACTTGAGTCACCACCTCATGTCATAGGGGCTACGGTGTGCATGATGTCTACATCCAGCGTCGAAGATAGTTAGGACACTGACACAAGAAGTAATGACACTAATTCCTTGGCCACGATAGCCTCTCTAGCCTACGCCGCTTCCCAAACCCCTTTCCTCTACCCCCCAGCTAGTTTCGTATCCCAATAGGTCTTGGCTACAATTGTGTTACCAAACATATCTTTTGCAATACTAGTTTGGTACCTCTTTCCCCCTATTGGGATGAGAGCCACATAGATCACCGCCACAGGGTTAAATCCCCTCAGTCCAGAGGAGGCCCCACCCATTTAAGAAACCATCGAGAACATCCCTACAAAGGAAATTCCCATTACAAAACCGATGATCACAGCTAAGAAAAACAAGAGAGGAAAGAGGGTGGAGACTCCCGCAACACAATGGAAATCACCTAGTTGCGCCATATGTGACGTAGTAGGACACCCTACCCATATCTGACCAAATCTGGATAAACTAAAACCGCTCCTTGGCTCTGAGGCAGAGATCGCGGCACGACGTTCCCGAAAAAAGGAACTTGCCACCAAAGGAAAAGGCAAAGCATTGGGTACCAACCACGCATGCGCTATCTCCAGCAATTATGGGCACTATACCAATCATTTCCCAGAAATCCTGTGATATAGCGACGCCTTACACGCCATCAAGCGATCCTATCAAGAGGATCCCTCCACCCAGCCATCAAGATATGGACCTTGCATCATCCTATACCTACAAGAGGAACGATAATCACTAGAAAGACGCCCATTCATATTTTCCCCTCCTATTATATGCTGCATGATGTGCAATGAACGTGGTCACTTTATCAAAGAATGCGCAGCCCTAGAACTCATCCACAAATGGTATCCTATAGAAAGGGTTTATTACGTTGGATTGCGGGCAACACAATTCACATGTCCTTTATGGGCCGAAAACCACCTTCTAGAAAATTTCCACTATATGCCCTGATTCCGATTAGCACTCGCTATTTTACGGTTAGCCATAGTCCGCCTCTCCCAAGAAGATGGCACAGACTTGGAATCCATGAACAAATCAACAACCCAAGAAGATGTGATGACCAGATCCATCCTCTTCCAGTCAGCTGAAAAGCGGCCAATTAGGGAACCCTTAGTTTCACCCAACCACTCTCTACAAAGAATACCAACATATGCGTTATGTAAAACACCCAAACATGTGGTCGCCACTTGCCCTGATTTAGCAGCATTACAGTGCTAGTACCCCACCATACCACAAGCTGAGCACGACGGACCCCCATATCTAAGATATTTTTCCCAGTATGTCAGGGCAATCATTGTGGGAAGCGTTGTACCTATATCTCGCAAGTTCATCCTCTCATTGATATGATCCATACATTAGAGAAGAAATGGGATGATCTCCTCAAACGATATAGAAAATACATCAACCCCATACCAACAACCCCACACCCACAGCGGCATGATCGGAAAACTAGAACAGCGCACCAACCAAGCATGACCTAGGTCCAACCTAGGATAACATGTGAACTATGCGATTTGAATGACCCGTGGGTCAATCAGTGCAAGGAACTGAAGCCCCTCGCAAACAGTTTTTTCACAGTCTCTTCTCTCCCACAAAAACCTCTCTCTAACCAAGAGAAGATCACGTGTACTTATTGCCATATTTGTTCGAAATGTCCCCAAGCTAAGAGCGGCAAGAGCAGTGTTAAGTCTACACTCCCCCAAAAAGCTAGACACACCCAAGCCAACGACACATAAATGGAAGCAGAAGACCTCATCTTCTACATCAGATCCTTTCCAAGCATCCACATCTAGGACGAAGAGTAGTGTTTCTTCCCACACAATCTACTCAGTCAGCACAATGGAACCATGCACCATATGCACTAGCCAGAACCACGAACCAGAGGCATGCCCGTTAATGGAAACATTCAGGCACCTCTGCACCAGGCACAATTTCCACCGACAGGAAATTGACCATCCTAAAAAGGAACCCAACCTTGCTATTACACAAACTCCCATCACAGAGATTATTTCCCCACCAAACACCGACGACATGATACACCATATACAATTTGCATCATTATTCGGAACTAGGGCTCAGGCCAACAACACAACTTGGACCCCTGAACCTGTTCCTGTCATAAAAAATCAGGGCACCTTTCGCTTTTGAACTGATTTCCGTGATATCCAAAATTTACATGTCTCCATCGAACTCCTCGATGATACCCAACCTCTAGAACAACACCTAGTATAGCTAGAGTTTGTCGAAGAAATCCAACGGTAGTCGCTACAACACAATGAGGCCTACAAGAAAAGGGTAAAAGCATCATTCGACTGCCACATCAACCCTTGCTCATTCACCGAGGGAGAACTAGTCCTCCGCTACGATGTCGCAAAAGAAGCCCTAGGGCCAGGAAAGTTCAAACCCTTATGGAAAGGACCCTACATCATAAAACACTACCTCCACCAAGGGGCATACATCTTGATGGAACCGGACGGGACATGCCTCAGAAATCCCATCAAAAACCTTTACCTCAAGAGGTTCTACCCATAAGGGCCAGGCAGGTCCTACCCTAAAGTCAACGTACACAAACCCAACCACTTTAAATTTTTGACCAAAAGACTTGTTATAAAACGTGCTCAAGTGTCACAATGGATTACCTATCTGACCCTTACTTCGGATTTGCTGATGGAGCATCAAGATGGCCTCAAAGTTTAGCAGTGATCGCCTGGGTTATCTATCACCTCGACCAATCACCGCTCTACACTAATGGCGTGTGCATCGGTTCAGCAACAAACAATCAGGTAGAATATGACGTAGTTGTCAGACTTATGTGTGACGCCCTCCATCAGGGCATAGACCATATGCATATCTACCTTGATTCCCAGTTAGTAGTATCGCAGTTAAACCAAACATTTGAGATAGAAGACTCACATCTATTTAGAAAATATTTGTGTGTAAAAAGAATAAGCAGACAATTCGACTACATTACATGCACACATGTACCAAGGAGTCAAAACAAGACAGTTGATCGCATAACTAACAATATTCTAAACTAGAATACACCTCGAATAAACCGTCACACATAAAACACAAAAAACATAGAAAACATAGATATCCATCAGCATAACATAATCCATAAGCAAAAATAGGGGGCACACTAGGTAGAGCCACACAAAATATCTCTCATATATATATCAAATGTATGTGTCATAGAACAAAAATCGTGTCTCTAACCCATATGTCAGCCCAATAAGACACATTAATCAGTCATCAAAATAATGGAAGCATCCTCATAATGGGTGCTTTCCCCATGTACACAAAATACTCTAGGGCGGTGCTCCCCCAGGTGTGGCACCTGGACCCACTGTCGCTCCCAATACCACTATTGGAGCTGCCGTCAACACTGAGACCGCCACCTGACATAAAACTGGATAATAGTCCCTCTCTCGGGCCATCAAGGTCTCCAGCCATACCTCCTTGAGGTCATCTAAAAAGCCTCGAGATGGCATCCCCTGGGTCAAGCAGTCCACTTGATCCCATGCGTCTTCTATAACTAACACCCAAGTGGTCATCTCAGCGGCATGAGCCTCTGCTGCATCCGGACGAGAGTCCGCTGCATCAGCACGAGCTCGCTCAGTCATTGTCTCGGCAGCAGTCGAGCTACTGCCCTCCCCTGAAGGGTCAGCCTCACCACCAAGTCCCCCACCCTGAGGATGTGTAGGAACTCCTCTCAGCCCCACACGAGCTCCCCGAGGTCTCTTAAGAGGATCGTGGCCAAAAAATCGTGCCACGGGGTGACCAACCCCGCCAACATCTACAAGAGTAACCAAAACTATGTCAATGCCACCATAAGTACACATGTAAAAATAAATACTCAAAGAAATGCAGAAAATATAAAGACATACCTGCTGGCCCCCAAACGTAGCCAGGAGGGAGGCCGATCTCTGGATCCCCCCAGAAATCCATCCCTGCATATCGGAAGGGCAAGAAAATCTAGGGATTGGCCTCAAACCAGGCCTCTGTCGTGGCATTCTAGTAATGCCCCACCCTACCCCCACCTCCTCGTGGCATCACGAGAGCCCACCTCCTCATATGAGGCTCCCGTGGCCCCCCAGTATGCACCGCCACCACCGGTATGAAAAACACAACCCACTCATACATGATGCTGCATAAAATATTGGCATAAGCAAACAGCTTTGATCCATCTCAGACCTTTTGAAGCTATGCCAGCATCCCATCATAGCAGAAACGAGAAAAATAAAAAAAAATGTCCGGCCCTCAGTCAGCGCAAAACTCTAACCTGCATGCCCAATTCCCAATATCGAGCCGACGACCCTACTAGTCACACGATAGTCACCAGAGCACATCGCTTAGCCAGATTTGTCACCGATGCAATGGCTATGCACCCCTCCATAAGAGGTGCCCTACCACAATGCCGCATCCGGAAACACTCAAAATCCACCCTCCCAGAAAGGAGGGGAAACCGCGGCGCCTCACCCTGAGGCAACAACCCAATCACAAAGTAAATATCTACCTCAGGATGGATAGAAATGTCACACCCATGCAACACAAACACCTTGTGCTGCCTGTTCCAATGTTGGATCCGGTAAACTGAAGTTGGTCTTGTGACCGAAGAAGGTTGTTCTCCACAAATTTTAGGAGACCCCATTGCCCCAACTGTTGGCGCGCTTGATCGTCGGTGGCTAAAGAAGTACGGAGCTCGGGCCAATCCCGCTCCCTCCACAACATCATGTCAACCAAACATGAGCACATCAATAGAATGAAAACCTCAAAAAAGCAGGCAAATTTTAAAAATTTGGACAAAATTTCCCTCAGCCCTCCGCACGCCTTTCCCTCATACAAGCACACAGAAGGCGTGCCTGTATTTCTCACAGGCACGCAGAAGGCACACCCAAGGCTGAGAAAAGCACACATAAGGTGCGCCCAAGGTTGAGAAAAGTGCGGATAAGGTGTGCTCTTACCCTGATCGCCCACGCAATCCAGGGTAAAATAGGCTCAAAATCCATACAAACCAGTATTGTACAGACCCCAACACCTTCAAACTGAAAAAAATAAAATACAGGACGTCGTGGAGTTTACCTTGGCATAATATCGCTAATCCTTGGTACTCAAGCTAACTGCAATGGCAAGAACTGCTCTGCAGAAGCCTCTGACCTCTCAATACTCAATAGACACAAATGAATCAAATTAGGGCCATATTCACCCATATATTGCCCTTTTCAAGAAATTTGAAAGACCACAACGAAAGCTTAGAAGGCCCGATCACTAGACCGAAAGCAGCACTGGGATCAACACTCCATAACACCCAAAGGCGATACCAGACATTCGCACCCCCAAAAAAATAAATTTTTAGCACTGGCAAGTATGCCCTCTCTCATCTTATTTAAAAAAAAAACATGTCTTTCAATAATCTTTGATAAAGAAGATTCTTTCACTTGGGGTAGTTGTTTTTGAAGGTAGAACGCAAACCATCCACAACTCCATCCACTGAAATTTCCAGAGTAGGTATCATTCTACCCTCAGCATGATAGAGTCCCAGAAAAAATATGCATATCCTGACATCATTTCTCCATCAGAAATCAACCATAGGTTCCACACACCCTGTTATCACCAAAATTGTACTTGATTGGCTATTGATCAGACAACTTCAGTGTAACTGTTTCAAACCACTTCTAACTGAAACTTAGCCTCTTCAGTCTAACAGGGCTCTCTCAAGGGGGTTTTATGATTTAGATAATGATAAAGATAGATGACTAACTCTATGAATTATGTCTTGGTTTTGTATATTTACAGGTTGAAAAGATGAAGGCTTGTTACCATTGGGCTATGGAGTCAGTGACAGGGATAAAGATGAAAAAGGATCTCCTTATGGAAGCTAAGGCATATAGATACTCAAATTACATTAGAATACACATGCACATGGTTTACTCAATATATAGATGTTCAAAAGAAGTCAGAGCATGAGACATGAATTATGAGTAATGAACATTAAGATACTAAAAGCAGTACATTGAAAAGATATCCAATAGTTTAGTGCTTGAAAGGAAGTCAGAGCATGCTAAGCAAGAATTATGAGTAATAAAACATTAACACATTGACAAAAAGTAATAAGATACATAGTGTTCATGAAAGTATCAAATGAATCTCAGGTGAAGGAAGAAACCAATAGCCATTCTCCATTACTGATCAAAAACCTGTTTACAATAGCAGCAGTCAGCCATAACATATCCCCACCTCTTCTAACTCTAAAAATTAGTCCTTTATAGAATTAGGAATCATAAAAATGATTTTCCACCTTGCTAACCTTTAAATCCCACCTCAAATACCTATTTCAAATAGGATTAGCTCACTTGGAGACTTCCTAGGGATATTTCTATTTTGCAGAGTTTGAATCCAAAAAGGACTCTTCTTTCATTAAATAACTCAAAAAATCCATTTAATAACCCATATCAACTTCAACCAACTAACTTGATGAGTGTGCTGGAGTGCTGATGTATCACTATTCCATGTGAATGATGAGTTGGACCTCCTCCAAGTTGAATTTTACAATTTTTTCACCATTATGGCTAGTGAAAATTCTGAAAAAATAGGCCTCCAAGATGAGTGTATAATCTCCAAAATCTGATGGATTTACAGAAACTAAGAGAGGCTTTTGTAGCTAGGGCTTTGATGAAGAAAAAACTCTTTCATATTTCCAAAAAAAAAAATTCATTTGGCCAGAAACGAAACTTGAAGTTGACTGTTAAAACAATCATGTACAGGAAAGTTTCGTAACAACAGTTTCGTAGCGAATTTAATTTATCAATTTCTGCCACCTCCTAATGAATTTGCAAAAACTGAGAGAGGTGTTTGTAGCTGGGTCTGTGATGAAGAAAAACCTCTTTCATATTTCCAAAATTAATTTTAAATTTCTCATAAACCTTAATAACATTTCTCTATGAAAACAGGACAGTTTCGTAGCGTTTTACTGTTCTTCAAGCCCAGACACGCTATGAAACTGCTGAAAAGTGCTGAAATTCCAAATTTTTGTGTAATTTAAAAAATAAGCCTCATAAGTGCCAAAACCTTGCTTCTAACATGCAATTAGCCTTAAAAACCTTAAACCAACTCACCTTATGATCCTTGAGGCATTTCTTCCTCATTTATGATGGGTTGAGCTATTGGCTCTTCAAGCATTGTCATTTTTAGACCTTTGTTCTGAAATTCATCATGGATTAATTCAAGCTGCTCCTGGAGGTCCTTAACCTGATTTCTCAACCTTCTGTTAGTAGAATAGAATTGCAAATTCATCCTTCTGACATGTTTGGCTTCTTTCCTCAATGGCTGGGTCAATTTTAGGAAGTGTTGTGTGTCACATCTAAAGTCTTAGACTCACTATCAACAGTTGTCCTTCTAAATACTTCCATAGATGTTTGGTCTTCATTGATCAAAGTAATATCTGCTGGTTCATATCTCAAACATTGTCCAGCCTTATTTGTCCTTCTTTTTTTTTCCATAGTTTCTTTAATGTCTTCACAGCCTCACTTGATAATTTGCAGCCTCACTTAATAGTTTGCAGCCTCACTTGATAGTGTGCAATGTAAACCTTTGAAAACGCAAGCCACAACTTTAGATTAATGTAATAGCTCTCCAGAGTTCAATATCACACAAGAAGGAACGAGAAATGAGAAATGTCTAAATTAGGAAAGGATTTGAAATTTTGATGTCTCCTCATGACCTTATGATGACTCATACATACCTAAACTGATCATGATGACTGCAGACCTAAGCATGTACCTTTGTTTTATCCCTCCATGACTCGAATGTCATCTAACCTACTCATTCCCAACAATTGTCTGACACCTAGCAGCTAGGCTGACAAGACAGACAGGAAACCGCGCTTTTGTAGAGTTTTTAGTGTTAATTTGGCTATTTTCGCTACGAAACAATCAACAATTTCGTAGCGAAAAGTGATTTTTCACAGTGTATTTCGCTATGAAACTGTAGTTTCTTGGCTAAAATGGAATTTTCGGTACAAAAACCTTGGAAATTGAAATTAGTCAGAAAATTATGAGTGATGTGACATGAAAGGATTTGAATGAGGGTGGGTTTAGACCTTAGGATAGGCTAAATTAAAAATTTTCCTTGACCAAGTAATGAAAAATGAATTCTATGACCCTACCATTAACACATGAACCTCTAGGATTTTTTCAAATGATGCTTCATTTTTATGAGTGATAACACACCCGACCATGTTTATCATCACCCTACCTAGCACATGATAACCATCCTCATTGGTCAGTAGAGCCTCCCCCCCCCATGGCGCTCGTCAGCCATAGTAGACCATATATCACAACACAAGTGATGCCATGGCCATACCACTATAGTCCAGGAAGCACCTCATGCCCATTCACTCGCCATGCATAAGGTCAAGTTTTACCATATTAAAGAAAACCCCTTTCCTGGACAACCAGGTTGTACAAGAAGATCAAAAGAGCACTACTGCACCTCGCATTTGGCCCACCATACCTCCATCAACATAACCCATATGCGATACTTTTTCATCTGTTTCATCAACCTCACACATGAGACCAACCAATGGGCCCCCCACCCTCAGCAAAACACCATCTTATCATCATCAATGAGCGAATACTTTCATGTTTTTGGGGCACTAGTCTCTGTGTTTTGTACAAACCAAACCTCATTATTTTATTCTTTTGGTAAGTGTACAAAGACTGGAAATGGTGCACTATTTCCCCCACTCACTCATTCATTTTTTCTCCCATGGCAGCAGTCCCTGACCACCCTTGGTCGGAGTATACTACCCTCACGCAAAAGCCACTACGACATTCATAACTAGTTTATACCCACCCTAGATGTCCTACCGACTCCAGGGATTTCCCCATCAAAAATAATTATGACTACCACCAAGTTGCTTTTTATACTCCGACCTTGGGCCAATGAATCCCCATCATCAGCTTTCAGTCACCCCTCGTCACCATGCCTATGTTAAACCCATCACATCCAGGATTTTGATCCTCCGTATCAGCACCCCCTCATTTGGTTGAGGCTTCCTTTTTGTTGACTTCAACACCTATATTCCAAAAAGGAAGCAGTACCTTGGATCACCCCTATCCATGAAAGGGGCATCCTCAGGTGGCACTGTGGGAGACATCATTTTTCATAGATGACATTGATCCTCCTAACATTCGACTACAACATAAGCTTAAATTTCAAGATGGTATCGTACCTTACAACCGTTTCACTTTGATCAAATTTGTCGAAGACCCATGCCTTTATAAGCGTCTCTTGCAGCAATGCTTACACAGGAAGGTCCTAGCCAGCGCTTATGCCTACAATGAGAATTTATATGCCATACCAATTTTACGCATATGGGTACCACTTTCCACCTATTTTCAAAGAAAAAACACCCTTGAAGGAGTCAGCAGTCGTCGTCATCAACCAATAGATCACTACCATATTAGTGACATAGACAGAATCTGAATCTGTCAAATATATTTGTTTAACTAGCCAAAGCATCACGAGCATGGGACGTGCCCGCCTCCTATAAAATTTGTATATATTGTGTTATACCATTGTTTAGAGGGATCCCACAGGACATGGTCGCTCTGCAACCCAGTGCAGGGTGTCTCCAATTCCGAGCTACACACAGGTCTCTCTCTCTCTACACATAGTATAGAGAAAATAAACTATAATGTATTTCAGCTTTACAATTCTTCCTAGACCTCACACATTAGGGGGCAACTGTTATCAGTGCAAAATCATACAAGAAAATGTGACATTATTTAATGTCAGGAAGAAGGATTTACAGGGCTGAGAGACATTAAAGAATCTAAAAAGTTTTTAAAAATCTCTAAGTTCTTACAGAAAAATCAAATTGATACAAGGAAGACTAGTCAAATGTGCCTTTGCACGCAAAAGTCTTCGATAGCTGCACCTTTGCGCACTTTTTATTCCAAAATGCACGCAATCCTGGGAGTGGTGGAAGTCACTTTCTGGGACCACAAGGCACACTCCAGGACATTGATTCCACACTTGAAGCTGCCTAAGGACAACCACCCTAGCCTCCTTAGGACATCAAGGGAGCACACAATGGAATCACCCTCCTCTCTTGGGTCACTATCCACAATGTACCAAGAGAGGGAAGGAGGATTTGAATTCTCCTATAAAAGGGCACCAAGAGATGAACAACTTGAGAACACATTGTTATGCTGGCCAGAATATCCCCAAGCAATACTAGCAGTGTGTGATCTGGAGCAGAGATAGAGGGGACTCATTTTTTGGCCATCCAACAACTCTAGCCCACCATAGTAGAGAGAGGGAGACTTTGTGCCAAGGCAACTCAAAAGTAAAGACATCCTTGCATTGGGACTTAGAACCCCTAGTTCTAAGGGCCCCTTGGCAAGTGGGTTAAAGTTTCACCCTTATTCCTACCAACACTCAATAAGAGGGGACGTAAGCACCACCGTTTGGATTATTGAAGTTGTTTGACTCTATTCAGAGCTTTTGTGTTACTTGTTTTAGTTTCAATTTATTTTTTATGTTTGAGTATGCATGCTATTTCTCTATCTACTATGTTTATGTTCTAGCATGCTCCACTGACTTGCTTGACTCCATCTATTTTTTGCCTATGACCAATAACTTAAGAGGGAATACCACACCCCTTAAGTTGGTGTGATTTCGTACATACGTGCACCAAACACACTAACACACCCAACCCCAAGACATTTGGGCTGTGAAAGAGTATCCCACTTGACTAGATGATAACTATCACAAAGTTGATTTCTAGACCAAAGGAAATTACACATACATTGGTGAATTTTCCTGATAGTTGATTTGGAAATTTTAGACAGAGAGAACCAATATACAAGAATGCTCTCTATTACTGATTTGACCAATGCCATACTATAACCTAGAGAGAGCCATCAGTAGCACCAATTTCTTATCATGTTTTCAATTCACTTAATCAACCAATTACAATCCTCCATATGATAGAAATTAGATTTAAGATGATAACCCAAGTAAGAAAATACCATATCTAGTGGGGCTACTTTATAAGGGAGAAAAGACATAATGGAGGAGATGGATTGATCAAAAATATTGTTTGCATAAAAAATTGATTTATGTTGACTAATCAACATTCCTGTAGTAGAACAAAAGGTTGAAAAAATGTAGTTGAAGGTGGTCCATTATGCTATCATTCCATAACTAAATATAAGTAAATCATCTACAAACAAAATATGAGTTAATAAGATGGATTTAGTCACCTTAATCCATTTGATGTGCCCTTCTCTCTTTATTGAGATGATCATCTTGCTTAAATATTCAATAATTAATAGGAATAATATAGAGGATAGAGGACACCCATGCCTCAATCCTCTGGATGTAGTGAAAAATTCTAAAGGAGAACCATTGATGAGAACAACAAAGTTTGAAGACAGTATGCATCCCAAGATCCAGTTGGTCACTAAAGAGTCGAGACCAATGTGAATAAGAAGAAGCATAAGAAAACTCCATCTTACATGATCATAAACCTTAACTAAGTCCATCTTAAGAATAAGAGCACAACATTTTTTGATATTGATATAATTTAGGGCCTATTGAGACGACCTAATGGAATTATGGATAAATCTACCTAGAAGAAAGCCAAATTTCTCTTGGGAAATACAATAAGAGAGGACATCCTTCAGCTTGCTTGCATAACCTTAACAATCACTTTGATTGTAGAGAGAGATCGATCGATAGTCACTAAAGGATTGGGGATTGGATAATTTAGGAATAAGAGCTAAAAAAAGTTAAATTGGTATCCCCAATCATATTTCCTATTAATCTGGCATCATACACAACACAAAGCATATCATTCCCAATCAGGTCGAAAAATACTAAATAAAATTCTACAGGCTAGTCATCAAGGCTAGGATTATTTTCCTTGGCAGAGGATTTGAGAACCGCTTTTATCTCCTCCATCATGACATGATTGAAAATACTAGTAGAGTCATTTTAAAAAAAAAAATCTAGGAAAATGTTGTATGACCTTAAGCCAGTCTTAAATTGGGAGGTCCCCGCATCTTTGAAGAGCCCAGAGAAATGAAACTTAGACATCCTTTCCAAACCCTATTGGGAACAATGATACTTTCCCTCTTCATCATGTATGTCCCAAATAGAATTATTATTGTTGTGATGAGAGGAAAAATTGTGGAAGAAATTAGTATTCCCATCCCCCTCCTTTATCCAAATCTCCCTTCTTTTAATATGCCAATGCTCCCCCTCTGCTCTGATAATAAGGATTTCCTTTCAGCTACTGAGTTTACCTTGAATTTGAGAGAATATGGAAAACCTGATCATATGAAGGATAATTGGCATGATTTAATAAATGAATCAATGAATTTCAACTCCCGTTGTTGTTGATGAATATGAGAATGGACCCAAAATTTAACATGAAATTTTAAATATTTCATTTTAGAGACCCAAGAATCCAAAGCCGAGAGGGAAGAATAATCTCAGTATTGATTCCATCAATTATGGACCAAAGAAATAAATGACTCCTTGACACAAGAGTGATTTAATTTTAAGGGAGTCTTCAAGAGAGAGATATTGAAATAAAAATGTAAGAAAATAAGAAAATGGCTAAAAATAACCTCCTGTCATAACCATGATCTATATTTTCCCAGTTTGGTAATCAGAGTTAGAAATTAAGAATCTGTCTGGGTGTTTAGCAACACGATCACCTCGAGAATGTTCATTCCTCCATTTGGCACCAAAGGGAAAAGGGAAAATATCTATATAATATTTGAGTCGAGGATAATATGGGAGATAACCTAGGCAAAGGGATCCACATGGGAATTCATTCCCTAAGTTTCACTAAAAAAAGTTGCGAAATTTAGATCACCTGCTAGGATAAAATAACCTTCACTAAGTAAACCACTATTAGAAATATGGTTCCAAAGCATCTCCCTATCTTGGTAGGGACCATATATATTAACAAAATTAATGGGAACATAAATACCCCTAAGTTGACCATCTAAGATGATTCCAACTGAGGAGGAGTACAACTGTAGAGTGGCATCTTAGGGGTTCTTGGGGACATAGATACCCTGTGATCAACCTTTTGCATCCACATAGCATATGCACCATCCTGAAAAAAACTTTTAGAAGGGTTTCCCTAGCTTTTTATACAAAAACCACGGTCTCCTAAGAAAATAATCAAATGGAATTGTAGATATGCTAGCCTACAAAGGGCACAAATTTTGGGAGGCCCCCCAAATCCCATAATATTCAAGGACACAATTATCATGGAGATCCATTTGGGATGGGAAAAATTGCTGCAAGTTCCCAATAAGTCTAAGATCCAATTGATAAGTCCAAAGGAGGAACACCCTGAGAAACATAAGCATGAGCAAGCTCTTATTTGATGGGATTTTTATTTTGAATTGTAACATTGTTGAATGAAGGGTGGGAAAGGTCAAGGGATGAAGGATTGGTCAAAGAATTTAACATGAAATTTTAAATATTTCATTTTAGAGGCCCAAGAATCCAAATTTGAGAGGAAGAATCACCCTGGTATTGATTCCAAAAATTAAGGACCAAAGAAATAAATGAATCCTCCTTGATCAAAGAGTGATTGAATTTGAAGGGATTCTTCAACAGAGAGATATTAAAATATAATGGTAGGACAATAATAAAATTTTTAGAAGTAACCTTATATCATAACCATGATATATATTTTCCCAGTTTGGTAATCATAGTCAACAATTAAGAATCTGTGTAGGTAGCAACACCATCACCTCTAGAATGCTCATTCCTCCATTTGGCACCAAGGGGAAATGGGAAAATATCTATAATGTTTGAGTCGAGGATAATATCGGAGATAACCTAGGTAAAGGGATCCACATGGGCATTCATTCCCCAAGTTTCACTAAAAAACGTTGTGAAATTTGGATCACCTGCTAGGATAAAATAACGTTCACTAAGTAAAACACTATTATCAAGATGCTTCCAAAACATCTCCATGTCCTATTAGGGACCATATAAAATTTCAAAATTAACTGGAACAGCAAGACCCCTAAGATGACCATCTAGGATGATTTTAGTTGAGGAGGAGTACGACTGTAGAGATGCATATTAGGGGTTCTAGGGGAAAACGAGACCCCCTGATCAACCCTATGCATCCAAAGATCATATGCACTTCGCTGGACAAAATTTGAGAGGGGTTTCCCTAGCCTTCTCTCTAGAAACCATGGTCTCATAAAAAAATTAATCAAAGGGAATTGTAGAGATACTAGCATACAAAGGGCACCGATTTTGGGAGGGTTCCCAACACCCCCAATATTCAAGGACACAATTATCATGGGGAGCCATTTTGGAATGGAAAAATTGTTCAAAGGCCCTATAAGGTTCATATCCAACTGATAAGTCCAAAGGAGGAACACTCTGAGAAAAATAACCGTGAGCAAGCTCTTATTTGATGGAATTTTTATTTTGAACAATACCATTTGGAATGAGGGGAGGGAAAGGTCAGGGGATGAAGGATTGTTTGAAGAATTTAACACGAAATTTTAAATATTTCATTTTAGAGGCCCAAGAATCCAAAGGCAAGAGGGAAGAATCACCCTGGTATTGCTACCAACAATTATGGACCAAATAAATAAATGAATCCTCCTTGATCCAAGAGTGATTGAATTTAAGGGATTCTTCATGAGAGAGATATTAAAATCTAATTGTAAGAATATAACAAATTTGTTAGAAATAACCTCCTCTCATAACCATGATCTATATTTTCCCAGTTTGGTAATAAAAGTTAGAAATTAAGAATCTATGTAGGTGTTTAGCAACACCATCACCTCCAGAATGCTCATTCCTCCATTTGGCACTGAGGGGAAAAGGGAAAATATCTATAATATTTGAGTCCAGGATAATATGGGAGATAACCTAGGTAAAGGGATCCACATGGGCATTCATTCCCCAAGTTTCACTAATAAAAGTTGTGAAATTTGGATCACCTGCTAGGATAAAATAACGTTCACTAAGTAAACCACTATTATAAAGATGGTTCCAAAACATCTCCCCGTCCTAGTAGGGACCATAGAAATTAGCAAAATTAATAGAAACATCAAGACCCATAAGATGACCAATAAGAATGATTCCAGCTAAGGAGGAGTATGACTGTAGAGATGCATCTTAGGGGTTCTAGGGGACAAAGAGGGCCCCTAATCTACCCTTTGCATCCATAGAGAATATGCACCATTCTGGAAAAATTTTGAGAAGGGTTTCCTTAGCCTTCTCTCCAGAAACCATGGTCTCATAAGAAAATAATCGAAGGGAATCATAGGGATACTAGCCTACAAAGGGTACGAATTTTGGGAGGGCCCCAAACTCCCCTAATATTCAAGTTCATAATTATCACGAGGAACCATTTGGGAAGAGAAACATTGCTCCAAGGGCCCTAGAAGGTTTAGATCCAATTGATAATTACAAAGGAGGAACACTGTAATATTCCAAAAATTTAGCCTCCAAGCTAAATGGAATAGTATAGGTGTTTAATCACTAGGTGGGTAAATAAATGGGTGGGGAGACCCATAAGTCTCTTGAGTAGCAATAAAAACACTTCTAGTGTGAAAGGAGACCTTGTAGCAGCTAAATAAATCTCCTCCAAGTGTGAATAGGGTTTGGGACATGTTGATTAAGTCAACTTTGACCAAGTCAACAGCGCTGATAAGGAGGAGTGGAGATCAATTAGAGAATAATTCAGTTTTGGAGGGAGATGGATCTCATGGAGGAAATGACCTAATTGAGTGGGGCCAAGGGCAAGCAAGCTCACATTCTATTTAAGAAAGAGGATGGCATCCATTTGGGGGAATGTTTTGATTATCATTGATATTGGTCTGCTTAGACTATTGCTTCCTCTTGCTGTTTAGCAGGGTAGCTCTTTTTTTTAGCACCAGGTGTTCCCGAGTGGGAATCCCACCTCTTTCTTTGAGGGGCCTCTTGGAAGAGTATTGTATTCATTTCCACATTGAGGCTTTCATGCCAAGCTACAACTTCTTCATCAGCACGGTTTCTGGAGGTTATTATGTTGGGTTGCAAGGTGCAGCACTCGAGGGGTTAGAATCCCACTTTCTGAGTTATTTTCTCATAGGAGGGAGGTTTCCTTCTCTTAGGAGAGTTGTTTGGAGAGTTCTTGGGTATATTTCAGATCCTTGGAATTAGGACATATATTTCCCATCATTTCTAGCGTTGTTCCATCTAGGGAATGTGTTATTTTTGAAGGCAGCTTCAGCAGAAGTTCTGGTGGTTCCTTTGCAGAGTTTCCTTGTGATTGAGGGGTTCATCCTTTCATGGGAGGAGACCTTTGAGGAGGTATACTTAAGATATATCATACTTCAGCCTTCTACACTCTTGTTCTTCAGTTTGCAGTGTATCTTCAGCCATTGGGCTTTAGATCCCATCTTGTATAGAGTGTATTTCTGAAAACCCCTTTCAGGGTTCCTTGTAGGAGTTGGTATTGAGCATAGATTTGTATTGAGCACATATTTTGAGGCCTATAATAGCCCTACATATTTTTTACATAATTTTTCTATAGCATTGTGTTTTTAACTGCGTTGTAGCAGTCTCCGACATTCTTGTATTGTGACAACAGTTCTTTTGTAGAGTGATTTCTTATGGGAGGCTTTTTCCTTCATTGTATATGATCAATGCCTCAATGTTATGTATGGATTTGCTGATATAATACATGGATTAATGTCTCCATTTTTTTCTCCCATGTTTATGAGTTGATTTACACTGCTACTTCAATTTTATGTTCATGTATTGTTGGGTCTCCAATCTTGGAATATCTTAAGATATTCCCATTATTGTAGATTTTACCTATTTTGGGATATTACAGTGGTATCAAAGCATAATCTTGGCTCAGCCTGTGGAACTCAACCATTATGCTATCAAGAGGAGAAGGAGAAGAGAAGATGTACAGGAAAGAGAAGATTCCATTAGTTTGAGAAATGAAGGAAGAGAGGATCTCCCATCTTCTTTTCCAAACTATGAAAATTATAAGAGAAGATCTCAAGGAGATGAGAAGGGAGGAGTGTAGGAAAATCCCAAGAGGATTTGAAGGTGAATAAAGCCCTAGTTATCCATATTATGGGTGTGAGCATTTATCCAAACATGTATAACCACATCGCAGTCTATTTCCCACATTCACTGCAAGATGGATGGAGGAAGGAGATGCACCAAGGGAGGAGACCTTGAGTGGATATCTTCAGGAGTATGAGTCTCAATCATGGAGATTCAAAAGGAACTTGGACTTCCAAGGATTTTTCCAACTCAAGGAAGACAGAAGATTCAACAATAGAGGCAAGGGAGGTAAAATATTTTTATCTAACTTTGATGGATCAGTAAAGTGCACAACCAAATCTTGGGTTGAGGAGCTAGATTCATATTTCCAGCTACACCAAGTTTCGAAAAAGGAGGCCATTAGAATAGCAGCACTGCACCTCAAAGGTATGGCCCATGATTGGTGGTTTTATATTTCTTCTTCATTTTATCATGCAAATGTAAACACTTATGCAGGGTTCACTAAGAAATTAGTGAGGATATTTGATCTTAAACATTGTAAAACATCTCTTGTTGAACCCAAAAACTCAAAACCTTTGCATGAGTTGGAGAGATTTATTTTTCCAACTCCATTCCATAATTTTGTTGAAGGGGATAGAAACATGCATGATACCTTGCCAAGGGCAAGATCCCCATTTCTTGAAGAGCCCTCTTCTATAGATGAAGACATGGAGGTTCCTCCTTCAAGGGAAGACCAAGATCAAGGGTCTCTCATTGATGATGAGGCATTCTTACATATGGATGAAGAGGATGAGGAAAGAAGAGATAACAACGTTGTACCATCAGGAGGAGATCCATAACCACATGGAGATGGGGGGGGAGCTATTACTTCCATTAGAGGAGCCCTTGTGCATTTTCAAGGAGTTCCAAATGACCTAACATGTGGGAACCAAAGAACAATTCTGGAGTAGCATGCATCAGTCTTTGTGGGTTGTGAGATGGAGGAAGAGAGGGATCAGCATCAAGGGATGATTCACCCTTACTTATTTCAGGAGGTTTCTACACAAAGGAAGGAGACTGTATTGCACAGTTAAGAGAGGGACAAATCAGTCCACTCATATGTACAGTCCACTTCAGATTTTGATGTCTCACTTCATGGGGGCATTCCACATGGGAGGCCACCAGATCTAGAATTGGTGGGAGACATTTTTCCATTTGGTTCACCACTCTTAGATTCTGGAGGGGTGGAGACTTGGGAGGATGACTTTGGCATAGGGGATGTCAAAGGAGTACACATCAGCATGTGGGGAGCTTCACATTCTAGATCTTCAGCACTGTCTCTTAGGAGGGTTGATCCATATCGGAGGTCTCAACTTTTGGTAGAATACTCCAAGGATATTGGTGCTTGCATGATACTTGATGACCCGGATGGAGATGATAGATACATGGTGGTTGGTGAGGTCATCTATTCTTATGGGAGAGTCTTCTTGACTAAATTTTCTGAGCTCAAGAGGAAGCTACTTCATGCAGCACATGTGGACTTTCTTTCCATGCACCTTGATGCATTTCATTCATTGATGGAGGAGTTCACTTGGGAGGGAATCCAGTAGGATATACATCAGCATATGGAGAGATGAATAGCCAGGATGGTGATGGAGAGGTTGGCACAACCACTTCCCTACTCATTGAGAGTAAGGGAGAATTTCCAGTTGAGCCATTTCAACTCAAGGACCGAAGTACATGGTGATGGAGGTACAATTTTGCATTATAATTTGTACTTATTTACTTTTTATGGGTAGCATATTGTATTGAGGAGGGTCATTCATTCTTATGCATTACATTATGATGTACTTGAGGCCAAGTGTAGCATTGAGATTGGAAATTTTATTGGTTGTTTGTGGAGGAAGCCACATGATTTCTGGTGTGCACCATTGACACCACATTGTACTTTCATGCTTCTATCTTATAGAATGATTGTGGCAGAAAACAAGTGGCTGGGAAAGCACTTTTTCTTACTTGTTTTGATGCAGAAAAGGGCTGCACTACGCTGGTTCCATGTGAGGAACTATGATCCACTCTCCGGTTGTCATATGGCAGCTTGTTTTCACTAGTTTTTGCTTCCATGTTTTGTTGATATTATTATGTTCATGGGGAGCTTTGTTTGGAGAGTGCTAGATGATATGGAGATGCCCATTGGGAGTATGATTATCCATACTTTTCATGTTGTATGTTTTAGGAGAAACAATGGGAAAACCATGACTGCCACACCACACTTTTTGTCTTCACATGGGAGGAGCCATTCGAAGAACTTGTGTTCTTGGAGGAGGCATTTCATGGCTGATTTGCTTTGTGGGGTAACTTGGGCCAATCTTGGAGGCCATGAAATTTTAGCCCAAGATCAGAAACAACCCCATACTTACCTTAAGTGGAGAGAGAAAACACTTGAATGGAAAAATCTAATCTCTCCATGCAACCCCAACACATTGCATACACCAGGGGTTGAGGATTCTTTTGATGAGCTACCTAGAATGGCTCATTTCATTTGAATGATAGCATGGGTTTGGGAGTCTCTCATTATTCATGAGATCCCCTATGCTTGTCATAACTCCTGTCTTGAGGATACCATTGGACAGAAAGAAGGTTTCCACTTACACCTTTCACCTTTTCATAATGTGAGCCATTTGGTTTTGCATGCTTGGGAGGGAGTATTGGAGGATGGATTTATTGCAGCAGTGTTGGGAACTATTGATGAGGAGGCTACAAGAGGAGGAGGGGATGATTTTTTCTCTCCCTATACATTTTCTTGAGGACAAGCAACATTTTGGAGGGGAGCAATGTAATATTCCAAAAATTTAGCCTCTAAGCTAAATGGAATATTATAGTTGTTTTATCACTAGTTGGGTAAATAAATGGGTGGGGAGATCCATAAGTCTCTTTAGCAGCAATAAAAATGCTTCAAGTGTGAAAGGAGACCTTTTAGCAACTAAATAAAGCTCCTCCAAGTGTGAACAGGGTTTGGGACATGTTGATTCAATCAACTTTGACCAAGTCAACAGCGATGATAACGAGGAGTGGAGATCAATTAGAGAATAACGCAGTTTTGGAGGGAGATGGATCCCATGGAGAAAATGACCTAATTGAGTGGGGCCAAAGGCAAGCAAGCTCACATTATATTTAAGAAAGAGGATGGCAGCCATTTGGGGGGATGTTTTGATTATCATTGATATTGGTCTGCTTAGACTATTGCTTCCTCTTGCTGTTTAGCAGGGTAGCTATGCTGTTTAGCACAGGGTGTTCCCGAGCAGGAATCCCACCTCTTTCCTTGAGGGGCCTCTTGGAAGAGTATTGTATTCATTTCCACATTCAAGCTTTCAAGCCAAGCTACAACTTCTTCATCAGCACAGTTTATGGAGGTTATTGTGTTGGGTTGCAGGGTGCAGCAGTGGTGGGGTTAGAATCCCATTCTCTGAGCTATTTTCTCATAAGAGGGAGGTTTCCTTCTCTTGAGAGAGCTATTTGGAGAGTTCTTGGGAATATTGCAAATCCTTGGCATTAGGCCATACATTTTCCATCATTCCCAGCGTTGTTCCAGCTAGGGAATGCGTTATTTTTGAAGGCAGCTTTAGCAGAAGTTCTGGTGGTTCCTTTGCAGATTTTCCTTGTGATTGAGGGGTTCATCCTTTCATGGGAGGATAATTTTGAGGAGGTATACTTCAGATATATCATAATTCAGCCTTCTACACTCTTTTTCTTCAGTTTGCAGTGTATCTTCAGCCATTGGGCTTTAGATCCCATCTTGTATAGAGTGTATTTCTGAAAACCCCTTTCAAGGTTCCTTGTAGGAGTTGGTATTGAGCATAGATCTGTATTGAGCACATATTTTGAGGCCTATAACAGCCATACATATTTTTTACATCATTTTTATATAGCATTTTTTTTTAACTGTGTTGTAGCAGTCTCCGTCATTCTTGTATTGTGACTATAGTTCATTTGTAGAGTGATTTCTTATGGGAGGCTTGTTCCTTCATTGTATATGATCAATGCCTCATTGTTATGTATGGATTTTCTGATATAATAAATGGATTAATGTCTCCATTTTTGTCTCCCATGTTTATGAGTTGATTTACACTCCTACTTCAATTTTATGTTCACGTATTACTGGGTCTCCAATCTTGGAATATCTTAAGATATTCCCATTATTGTAGATTTTCCCTATTTTTGGATATTACAAACACCTTGAGAAACATAACCATGAGCAAGCTCTTTTTTTTGGGGATTTTTATTTTGAACTATAACATTGTTGATTGATGGGTGGGAAATGTTTGGCGATGAAGGATTGGTTGAATAGGAAGGAAAGGATGGGATGGTATCAAGTTTTAATGAGTTTCAGTATGAAGGGTTCAAAGAGAAATACTATGGAAGTTTGGATAGCGCTCTGCGGCCAACATCCAATCAAGGATTAGTCCGAGGAGGAAGTCAAGTCTTCAAATCAATAGAAATGCCAGAAGAGGAGGCATGGTTATTTGAGATACCATTCACGAAGATGGTGGATTTGGGAACCCTAGAGGAACACAAGATCGGGTTTATATAGTGGGTCAAATCTAGAGGTCAAGGTATGGAGGGAGTAGGAGCCAAGGATGAGGGAGGAGGAATTTCACTTAGAGAGACTGAATGATGTAGACTTTCAGACAAAGGATTTGAGGAAGAGTTAACAAGGGTATCCAACAATGAAATGTCATCAATCAAGAGTGATTGGATATAATTACAAGAAAATGGATATAGTAGAGTCTAAGAATCTCTCGTAGAAGGAAAAGAGATAATCGTTCTAAAGGAGGTCACCTAAAGTAATCCACATAAGTCTTTTACATTTGGCAAGGAAGACACCCCTCTAGATGATGATAAAACCACATGATCCATAGAAACCAAAGAGGAAGGAAAATTTTTCACCACCTTCGGAGCCCCCTCATGATTATCTACCATCAAACATAAACCATTGTAGGGGACCCTATTCTCATCCACCGAGATTCCATCATAAACCCTAGTCAAAAATTTCTCCACATCTCAAGTACCAAGGGGCATCTAGCTAAGCTTGTTTTGTCTGAGGTGGTTAATAACATTTCCAATTATGCCACCTTTAGAACGATATAGAATACATATGGGATTGAACCTATCATTGACTCCCTATCTAGGGTTTGATAATCTCGTCAACCCTAATAAGTGGCATTTCTCCTTGAGATGGATCATGTTGTGGCATAGTTTGCATCTTAAAGGTACTTTCCAAAAGTCTAGGTGTTGAGTGAAAGACACGTCCCCTAAAACTATCTCAATTTTGGAAGGAATACATTTATCCTTATCCATCTCCACCAATGCCCACATAATACACTTGTTAAATTATACCATGGACATGTTGTTGAAATAGATAAACCTCCTAGTACAGTTAACCACCTTCATCACTATCTACCTAGTCCAAAGTTCTAATGGAAACCTCACTATTTTTACCACATATAGTTTTAATTTGGCTTATCAGTAAGAGGTTTAAACCCCACTTTCCACCACTTTAACCATAAGAATCCTCTACCAATAACCTAGACCTGTTACAGGACAGTTAGAAGGTCACTTTCATCCAGAAAATGAAAATGAATCTAATTATTCATAAACAAACTAAATGTGGGACAATAACCCAATGACGAATTCCAGTGCATGGTGACCTAAGTAAGCATCTTATATTTGGATAAGGAGATGTAATGAAATCTACCCATAAGTAGTATGTGTAGATAAACTTGTAACCATGTTTATATCTACATCACCTCCTAAAGATAACAATGGTTTCTTAGCACCAGGAATCAAAGCTTTCAGGTCCGAAGAAGTTTTGTTTTGTAAATCCCTAAGAAGGGAAGGCGTTCCCTTGGGAGTTACCAGTACTTTGTCAGCCACCAAAACCATGGTCTCTCTTTAATCCCCTTTCTCCTCACCTAGGGTAGAGATCAAAGAAATCAACGACATAGAGAAGGGTAAATGACAAAAGGTGAGAAACCATAGAAATTGTGATAAGAAGAAGTAGAGATGATATGAAACCATAGAAATAGGAGAGACAATAGGGGACCATATATTCCTAAAAATCCTCTTTACTCCAAAACGTTCCAAACATGGACATGGAAAATTTTAGGGGCTAATATTTGCAGGTGGGCTAATTTTCCATGGTTTTTCCAAAAAAAAGATTCGTCAATTTCCATTTTTTTACAAAAATGATTCGCCCAAATTTTACAATATAAAATTATTTTATGTTAAAAATCGCCAACATTATATAGAAAGTATATATAATATCATTATAAATTTGAATAGTTTTACAAATACATCAATAAACATTTTATAGTTTGCATATTAGGGACTAGTGAGATTCGCCAATTTTTTAAACTTCAAGATAATTTTCCATCCTTAAAATTATCCCTAGACATGGATCAACAAGAAAAGGTGCCTTAGAAAAAAACATGACAGAAGACACATGCCAAAGCATCATAATAAAACCTCTCAGAGGAAATTGGGAAGACCGCCATGACCCTCCTACTCAATATCCAACCCCCAAAATGCTCTTATTCATTGATGTGAATCCTTCTGAAATATTGCATAAATCCCCCAAAAAAAAAACCTTAAAGATAACCCAAGTAGTAGAACTTAAAATTAAGAAATTTGGATATTTATTACTACTAAACATAGAGATGGTGAAACCATTAATGCAAAATGAGAATGAATTTACACAAGTACAATATTAATCCTCACTAACTTCTATTTGCATAGTTATATTAAGAGCATAGGAATTTAGTAGTGGAATGATAGTTATGAAGCTGGGTTCAAGTTTTTGATATTGATCTAGTTATTAAACTTTGGTTATTGGGCTTCTTGATAGATATTTTTGTGTTATTTCTTTCCCAAACAAAAGTACACATAGGAGAATTGAATAGCTTAATTGTTTACCCTATTTATTACAAGCAACATGGAGTAATTGATCATGAGAGTAGGCTTGTAGAGGAATACCTCTTATTCATTTATTGTTAAAGGCAAAGACTAGTTGCCATGTAGTTCTTCCTATTTATTGTAAGACACTCTCCAACCGAGTATGACAGATATTTTGTAATGTAATTTTTAACATTTTGACTAAGTAAAATTACGTAAAAATTAATAAATTAATTAAATTAAATTAAATTAAAATATCAATGCAATATAATGTAAACATTTTAGCTTGGTCAAAATTAAAATAAATAACAAAAAAAAACCCCTATAAAAATAAAATAAAAATGACCCATGGTATTGAGAATTTGTAATATTCCCAATTAACCCAAGCTAATGGGAATATTCATTTTTGTTTAATTTTTCTATTTCATGAATAAAAATGTAAAGGAGGATCATAAAACTCCTAAAACAACAAATAAATCAATGCCACATGTGAACAAGGCTAAATCTAGGCTACTTAAATGAGCACCCTTAGGTGTGAAAGGGGCTGAATATTTTGACTGGGTCAACCATGACCAAATCAACAACGATGTCTTGGATGAGTGGCCATCAATGACGCACATCGCAATTTTAGACTTTAGTTGGAGGTGGCTCATGTGAAAGGAGTTATTTCATTGAGATGGTTTAGGGTTTTGCAAGCTCTCAAAATTATAAAAGGAAGAGGATAATAGGATGAGAGGGTTGTTGATGATTATGTTATTTCTGAAGATTTTGTTTGTTTATACATTTCTTATTCTCCTTGCTGTTTAGCGGAGAATAGTGATGTTTAGCACTAGGTGTTCCTGATCAGGAATCCCACCTCTTTCCTTGAGAGGCCTCTTGGAAGAGTTTGCATTTCTTGTCCACTATCAAGCATTGGGCCAAGCTCTTCTTCCAACTACAACACAGATCCTGTTGAGGTTTTGGTTGTCTTTGTAAGCTGGAACAAGTGGAGGCTAGATCTACTTAGATCTAGGCCAATCTAGTTCCTCTTTTCAGTGGGGAAGGCTTATATCCCATTGGCAAGAGAGTATTGGATGATTGGAGCTACATTTTCAGATCTTGGCTTGATTCCAAACATGTTCTAGAGCCTATAGCGTAGTCTTGCTTCCAGAACTGCATTATTTGTAAGGGTACTGTTGCAGGGTATTTTGGCACACTTTTTGGAGGATTGGTTTTCATGTGTTGGCGATCTACCCTTCACGTTTGGGATCCATTGGCTGGGATCATCACATTTTATATTTCAGATCAGATCTATATGTCCATGAACTTATGAATATTTCTGCAGATCTGTAGCATTAGATCTCAGATCTACTCCTTGTACTTCATGATTTTCTGAAAACCCCAAGGGGTAATTGAAGAAGAGCCTATCTAGTGTACAGATCTGATATAGATCTAACATTTTGTACACAGATCTGCTCTAGATCTAAAGTGTAATCTACAGCAGTTGCAACTCATTAAAATAATGTTGTCAAGCTCTTTTAGTCTTAATACATGGTTGCGACATCTCATTTTGAGGATTTTATTCCATAAAAGTCTTCTATTTCCTGTTGTACATCTCATGGGATGTCTTATTCACATATTTTGTTGATGTATATGTAAATAATGAGCCTCCATATTGGCCTCCTACTCTTACTTAGCTGATCTGCATTATTTATCTACATTATTGTTTGATATTGTTGCATTTCCCATTTGGAAATATTACAGTGGTATTGGAGAAATCATCTTGGCATAGCCTGTAAGAAGCCAATATGTCTTCAAAAGAAGAAGATCCTCTTACTGAAAGAGAGAAGAGGTATCTAAAAAGAAGACAGAAGAATTTTGATTACACAAATGATGATAGAGACAAGGGTAAAGCCCCTGAATCTGGAAGTGATGAACAAGGAAAGGACTTTGCAAAGATCCTTTTGAGAGCCATGCAAGATCTTGCTAGAGAGATAAAAGAGATGAGAATGGACAAAATCAAAGAATCTCCTAAGAGATTTCATCTTGGAGAAAGCTCTGGCATGTCTTACCACTAGAATGATCAACAAGTGCATCAGCCACAAGTTTCCCAACGCTCTACCATGCCTACCTTTTTGGCTGTGGGAAATGAAGGGTTTCAAGAGCAAGCATCCCTTGAAGACTATTTCGAAGAATATGAATCTCAAAATTAGAGATTCAAAGATCACTTGAGTTTTCGATAGTTTTTTCACCTCAAGGAAAAAATAAGACCAAGGCATTAGCATAGAGATGGTGGATTCACTCAGAATCATGATCGACATCACTCTATGGGCATATTCTTTCTACCCAATTTTGATGGGTCATCCAAGTGTTCTACCAAAGCATGGGTGGAAAAACTTGACATATACTTTCAGTTGAACAAGGTTCCAGAGATGGAGGCTATCAATATTGTAGCGCTTTACTTTGAAGGTGAAGCACATGACTGGTGGTTCCATGGCTTGTCTACGTTGGGTCATGCCAATGTGACTGCTTTTTCAGAGTTCACTAGAAGGCTGGTGGAAATATTTGATAGAAGAGATCCAGAGGCACCATTCATGAGCCTTGCAAAGTTGAAGCAATCAGGTAATACAAAGTCTTATATTTCTGAATTTTTTAGATTATCTGTTATGGTTCCTGATTTGTGTGCAACAAGAAGGGTGTACATGTTCATCGATGGTCTAGATGAACCTCTTCATGGGTTGGTAAAGTCTACCAAGACCACTACCTTGCATGATGCCATTGAGAGGGCTATATACCTTCAAGCTACCTTGCTAAAAGCAAAGGCAAACTTTCAGCACAAGCCCTCTTTTCCATCTAAAGGAAAGGAAGAGAAAGTTTCTCCTTCAAAGGAGAGCTCATACAAGAATCCTCTTGATGATGAAGTCCAGAGAGATCTGAGGAAGAAGAAGATATGCTTCACTTGCCAAGAATCATGGGAATTTGGACATAGATGTGCTACTAGAAAAGCACATTACATAGAGGTCTTCTCAGATATTGAGGAGGAAGAAGAAGATGAACCAAGAAGAGGTCACAACGCTGACACTGCTGGAGGATATACAACACCATCAGGACATGGGAATGGAGCATTTGCTCCTATTGGAGGGACTCTTGCATCTTTGAAAGGAGTACCTAAGTATTTGACCTTAAGAGTTCAAGGTTCAATCTTGAATTAGAGGGTTTCTGTACTGATTGATAGTGGGGTTACCCACAACTTCATTGATGCCCATCTTGTGCAAAGGAGGGCAATACCCACTTATAATTTTGAGGGATTCTCTGTTTTTGTCCCAAGAGATAGAACAATTTAATGCATGCATTATGTCCCATCACTTTCAGTCACCATGGGTACCTACACTTTGGTTGATCACTTCTTTGTGGTTGACATACCAGACACCAATGTGATTTTGGGTGTTCAATGGTTGATTACATTAGGGAAATTCACCACTGATTAGAAGGCTTTGCAAATGGAATGGGTGGACAAGAAGAGTGGTGAATCTAAAATGATCAAAGGCATGCATACATACCCCTCACATACCACTTCCACACAGGAACCAGAGATGGATTTGCGCAGTAGAAGTAAGGAATTTACAGTCCCATCTATCATGTTCATGAGATTTCTGCATGGGACACTCTTATCTAGTGGAAAACCACCTGGGAGGCCACCTGATTCAGATTTTGTGGGGAAGACCTCACAACATGTTGCTCCAAGCTTAGATCCAGGAGGGATTGGAGCACTAGAAGACAAAGCTACAACGCTGGGAGTCTTGGGTAAGCTCAAGAAGGAGGGAGATCTTCTTCCCTTATCATCATCACCCACTCTCATTTCTGGTTCTGCGCTGTGGGAGGAGAATAATGGAAATAATGGCCTTCCAACACACACCTTTGGCATGGGAGATGTCAAGGAGGAGAGCAGCAACATGACAGACATTTCCGTTGATACACCATCAACGCTGTCATTGTTGATCAGTTTAGATCTATATTGGAAATCCCAACTGTTGGTGGATTATTCCAAAGATCTTCACACTTGTATGATACTTGATGACCAGCTGCATGAAGAAGGCTATTTAGTCCAAGGAGGAATCATCTATCATCATGGTAGGATCGTCTTGTCTAGAGCCTCCAAGCTCAAGAAGAAGTTGCTACAAAGAGCTTACAAAGAGTTCTGTTTCAGCCATATGTATTCCATGAGGATCTACAACATCATCATGAGGAGCTTTGATTGGGAAGGCTTGAAAGAAGAACTACATCAACATTTTCAAGAATGCATGAACTATGTGGAGTTGGGGCAACAACATGACTCTAAGAAGGAGTTATTTCAGCCATCTCTTCCTTCTTTTGAGAGAGGAGATAGATCCATGAATTACTCCATTTGTAGGAGAAGTATTGATGGTGAAGAATCTGATCATGTAAAGCATGTTTTATTTTATGATTGTATATATTCTTTCACCATGTTTATGCAGGCCATGGCTCCAAGGAGGAGCAATACATCTTGTAAATCTCATGGCCAACAATGGGCCACACAAATTTCTGAATTTGGCCACTCCCTTGATGAGCAGAGGGCGATTTTCTATCATGATGGGTGCTTCCCTAAAGCACCAAACTTATCTCACACTTTCAACCATAGTGAGATGACATGGGCATCAAGTAAGTGGTGGGGAAACCACTTACCATACCTTGATCTGATGCAGGCAAGAGATGCACTGCGCTGATACCATATGTGGGAATATGACCCACCTCCACATGCTCAAATTTCCGTTTGTATGTATGTAGTTTTACTTCCATACATGGATGATATATTTGTACTTTTTATGGGGATGTATGGAGGGAGGATGGGAGGCGTGTATGTACCACATGGGATGGAGACTCTCTATGTATCATATGCTACATGTTTCAGGCGGAGCATTGGTTCAGCCGTGTTTGTTTCATTTGAGTTGTTGAATCCTTGTGGGATGGACTATGTACATCTCATGATGACTTTGGAGGAACAATTCATGGAGGGTTGGATTGGTGAACACTCGGCTTATGGAGGAATCTTAAAACATGATGGTGTCACCAATGAAGGAGGAGAAGAGCTACAACACTCACCTTATCAGTTGCTCGAGGACAAGCAACATTTTGGATGGGAGGACTGTAATATTCTCAATTAGCCCAAGCTAATGGGAATATTCATTTTTGTTTCATTTTTCTGTTTCATGAATAAAAATGTAAAGGAGGATCATAAAACTCCTAAAATAGAAAATAAATCAATGCCACATGTGAACAAGGCTAAATCTGGGCTACTTAAATGAGCACCCTTAGGTGTGAAAGGGTCTAAATATTTTGACTGGGTCAACTATGAACAAATCAACAGCGTTGTCTTGGAGGAGTGGCCATCAATGAGGCACAACGTAGTTTTAGTTGGAGGTGGCTCATGTGAAAGGAGTTATTTCATTGAGATGGTTTAGGTTTTTGCAAGCTCTCAAACTTATAAAAGGAAGAGGATAACAGGATGAGAGGGTTGTTGATGATTATGTTATTTCTGAAGATTTTTTCTGTTTAGACATTTCTTATTCTCCTTGATGTTTAGCAGAGAATAGTGATTTTTAGCACTGGGTGTTCCTGATCGAGAATCCCACCTCTTTCCTTGAGAGGCCTCTTGGAAGAGTTTGCATTTCTTGTCCATTATCAGGCATTGGGCCAAGCTCTTCTTCCAACTACAATGCAGATCTTGTTGAGGGTTTGGTTGTCTTTGTAAGTTGCAGCAAGTGGAGGCTATATCTACTTAGATCTAGGCCAATCTAGTACCTCTTTTCAGTGGGGAAGGCTTCTATCCCATTGGCAAGAGAGTATTGGATGATTGGAGCTACATTTTCAGATCTTGGCTTGAGGCCAAACATGTTCTAGAGCCTACAACGCAGTCTTGCGTCCAGAACTACGTTATCTGTAAGGGTACTGTTGCAGGGTCTTTTGGCACGCTTTTTGGAGGATTAGTTTTCATGTGTTGGGGATCTACCCTTCACATTTGGGATCCATTGGTTGGGATCATCACATTGTATATTTCAGATCAAATCTGTATGTCCATGAACTTCTGAATATTTCTATAGATCTGCAGCATTATATCTCAGATCTACTCCTTGTACTTCATGATTTGTTGAAAACTCCAAGGGGTAATTGAAGAAGAGCCTATCTAGTGTACAAATCTGATATAGATCTAAATTTTTGTACACAGATCTGCTCTAGATCTGAAGTGTAATATAGTAGTTGCAGCTAATTAAAATAACGTTGTCAAGCTCTTTCAGTCTTAATACATGGTTGCAGCACCTCATTTTGAGGATTTTCCTCCATAAAAGTCTTCTATTTCCTGTTGTACATCTCATGGGTTGTCTTATTCACATATTTTGTTGATGTATATGTAAATAATGAGCCTCCATATTGGCCTCCTACTCTTACTTAGCTAATCTGCGTTATTTCTCTACACTATTATTTAATATTGTTGCATTTCCCATTTGGGAATATTACAGAATCCATGGTATTTACTCATGGTATTCATGTGAAATGTAGCCTATTTAAAGGGGGGAATTAAACTAGCCTAGATCCATCTTAACTCTAGATCTACCAAGCACTTAGAGGGATCAAATCTCTTGAGATACAAACATCTTTTAGAGTGAAAAGAAATTATAACCCAAGTTAAAATGGATCTAGGCTAGTTATATAATTTATTATTTGGTGCGTTACTACATTGCACTATGATCATGATTGATGAATGACTTTGACTAATTTTGATCTACTATCTTTTAAGGACCAAAATAACAAATATATTGAATTACTGAAAAGTCTACTTTGATTATATTGTATTGATGTATCTATTATACTTTTAAAAATATTTTGTCTATTTATTATTGGATATTCCCTCTTTATCCTTTTATTAGAAATATGACTTTTTACCTCCCTTTTAAAACTTTTGAATTTTTTTTTCTTTATATCATTCATTTTGATGTACTTTATTTATATATTATATCACAAATTTTTAATTAATACAAATTTCTCAACAACATTTTAATAAATAAACCACAAACAACATATCTAATAACTCATTATTTTATGCTTACTGATGTGATGATTTTCAAATCCTATTGCAGGCACAGATATTACTTACATGTCTTTCTTGTGATATAGTTTGATTTAATTTAAATTATATGTTACCATTAATAAATAAATAAATAAATATATATATATATATATATATATATAATAAAAATAAAAATGATTTATAATAAAAATACAATATAAACACATATAACCTTACTTTAATTACCATATTTATTATATATATATTTACTACAATCTTTACAGAGTGGTTGTGCATTATGTACAACAAATTATAGCACTTTTATCATCTCATACATAATTTAATATGATACCAATTAACAACTTTTGTTTGTTCTTCCTAAAATGTTATTTAGTTCCCATATTTACATAGTGGTTGTGCATTATGTATAACAACTTTTAGCTTTGTTATCATCTCATACATGATTTAATATGATACCAATAATTTAATATGATACCAATTAACAACTTTTGTTTGTTGTTCTTCCTAAAACTTTCTTTTGTTCCCATTCTAAACCAAATTTCAAAAAAATCTCTATTTTACATTTAACTTGTTTTATATTATGTGAATATAAAGATCACTGCAAGCTTAAACAAATTAAGCTTATTCAAGAATATAATTAGATTTAATAAAAAAAACTCTATTTTACATTTAACTTGTTTTATATTATGTGAATATAAAGATCACTACAAGCTTAAACAAGCTTATTCAAGAATATAATTAGATTTAATAAAAAAAATTATGAATATGTATAAAAGCTATTTTTAAAAACTAGTTAATAACTCAAAGTTATTTTCTAAAACTAATTAATAATCCAATACGTTTAAATGTTTATTTTACTATTCACTGTGAAAAAGATGTGTAAGTATATCTATTTTTCTTAAATAAAATTAAAATATTTTCAATATAAAAAAGCAAAGACGACTATATAATTTCATGTCAAATAGTTAAAAGTAAAAAAAAAATTTAAACATTATATTTTTCAAAATTATTTTAATATATAATATCAACTATATATATATATATATATATTGGTAGATTATTATATATTAGAATTATGAGTGTAATTACACTCATAATTCTAATATATAATAATCTACCATTAATATATATATATATATATATATATATATATATATATAATTCTAATATATAATAATCTACCATTATAATTCTTCCCCCAAAAAACATATCCATTAGGGCCGTAGTAGTTGGGTTGGTTGCCTACTTTCCCAAACTTTGTTGGAGTTATTTGTCCATTATTAGTTGTATTTTGGAATCTCGTTGACAAAATAGGTGGCAAGATGGCAGGATGTTTCCGTGGAGTGACTTCCAGCATGATATTGACTACTCGTGGACTACAGAATGTTTGAGTATGTCGTTTTCTTTGTAGGATTCACATGTTGGAGTTTATACGGTCCTCGCTAACGTTGAAGGGTAGGAAGATAAGATGTGTGATTATAATATTATTTTTTTCTATTGAATATATATTTTTAAGAAATAGTTTAAATTTTTTTTTTTTATGGAATGAAAGTGGGTGGATAATGGAATGCTATTTTTTCATGTGGTTTTAAATTTTTTTGGGACATCTTTGTGGTGTTGTGATAAGTTGTTTCATTTAATTTTTGCTAAGATATAATTTTATAAAAAAAAAAATTATATTTTGGGCTTTTGTCAAGTCATAAATTTCTAGTAGATTTGTTGTTAGAGATATACGGCGTAATAGTAACAGCTCCTAGGTTACATTTTAGGCCTAACTCACATCACTCTAATGTTACAAATACTCTTAGTGTTATAGTGGCAACCTTTAACTTTGATTTTAGGCATAGTCCAAATTATTCCAATAAATTGCCAATTCACTAGGATAAATCACACACATATATATTTTTTAAGCTGTAATTGAAAATTAAATAGAAATAAAAATATAATTAAAAAATAAAATAATTTATTATTATTATTTTTTAAAATCATAATTTAATAATTATATATATATGGGGTTCACAAACATCGGAGATCAGTGACCACTACGTCCACGGAAACAATCCCGGACAGATCTACCCAAAGGGACCATTTTAAATCTCACCGACTTATTTGACTAGCCTAAACCCAAGAGCATTGCCAACTTATTTGATTAGCCTAAACCCAAGAGCATCGCCAACTTATTTGACTAGCCTAAACCCAAGAGCATTGCCGACTTATTTGACCAGCCTAAACCCAAGAACATCGCTGACTTATTTGACTAGCCTAATCTCCCCGACTTATTTGACTAGCCTAAACCCAAGAGCGTTGCTGACTTATTTGACTAGCCTAAACCCAAGAGCATCGTCGACTTATTTGACTAGCTTAAACCCAAGCCAATCCCGGGAAGATTTGCCTGAAGGGACCACTTTAAATCTCACCGACTTATTTGACTAGCCTAAACCCAAGAGCATTGCCGGCTTATTCGACTAGCCTAAACCTAAGAACGTTGTTGACTTATTTGACTAGCATAAACCCAAGAGCATCGCTGGCTTATTTGACCAACCTAAACCTAAGAGCATCGCCGACTTATTTGACTAGCCTAAACCCAAGAGCATTGAGGAGAATTAACCATGTGACCTCCCATTAGCAAGATACTTATACAATGGGACTTGACCAATTAAGCTAACCCTTAGGGCTATTTATATTAAATAATAATTAGTAATTAAACTTTCTTAGATTTATTTATAAATCATAATTTAATAATTATATATAATTTATTTAAAAATAAATTATATTTAAATAATAAATCAATTTTTTTTCCATATTATTATTGAAAAAAATTAGTCTAAACCATTAAAAAATAAAATGTGACGTAAGGCTAACTTGTTTGATATATGAGACTACACGCGGTCATTACATGCTCTTATTGATGAATTTGGCGAACTCTTAAAAAATTAACGACACACAATTTTTTTATCCTTTTTTCTTTTTTTAAATAAGTTCATCCAATTTATATCCCCATAGCAAAAATTAAGGGAACATATATTGTTTGAATTAAAAATCAGAGGGCTGTAGTTATATTATTGTTTTCTAGGTAGCAAGGTGAACACTTTTTCTCCATTATGTATTTTTCAATAAACATAGATGTTATTATCCTTATAGAATATCTATCTCGATTCCTTATCTCCACAAGCTTCTCAATTTGGATGTAACGTATGGCTTCTCTCGCTTTTGGACGCAAAGCCTTATTGTACCTATATTTAAAAATCGGGACAAGAGTTTTCCTTCCAACTGCAGGACCTGATTATGGTTAGCCATATCTTGGCCAAGCTTTATGGGCTCATTTTGGAGAAGAAGCTTAGCCTTTGGCTTGAAAACTAGGGAAAAAGAGCTAAAGGACAAGTTTCTTTTAGGAGACATCACTCGACTATTGACCATCTGGTCACTCATAGAATCACTGTGGAGGAATGTTGCAATAGTAAATCCGATCTCTTCGTTTGCTTTGTGGACTTTAGAAAAGATTTTGACACTGCCCCTCGAGAGAAGCTTTGGGAGAGACTTAAAGAGATCATGGTCCCTCCTGAGCTGAGGATTGTTGTGATCCGTCTCTACGAGGCCGTCATTGCAAAGCTTAAGACCAACGAGGGGTGGTATAAAGACATTAAATGCAATATTGGAGTTAAGCAAGGGTGTCCTCTATCCCCTACCCTTTTTGGCATATACATCAATAAGCTAGAGGAGTGTATGGAATCTGCAGGGTGCAAGGGCACCGAGTTTGCTGGTGTTCTCATTACTCTTCTCCTCTATACCGATGATATCGTTCTTCTTGCAAAGAACCATGATAACCTTGACAAGCAACTCCAGATTATTCATGACTACTGCTCCAAGATGTGTATGAAAGTTAATACCGATAAGACTAAAGTCATGATCATTAAATCAAAAAATATCACGCATGGTAGTTTCGTGTATAATAACTAGTTCTTAGAGCAAGTTTCTTCTTATAAGTATTTGGGCATTGAATTCCCACATCATCTCAAATGGAATTATAGCATCGAGAAAAGGATCATTGGGGGTTGGAAAGCTTATTATGAGCTTGAAAACAATTGTAAGTTGGTTGATATTTACATTTGGAGTAAAAAAAGGTTCCTCTTTGAGACCCTTGTCACCCCTGTTTTCTAATAGAGATGTGAAGTTTGGGGTTGCAGTATATCCAGAGAGTCCTGGAGGAAGATTGAGATGATTCAAAAACAACTCATAACCTACAACTTTAAGATCAAGGGAAATACTCCCTATCCTACCCTCTTGATCGAATCTGTTTTTTCCCCCATTGAAAGTATGACTATGATGTGTAAGAAGAAGCTTGACAACATGGAATAAAAAAGGCTCCCTAAAATTGCTTCTAATTGTAGTCAAAACCCTCACCTTTGCCTCAAGCATGGGTGGCATAAGGATGCCCAATGTTGGCTCAACCATTGGGGAATTAAGAAGGAGCTCAGTATGGGAAGCAAAGATAATATAAAAAATACTATTACCTCCAAGTTTAAGGACAAGCTGTAGGAGGATCAGGAGTTGGAGGGTAAAAGGAAGCTAAGATACTATAAGGAAGTGATCAACCCCACCCTTGATAATCATACATATCTATCTGTGTTGTCCAATAATAAGAAAAAAATGAACATCGCTAAGATACGAACTAATTCCCATGAGCTTCAGATTGAGATAGCGTGGTGGTCTATTCCCAAGACCCCTTGGAGCGATAGAATCTGTCAGATCTGCGATTCTAAGCATGTGGAAGATGAAAAGCACTTCCTTTTAGACTGCTCGATTCTTACTCACATTCGCTCTCATTCCCTACCATCTGTCACACTTCCAATCTTCTTGACCTATTAAGCCAACCCATCTATAGTGATATTGGAGCACTTATTTCTCTTCTCTTTAACCATAGAACCAAGATTTTTAAAAATCAAACTTAGATTCTTTCTCCTCTCTTAAGGTCCAATAGAATGCATTGGTCTCAGCGGATGGTAACAATCATCATCCTCATCATTATTTTACAAATTTATTACATAATAAAATGTATTAATAAAATATACTATATTTTTAAATAATTTTTGAAAAATGATTGTAGAATAGATTATTATTCTTTACCATTTAAATTTTATTATCATGAATGATGTATTGATAAATTGAGTTTATTTATATGATAATTTTGATTTTATATTTATTTATTTTTTTTCAATATTTTTCTTTGAAATATAAATAAAAAGAAATTTTCTTACCTAAACTTAATTTTAATATTTTTAAGTTTTTTATGTTTTTTTAATAAAACTTTGGATGTAAAATTTCATAATTTGAATTTATGATATAGACATAATTTTTGGAAAAACTTAAATGTGAAATTTATTAGTACATAACAGTAAGTCAATTGGTGATCGCTTTGTTATAACTATGTAAACTATGAAATTTCAAAATTTAAATTTCCCATAAATTTTTTGTAAAAACATTTTATATCCACTATTTATAAAACTTTTTATTTTGTATTTGTTTTTTAACTCACCTGATTCTGCTTCATGTTCTACAAGCAGCAAAACGATTTGGTGAAACTCAATCTAACATAGTAAATATCTTGGAAAGAAAGGCACATGTGTTTCTTCCAACCACGAAGCAAAATTTTACATGTAAATTTTACTCTTAAATAACTACGATGAAATTATGAAAAGTAGCACGTTATGTTGACATAATTTCGATTCTTTAATTACTATTTTGAAAACCAAAATAAACCCAAAGTTTCGATGTGTGACTTAAGAGTGACTTCAGCACGGAACCAAAAACCTTTAATGAAAAATGACATTACATGACATAATGTGAGATTTATTGGAGTAGGCATCTTGTTTCAAGGAAAGTGGGGTAGGAAGTAGTCCTAAGGGACAAGTTAAGTATTTGTCACATGTTTGACAAACAAAAACCATGACAAGTGGGCCATGACGTTGTACAAAGGGAACTTTGATACACAACATATCTTTTGAGTGATACACAACATATCTTTTGACTTTTCTTACCAACTGGAGCCTTCTGCACCCACCATAAGAGTTGTATGAGCCTCCTTTACACTTCTGACAAATAACATAATAGACATTATTGCCTTTTCACTGTGAATGTTTGTTTTTTCATGACCAAAGTATGTAAATTTATGCACCACCCTTTCCTTATAATGTACTTGTAATATTTCCACCTTGTGTGCTATACAGTGAAACTATTTAAAATTGGGTATTTTTTAAAGTTTGATGAAGGATAATTTGAGTGTTTTACAACATTACTAAATAACTACAAGGATTAGTAGGTATATTGGCAAGAATGTAAGGTTAGAGGTAATGCAAGCAAGGTACCTGAATTAAACATAACTTTCTTTATTCAATGATGTTTTGGCAAGGGAGGAAGGAACGACTAAGGTAATTGGGCGTGTAGTAAAAGAGAAGGTCAATACTTTGGATACAAGTGTAGAGCAACAAAAAAAGGATCATCAATATTATAAACATGAGAAATAGAAATAAAATCAAACCTAGATGATGCCTAACTAAGGAAATAAAAAACCCTAAATATAGTTACATCAACTAGGGTTGAGGGTTACACATAATCTATGAGAGATCGTGCAAGCATGGGGAAGTTCATGGAAATTATATCCTCAACAAAGGCTCTAATATAGTAGAAACCCATAGGACGGGTAGATATGAATCTAGGGTCCAAGGGTTTCCATGTTATCATTTTTACAAGTGTTCAAGATGGAGTAAGGGTCTTTGATGAAGATCCCTGATTCTTTAATTATATAGGATTACATATAAATTTCTAGATGGAGAAGTTTAGCCCCCAAAAGGAAGATTTCATAATAGCTCTAGTGTGGATCTAGTTATACTTACTCGCTCAATAATTTTGAACGAAGAAACATTATGGAGAATGGAAATATGTCGAGATGCTTTTTCAAACCATCAAAATTACCAAAAAAAATAAATATCCTACTATTAACAGTGTTGAATATTTCCAACATATAGGTGATCTCCCTGATATGAGGTCCCAATTAGACCTCACACTGTTTGGTGTAGGATTCTCATTTGGAATACGACCCGACTGTCGTTTACTTAAAGATATGCCTTGGCTTTATTTTTTATCACGAGAAGCACACATGTTTTTTTGAATGAGAAAACGAGTGTTCCTTGTGAATGTTCGATTGTATATGTATCAAGGTTCTCTTACTGCAAAAGGGGAAATAAAGTGAGCCTCTAAGAGAGAAGTAACAATACTACCATAATGGAGACACATGAATAAGAAAGGTTCATATAACATCGAGCGAAATAGTTCACATGGATGTGACAACCATTATAATCATCACAAAAAAATTCCAATTAAGCACCAAAGTCACTAAAATAGTTCAATTACTCCAATACAAGTGAAAATAAACATTAATAATAAATATCCAAAGAATAGTTTTAGAAACATCCAAAATCCATGTGTGAAAATGTGTTGGTTTGGAAGGCTTCGATATTAAGCAAATTTCCTCAGATACATAAATATAATGAACATCAATAGCTCCAATAGTGGAGCATTAGAGGCACTACTTGCTCCCCAGAAGTACTAACTTTGTCTCTGTAATGGCTAATGGGAGAAACCAAGGTTAAAAGTCCTTTACATGAGAAACGTGCATCTCTTTATAACACGAGGCATGACCTTTCACACTCCCATGACTCTTGACTTTCCAACTCCTAATGACCTTTGGAATTCTACAACCTTTGGAATTCCAAATGACTTTTGGAATTACATATGACGTTTGGTATTAAATGTATTTTGGAATTCCACGACTCTTTTGAACATACATGACTCTTGGAATTTTACTTATTTGCCTTTACAATGATTACATCATTATATCATAACTTCCATATCATCATGTGATGACGATGTGACATATCACTATCTTTGACGACTAGGAATATTAGTGATTAATGACATGGAATTTCTTCAATGGTGGCATGGCTTCCACTTTTGTCTTCATTCTTCACATGGCTTCTAATTGTTGATCACCCTCCAAAGGGTCTTTGATCTAATGGGTTCTTCAAGGTGCTTCAATCATCAATATTTCAATTTGTTCTTTTTTCTTTCAATTATTCCTTTGTTTGTTCTCTTTTCCCGATCTTACTCATGTGTGCTTGCCATGTTGTTCACATAATACTTGTATCTACATTCACTCATGAAAAACAACCGTAAACCTGAAAATTTATTAGTCTACCATGTTTTATGAAGTTTTCTATTCATGTCTTATAGTTTTCCTACAAGGAACAAGTGTTGGGTCCTTCATTTTTTGGGAAAATACGGTAAACAATGGTTGCGAAAGCCAAATGCAAAAACCGACCATAAAAAAATCACCAGGAGTATAAAAGCGGGAGAGAAGTAAAGTATTGGGACTTGCGCAACCAAAAATCAGGGAAGCATGCCTACAAAAGTAGGAAAATGAGGCCAAATTGAAGGAATTCCCAGGAAAAAGTGAAATGACCCCAATATTTTGTCAAAGTGGACTGAATCAAGGTAGGATCAAGAAACTACCAAAGAAGGCCAAATCAAGCGAGCGCGCCTATAAAGGAAATCATAGGGGAGTGAATTAAATAGTTGTTTCATATAACATTAGGGGAATTTTGAGGTCTAAAATGGGCCTCCTAAGGAAATTATAAAATAATAGTGGAAATAATAAAATAAGATTAGATTACATCATCAAATTTTAGAGGGGAAAAAACTACTTTTTCAACTTGTATTTTCAACTTATCTCCCTATGGGTTTACTCAAATTTCTAGTGGGAACACTCATTGGATGCATAATTTGATTCATCATACAAGGAGTGCCCATGTTGCATACTTTCGATGGACCATGCTACATAAAATATGAGAAAAAAACATGAAAAACATGATTGCAATCACGTTTTTTCATGTATATCTCATTTTTTGTGTAGCAGGGTCCATCAAAAGTTTGCAACATGGGTACTCCTTGGATGAGGAATTAAATTTTACATCCAGCATATACTCCCTCTCTAAATTTGAGTCAAACCTTAGGGAGATAAGTTGAAAATATAAGCTGAAAAATTAGCTTTATTATTTTATTATTTTTTAATCTTTTTACTTTTTTACCCTAAAATGGTGAATCATCCCCCATGGTTGACATTATAATTGAATCTTATTGGTTCTTATAAATTTTATTTTGGTTGTACATTTTTCATAGGAGGCCCATTTTAGACCTCAAATCTTCTCTAATGGTTGAGTCTCTAAGATAGTTGTAGCTGGGGTGTTGTAGCCTTCGTGTTTGAGCAAAAGATCTAGTATTTGTGTCGTGAAATCTGATGAAATGTTTTGTTGAGAGAGTCCCGCTGATATGTATGCTTTTTTCTGTAATGGTTGGAACTATTAATAGAAGGGATTTTTGGAAATCCTATATTGATGTTATATTTATGCACTGAATGTATGACCCCCTTAAATTTCCAGTTTATTTTTGAAAGAAATATGTACATTCCTTCTAGAATGAATGCATGTTCTAACTATAATATAGTTGTGTAGATGTTAATTCTTAATGGAATGGATGTGTTGTCGCTGCGAAAAACACCATCCAAAAGTTTTCCTACACCTAAATTTGGAGCCTAATGTCAATCTTGCAATCGGTCGTTTTGTATTCACTTCTTGGTCGGTTGATGATTTTGGGTTCCCATCTTGGATTGGAAGTGTCGAAGTCGCTTGATTACACATGCTTAGTATGTAACAAGTTCATGAGCACATTATTTTATGAAATATTGAACGATCATAGCGCGGTCCATTAATATTGTACGTGCGATGTCCAATCCATGTCGACAGTCAGTGCGCACTGACATCGACAATTTCTCAATTATAGTTGCATTTGTACTTCTATTTCGATGATTTTTGCAAGTTTTCCCTTCCACGCACCTTTTTTTCGTGAGTGTTGTTTTCATGTTTTTGGTTGTATATTTTGCTTTCTTTCACGCTAATTAGTGTCATTTTCATGTTATCTTTTCTTTGGCATTTGTTACTTTCAGTGTTGTTCGCATATCGCAAGTGTTGTTCGCACTATAGTAATCGTCGTCTTTTCACATGTTAAGTAACACACAATGTACATAAGCTTGTTTTTGTGGTTTAAAGAGGTTATATTTGTGAAAATGAGTTTATCTTACCATGTATACATCCGTCACACTCATTTCTAAAGTTTTAAGTATCGTCGCACAAGTGTCGTCAAGGTCATCGTAAAGTGTACCTTTAGTGCCACACTTGTTGTAAGTTGTTGCAAAGGTTGCCACACTAAAGGAAGTATGTGTTCATTTGTTCCGGATGATCTATGTTGTGTTGTCAAGTGTCTAAGTGTGTGATCATAGTCAAGTCCTATCAATGTTACAATCATTTTCACTGATCCCACACTTAGCCAAAGTTCTGAAAATTCTCAGCAACTTAGAATCATCTGACCTTCCTGAGCTGCACATTGCACATTCTATCCCTCAAGCTACAACCTTCCCTCTTGAAATTATTCAATGTGTAGTTCCTGCCTCCCAGGATTGTGCACTACGCAGTTTCAGTGCTTAAGCCCCAATCCTGGCCTCCAGAATTGTGCAATTGATCCCTCCAACTTGGCCCTAATTGTGAATTGTGCAATATCTGAGCTCAAGCTCAAACATTGAGCTCTTGAACTACGCAACTCTATAATCACTAGGCTTTCTCTGCCTCCCAAAACATCGTACTTGATTGAAGCAGTGAAAAATCCCTGAGCGTGGATCACAGACTCCAAAAAATGTGCAATTTATTCCTCCTGCCCAGTCAGTACTGCACATTGCGTAGTCTCAAGGCTCAATCCTCATCCATGAGATATTGAACTGCACAAAAGAAAAATCACCTAGGCTCCTCTATCCTCCATAACTTCGTAATAGTTTGATCTAGTGCCCATCGCCTCAAGTTGTCAAAATGAGCTCCCATATTGCGCAGTTTTTTCTCTCCAGTATAGCCTAAAGTATGCATTACATAGTACCAAGGCTCAAACTTCACCTCTGACTACCTGAGCTGCGAAATTTCTTAGCCACTAAGCCTCTTTCCCATCCTCTCATTCAATTCTGGCTTAGTTAGTGGATCAATATGCACCATCTTAGCTTATGGTTTTATTAGACTGATGTCATCTTGTCATGAGTGGATTGGAGATGCAGGTACACTATCATGTTATGGTAAGATGATGAATAGTGATAAGGAGAAGGAGGGAATTCTATAAGAAACATATGGAGATGAAGAGATAAGATGATCATCATGTGAGAAGATGAAGGAACATTGGATTACAACATAAGACCAAATATCTGGACTGCATGAAGACCTCATCTGATTCACAACCCTTTGGAAAGTAGATACGAAGAAAAAATCATATCTCTCATAAATATGAAGCATTGTATACATCTCTTATTGAAGATAGAAATAAAGAAACAACAAGGACAACTTGGCACTGCCACATCATCATGAAATCCATGTCATCAGTGTCATGTCATGTCCTATCACAAGTCATCATGTACCACATCATTATTGTGGATTATGTAATTATCTATTCAAAATGTATTGTAAAGTGGAAGTCCAAAGGACACATACAACATATGAAGAGTTATGTAGAGTAAAAAATTCATAGGATGTCAAATAGTCAGGAGGGTAGTCGAAAAGTCACAAGGAGGTGAAGCATCATCCCATTGGTCGTATATACACCCTCATTGTATGAGCAACGAAATTTTCACCTTGGCTACTTCCGCAATGCATTAGAGAGACAAGCTAGTTCTTTTAAGGAGCAAAGAGTGGCTCCAACACTCCAATACTGGATCTCGTGGTGTTCATTGTATACATATGTCTTGGATATTTTACTTAATAAAGAAGCTTCATGGCCAACATGTTCTTCATGCATGGATTATGAATATTTGAAATAATATTTTGTGGATGTTTGTAGTTCATGTTTCTTTCATCTGTGCTAAAGTAGTTGAACTATTTCAATTATTTTAGTGCTTATATTTTTGAAAATGTGTTTTAATGGTTTTTATTGTTGTCCCATCCTTATGGAATATTTTGCGAGATACTAGACAAATATTTCTCACTGATTGGTTATAATGATTGTCGCATATCTTGTGGACTATTCCACTAGATATAAAACAAATCCTTCTTGGTTGAGTGTGTCTCTACTAGGGTGGTACTATTACCTCTCTCTTAGAGGCTCATTATACTCTTTCCCTTTGCAGTACAAGAACCTTGACACACCTACAATCGAACACTCACAAGGCACACCTTCTTGATTTTTTAAGGCACATCTGCACTTCTCTTTATTGTTGACAGTTAGAGCCAAGAAAAATATATAAGAATACATGGAAACCAGGTCGATACTCCAAATGGGGCTATTATTCCAAGCAGTGTGAGGTCTAATTGGGACTTCACATTGGAGAGACCCCCTTGGTTGAAAAATTTCCAGAACTCGTCAACATATGGTGCTAGAAGGAGGGACAGATCAAAATTTGTGCCCATTGAGTATTTTTTGAACCTCTTATCTAAAATGGCTCATCCTAAAATCATACTCTTAGGGTGTTTCTCTAATTTATCCAATTGTCAATTTCAAATTGTAGAAATTTGAATAATTTGCTGAATTATTCACCAAGATTATCCTGGTCACATACTATTTGAGCTTCATACATAACACATAATCTCTTCTACGCATTAATCATCACATGCGGAAATAAAAACAAGCGGTATTGAAAACATTCACATGCGCACATAGAAATTCAACACATATAACACAGTATGTATACCAGGGAAAGCTTACAGCTGAAAACCCCCTACTATCTGTATATTATAATGAATAAGAATCATGTAACAATCTTAGTACAATACTCCTCACAAGTACTCAGTACTGTCTCCAAAATCTACACACAAACTAGCTCAGTTTTGAACAAGTCACGGGTTCAAAACTCCTCCACTGTTTGCCTGCCTCTACTGCGCAATCCAAGATGAGAGAATGGATGGAATGAATTCGAATTCCCTTGGCTTTAACTACGCAATCCTCATTGGCAATCTCCTCCAATTATTGTGCAAATCTCATGCACACTATAGTCACAACTGATAGTAGACTCCACCCTTTCTCCTACCTCTTCCACTGGTCTTCACTGAACTGTACATGCACTGAGTTAACTGATGTGCTCTTTAGTTGATTTATGAGTTAATAATTAGTGAATTAAATAATATTTAATTCACACCACTCATCTCTAGTGTATTAGTCAGTTTAACTAAATACAACTAGTTCAACTAAGTTAAATCGAACACAACTCCATCAACTGTCTCATCAACTCCACCAAACTCTGCCACATGAGTTCTAACTGAAGTCAAACATGCAATAGCTCAACTAACCCATAGGAAATTCGAATTTCCTTCTGCCAGCTGCATGTGCCACATCTGTAGCTCGAACTGAAGTGCTCTAAGAGGATAAGATAAAGTTTATAGTCCAAATATTATTAAGGGCTAATAATATTTGATTGTTCTATTTTTAGACAGGCAGTCTAAAATTAGACTTCGACCTGTATTTCTAAAAATAGATGTCCATCTATTTTTACCAACTTTACCAATCATCCAAGAATAGCATCCCGCAACTCCTAGACCATGCTCCATATGTCTAAAAATAGACCTTTCGACAAAAATCACATGTGTGGTCCCCACCTAGTTTAGGTGATCACTCTCCAACTAGGATCAGGAAAGATGTTTCAGGAGGCCTCCTTCACTGTTTCTTGTTTCCATTTTCAACACTCCCTCTCAACAAGAAAGGAATGTCTTTGCATGCGACATGCAACTCCATGCATTCACCCTACAACCTTCACAAGCGCCATGCAACTCCATGCATGCGACATGCAACTCCATGCATTCACCATGCACCCTATGCATGTGCCATGCAAACTCATGCATGCACCATGCAACTCCATGCATGCGCCATGCACCCTTTGCATGCAACATCTCCGAAACTTAATAGGCTCCAAAAAACTCAATCAGTCTGATGCATATATCATCAAAGTCTTTGACCTCTGCTTAGCTACTGCACATGTCATCAGGAACTACTGCGCTGTTGAAATCCTGCACCCATGCACTCTTGCATTTGCTGTCAACTCTGATTCGCGCTCCAGTATCCGACACTGTCACTTTGATTTGCCTGGATCAATCCAACTGATCTACTACTGCTGCGCTGTGGGCACCTCGTAGCCAGGTTCAATTCATGAGATCCACACCATCTCATGAATCCAGAAATCTCCTCTTGGGATTAATCATGCATGTCTCCCCACCTGTCACCTGGCAGTATAGCTGCATGCACTCCCTCTGCCCACCTGGCATGAAATTTCTCTGCATGTGTGGTCTCTCCCACTCCATGATCCTCTTGTTGTTGCTCCACACCCTGAGGTTCGCTTTCACCTGCATGCAAAACTTTCTCCCTCTCAAGCTTCAGTTGCATGTCTTTCTCCCACTTCCCAACAGTAAGAAGCTCCGTAGACATCCCATCTACTTCAATTCTGTAGAGATTCTTTGCCTGAATCCCAACCTTCTTGACTTGTCTCGTTGCCTTGTGCCGAAGGAAAACTTTCCCTTCTCTAAAGACAACTTTATACCCTTTATCCTCTAACATTGCGACTGAGATTAAATTCTTTGTTAGACCTGGTACATGCAATACATCTTGTAAAAGAATGAGTTTACCTGACTCCCTCTGAAAGTTTATGGTACCAATGCCAGTCGCATTGTATCGTCCATTGTTGCCCAACTCAACATGCATCTGGAGATTTTTCTCCACCAAGTCACTGAAAATATTCACATCTCCCGTCATGTGAAAGGAAGCGCCACTATCAAAATACCACCCCGATCCCAATGCACTAGACACCATGCATGTGATCAATGAGAAGTCCAGCTCAAATTGCGAGGCAAGAGCCTCACCAGCAACAGCTCCAGCAGCCTGCTTGTTCTTCTTCTTTTGTGGACAATTTGTGGCGTAATTTCCATGATCGTGACAGTGAAAACACTTCAATTTGGACATGTCACGCTTTTTACCATCCACACCGGATTGAGAAGCCTTCTCCTTGCCCTTCCCCTTCCTTGCTTTGGCAGCCAAAGCGCAATATTATTCATCAGATACCTTTGATGAAGATCCATCCCAGGTATTCCGCCATATCTCCTCTTGCACAAGATCCGACCAAAGTCGCTCCCATCCTGGAAATTTCTCCCGACCATTGACAAAATCCTCATAGGAATGCCAAATCTTCGGAAGACCAAGGAGAGCCAAGCTCACCAAGTCCTCATCATCCACACTAACTCCTACACTCCCAAGCTCATCCCTGTAGTGGACAAACTTGGTCAAGTATACCGGAATAGTGTCATTCTTCTCCATCTTAATTTTCCTGAGTTTATCCTTGAGCGCCAACTTCCTCTGGTCGCTCTTGCTCTGGAAAAATTCTGTCAACGCTTTCCACATAAAGTATGGAGAATATTTTCCATGCAGGCTGGATACTATGTGATCTTTCACGCCCTCCAACAGAATCCTTCAACACCTTGCTGTCTTCTTTTGCCAAGCTTCAATCACAGCAACATCCATAGAAGTAGGCTTTGGAATTTCTTTCTCTATGAATTCCAACAGCCCATTGTCATCTAACAATGCCTCCATCCTGTCTTTCCATGCAATATAATTCGAGCTTCCTTCCAAGGCATACTCCAATTGTAATCCGACGAAAGACATCTTTGCTTTTGACACCAAGAAAAACAATTCTGCAATTTCGAATTCCAACAGCTCCAAACTCAACTGCTTCCGATCTACACTTGAGAACAAATTATTTCTAGCACAGAGATCGACTGTAGGGGAATTTACTGGATATATCACCTTTCAGAGAAAGGATGGATCCAGAGGCTACCTGGCCCGCTTACAGACTCTGTCTACCGAAATAAGTTTGTAATCACCGTAATAGATATGATGATCAATATAGCTCTGATACCATGTAGAAATTTGAATAATTTGCTGAATTATTCACCGATATTATCCTGGTCACATACTATTTGAGCTTCATACATAACACATAATCTCTTCTACGCATTAATCATCACATGCGGAAATAAAAACAACAAGAGGTATTGAAAACATTCACATGCGCACATAGAAATTCAACACATATAACACTGTATGTATACCGGGGAAAGCTTACAGCTGAAAGCCCTATACTATCTGTATATTATAATGAATAAGAATCATGTAACAATCTCAGTACAATACTCCTCACAAGTACTCAGTACTGTCTCCAAAAGTTACACACAAACTAGCTCAGTTTTGAACAAGTCACGGGTTCAAAACTCCTCCACTGTTTGCCTGCCTCTACTGCGCAATCCAAGATGAGAGAATGGAATGGAATGAATTCGAATTCCCTTGGATTTAACTGCGCAATCCTCATTGGCAATCTCCTCCAATGATTGTGCAAATCTCATGCACACTATAGTCACAACTGATAGTAGACTCCACCCTTTCTCCTACCTCTTCCATTGGTCTTCACTGAACTGTACATGCACTGAGTTAACTGATGTGTTCTTTAGTTGATTTATGAGTTAATAATTAGTGAATTAAATAATATTTAATTCACACCACTCATCTCTAGTGTATTAGTCAATTTAACTAAATACAACTAGTTCAACTAAGTTAAACCGAACACAACTCCATCAACTGTCTCATCAACTCCACCAAACTCTGCCACTTGAGTTCTAACTGTAGTCAACCATGCAATAGCTCAACTAACCCATAGGAAATTCGAATTTCCTTCTGCCAGCTGCATGTGCCACATCTGTAGCTCGAACTGAAGTGCTCCAAGAGGATAAGATAAAGTTTATAGTCCAAATATTATTAAGGGCTAATAATATTTGACTATTCTATTTTTAGACAGGCAGTCTAAAAATAGATGTCCATCTATTTTTACCAACTTTACCAATCATCCAAGAATAGCATCCCGCAACTCCTAGACCATGCTCCATATGTCTAAAAATAGATATAGTCTAAAAATAGACTTTTTGACAAAAATCACATGTGTGGTCCCCACCTAGTTTAGGTGATCACTCTCCAACTAGGATCAGGAAAGATGTTTCAGGAGGCCTCCTTCACTGTTTCTTGTTGCCATTTTCAACACAAATCCCCAGCGAGCCTCTCTATCAATTTTCTTAGTTAAAGTTTTATGGTGACGATGGAACATCCATAACCAAGCACATTTCTAATTTCCTTATTTTTTTTGAATCTCACGAAATAGATGATGAATAGTTTTCTTGTGTGTTTTTCTTCCTCTCCCTTGAAGGTCATGTTAATTAATGGTGTCATACCTTACCACCCGCTTCCATCGATTATTTTCATCAATTCCTCAAGGAGCTTCATCAATCCTTTGATAGGTATGATTATCGATAAATTTATAAAAGAATTAATATGTTAATAATGAATCCCAATGAACCAGTCAAGGATTTATATGATTGATTCCTTCACCTTTGTTGTGAATTTAGTGAAGAAGATATAGATTTGGATTTCTTTAAATAAAATTTTTAGTGTTTGGTTCATATCTCTTTGCATGGATAACTGAAACCCCCCGATGTTTCTACTTCCCCAACTCTTGTAAATCATGAGACGCCCCTAATCTCAAAGGAGGAATCCATTATTCCTTTTGTTCTTTGTCCTCCTCCTTTCCCAATAATGATGCGGGTGCCTCCTCATGATGATAATCAAGTTGGGAAATATGCATGTCAAATTCCTAATCCATCTTCTCATCCACCTTCTGCCTTTCATGATTCAGATTCAATGGAGGAAATCCAAGAATGGCTTATGAAGCCCATGGTGAAGTCTAACTCCCCCATTCCGCAAGATGACGTTATTATTCATAACTATAGCCTCAAATATGATATGGATTTATGTTATGCTCTATCATCTACATGCCATGACTCTTTGTACTATGATATGCCCGATCAATATTCTCCACCAACTATTTTTTCACACTCTCTTTATTTTCTATTTTTTGGTTCAGATTGTGATCAGATACAAGGAAATCACATTACATACGTAGAGAAGCAGGATGTTGAATAGTCTTTCAATATTTCTTCTCTTTTTAAAAATTCTCCATGTGAATTTGATGCACTTCCATTCTTGGATGATTTTCAATATGTTAATCTAGGTAGTGGATCAAATGCAATCAATTATTTCAATCAATCTATAGCCTTAGGAAACAATAATTCTGATAATTATGACTCTATTGATGTATGAAATCACGAATTCCCAGGTGCATCATCTGATTTTTTGGTTTCTGATGAAGACTTTACTTTATATTTAGAATCTAATTTGGTCAAAGATGATGCCCTTATCGAAACTTCCTCTTTATCTCACTATCCCTTGTGCTCTACCATTTGCAATGCATCTACTTGAGACATAGATACTCCATGTTCTTCAATCTCTTCATCTGATGAGTTAACTTATCAATTGACATAAGGTGGTGAGATTATCCACGATGAAAATGAAAAAATAAAATCATTGAGTACTCTTTCCATCCCTCATTATATTCTCTCCTGCATGAATACAACTCTTCAAATCAACTTGCTCATGTAATTTTTTAGATTCATACATATTCAAATTTTCTATTAAGATAGTCTTTCATCTTGAGTAATTTGGTTGTTGAAGTTGAAAAATTCAGTCAAATTAATGATAGAGGTGGCTTTCATCCGGTGAGTAGTGGTCTTATTGAAACCAGTGGTACCATCTATCCTCACACCATGCACGATCTGGTTTAGTCTTAAAATTGTGATTTTACAATCCTTGATAGTTTCGGGACTTGTCGAGGAGTCAAGACACTTCAACTTCCATTCATGGTTATGTTAGGATCTCGCAACTCTAGTAAGCCCCCGAACTAAGTGAGATCTGGTTTCTCTCACAAAATCCTTCTCTTTGAATGATTTCGCTCAATGTAAATTTATTTCTGAAATATGTTTAGTATTTTAGCTTTAATCTTTCGAACTTTTGAAATTAAGTGTATGATTGGATTCAAGAATCTTACTTAGTTCATACATATTCATGAATTTATGTAGTAGATTCATGGAATTTCAAAGTAGATCACTTCAAATACCATCTTTGGTTGAAGTAATAATTCCTATCGAATTCATTTCTTAATAGTCGACTCCTATTCTTCTTACGAATGTTATATTGAAAATATTTTCATTCATCACACTTGAAATCCTCTGGAATGATCATGAATGCATGAGATATTTCGTGAACCAAATTATTATCTATTCATTATGTCCTGATCAGTCTCATGGATTGGTTGTGCTAACACTCCTTTTAAATTGTTTTGACAATTATGATGCTTCTATAATTTTTCACCATTTACGGGAAAATGGTTTGTCACATTCAACATGTGAGGAAGTTGATTCTATTATTTAGAGAATTCCCTGAACTGTTCAAGTTGATTTATTTATTTTAATTACAAACCAGGTATCTGATGCCTTAATCAACCCATCTCATAATTATTCTATCTCTTATTCCTTTCATTCTTTTTATCCTTTTCCCAACAGTATATTCAATGAAAGTTGTTTTACGTCCTTCCATATTCATCATTCAACATCTCACTATTTAGATTTTTTTCGAGCGGTTGAGGCATTTCAACCTTCACTGATGGTTATGTTAGTTCCTCACTATCTTGGCATGCATGATGAATATGATCATATCTATTTTCCCTCACAAGATTCTAATCCTAGTTTTTCACATTTAATTGAAGATTCATCATTTCAAAGTTTTCAGGGTTTTCAAGAGGATTGTTTCGAATTTCATGATCCAATCATCTAATGGTTGGAGAAATAGTACTCAGAAAGGTCCATTGCAAATAACAGGTTTCAGCCTTTTCTCATGATTGCTTGTAAGGATGACACAAAAAAAGGTGCATTCTCAAGAAGTCTTCGAGGTTTTTCTGATTATGGTTTCCATCGAAAAGATAAGAATTTGAACTAGATGAAAGTAGTGGTTGTGACACATCTTTCTGCCCACATGAAAGACATTCCTTTTTTGTGTAAGTTATTCAATATCTCATATTTTATCTTGCACATTACTTTATATATGTTTTAATCAATCATATCTTTTTCATTATAGGTAGGAAACAACTATGGTGGTTTCATTGGAAATTTAATAATATGTGACCTCGACCTTCTAGTTGTTAGGTTAGGAGTAGGACTAGTTGCAGTCTAGTTTTCCCTCTCTTGCACTCATCCCGCACTTGTTCTATTTAGTCTCACTTGTCTTTTATTAATTTCTTCTTGCATCATGTTTGGTTTAGCCTCCTTTGTTTTTCTTTGGTTTCCCTTCCTTGTTGTGTGTTGTATTTCCTTTTGTTTTTAAAGACCTTGCATGAAGATGATATGTTGGGTCAAAAGGGAATGTGGAAAGATATAAAAGGACTTTGTGACACTACAACATTTGGATAACTCTCTGTACTTATTCCTTGTCTTAGTTACACCTTTTTGTCAATGATGTTACGATGTAAAATATGACCCTTTCATTAGCAAAGCCTTGTGTTGAACCGTGATCTCCTTGTCAATTCTGGAAACCTCATGCCTACACTTGGGTCTGTATGTTTCAATGTTTTCAAGATGATGCAATCAAGTAGAGAATGACAAGGGGAAAATATAAGCAAGAAAACCAATATCAGAGGCCTTATATATGCTTCTTCGAAGGGAAAACCTCTATAGCTCTCAATACTTTGGGATCCCTCTTCAACCCATGAAATAAATAAGTGTTGATACACACTATATAAAAAAATAAATAAAGGAAAAAGAAGAGAAAGGTTTTTGCATAGAGAGGTGAAGCAAGAAACTTCTTCGGGGTATTTTATAGGCCTGCTAACAGTGGAAAATGTTCATGTCCCTAAAGTGACTCCGTCGGGGTGTCGTCCGGGCGTACTGGCAGTAGATCAACACTAGGGATTCCAACCGGGGTATACTCTCCATAGAATAGATAGGATATAAACATCTTTGACTCTATGAAGATAGGGGACAACATCTCCAACCCTAAGGGTAACAGATAGGAGCGATACCCTATTTTCCATAGTTCCCTCAACCCTAGGAGCCCTTCATCTCAATTCCACACCCTCGGATCTCAAACAGGGGAGGAATATTTGGCTTAGTGTCCTCGATCAACGATGCTCTCTATCAACATATCATCATACTCATATCTATAAATCATCATGTCTTAGTAGTAGTTGTCTCCTGCTCATACATGGAGTCAAATCAAATATGCTATTAGAACATAACCAAACATATATATATATATATATATATATATATATATATATATATATATATATATATATATCACAAAAGGATACCATATTCGTCCTCCCTCTCAAGGAGGTGCCAACCACAAGCTTAAGCTTGTCTCGTACAACAACACTGTCTCAATATATGAAGGTAACTCATAGGGAATATTCTCAATCTTTTATGCATTTGAATTTGGCTTCACATGACACAACTAGGATTATACAAGCTTTGAACTATCTTTACTTTATACCACTCTCTGAACTTATTTATTGAAACACCCTTAACACATCTCCTATGGTCGAGGCTTGGCTAAGTGGGGAACCTAGTTAATGAAGTTGGATAGGTATCATGTTTGATCAACCTTACCAATACTTATGTAGTATCACCATTACTAATATGATATCCTTGCTATTGTAGTAATGATAGGACAAGTCTCATATATATGTGGGATTCTCCTCCAATCAAATCCCACTCTTTTTCATTGCAATTTAACCATGTCATATCCATAGCTTGTTCAGATGGTTCTCTAAGGAGATTTTTCAACATGCCTCATAGCTATTCATGCTAGTAACATCATACTCAACCTTGGTCATGCTATGGACCTCTCATCCAAGATATCATGGAAGATATAATACTAAGGCAACATCCAAATGTGTGTATCTCATTAATAATAATCTAATCATCATCAGTACACCCAAGTAGTTACATACCAAAGGAATATCGTCCCATACAAGTATCTTGAAGGGTGCCTGGTGGAATCTCAATATGTATGAAGCAGCTCAATTATGAATCGACTCAGGTTCTATGCACATCATATATACATATATGGACAAATTTTCAAAATGCAACATCAATGCTTCAATCAACTGTTCGTTTCCAAGTTAATTTCAACAATATCTTTTCACAACTTCTTGAAATTTAATCGGATTGTCCAAGGATTTGCATTTACACTTTCCAATACTTCTTTAATAGCTCGACAATATGTATTTTCTTTTCCCAACTTCAGAAATTGATTCATCATGTCATGATTCAGTATTTCAATATTGATAAGCCATATCCCTCTTAATTTTATCATCATAGGTTCATTTCCTGTCAAGAATAGAACATCAGTATAAAACCAAAATCAAAATCAAAGCCATACCTTGGAACACTTCTAAAGTAGATGTTTGAATCAACACATCTTCTTCTTGGATTCGCCAGATAACTGTCAATGCAAACATATCTGGACCAGGGATCTTGCTTCATATAATGCTCTCTGCAACCATAACACATTTCCAAACCAATATGATTAATATTGTATAATAAAATCATCTAAGTCATCTTATCAAAGTTTATATGTCATATTAGAACTTATATCAAAATCATCAAAATATATTATAGTATCAATTATTTAGACCAGGTGATAGGTAGAGCTCATATCAAGTGTTGATTTCATCTATTATCATGCTAACATGTTGTCATCTACCACACAATATCAATCCAAACGTTATCAGGTCATTCTCATGCTAGTAATACAAGTAATTTTTATCACTATATGTAGATTCACACACCAAGGACAAGTCATGCGGGTTCCATCCATTCATTAAGAGATAGCATCATACTCAATCACAACTGCCAATACTTCAACCAATGTGCTAAGAACGAGGAGGCCAATACAAAACCAATTTTGAATACCCATATAATTCATTGGATCTCATATATCATTGTTATAAAGGAAAACCCTCAGTTGTCAAATCAAATCTTTAGTCATCAGGTCAATTCCAAATTTTATATCATAGAGAGATCTATAGTCCAAAAATAGTCTCTATCGTCAAGTAAAATTTCTAAATCATTATCAAGTTTCATGTCAAAACTACAAACGCTACTCATATATATATACCAATTAGTCATGTCATGTCAAACTCTTATAGCATCAACTTAATCATAATGAAACATCTGTATGCATATCCTGGTCACCTGCAAATACAAGTTTAGTCTTCATATTCATATTATAGTAAACAGTCAAACTTTCCTTCTCATAGATCTTTCTATTTTCTGCTCCATGTCTGTAGGACTGATATTCTTCAGAAGAAGAATATCAGTCCTACAGACATGGAGCAGAATATTTGATTTCATGCACAAAACTTCAATTTTATTTCCAACAGGCATAGTCACACCCATAGGCCTTCCTCTGAGTAGTTGGGAGATTATATTCACACTCTTCAAGATGTTATGAAAGTGACTGTGGCTTCCCAACTGCCAAACCCTATCTCGAAACTGTCTCAGTGCCTTAGTCGCTCCCTTTATTTTGCATCCGTGTGGATGGGGGGGAGATAGTCACACTTGTAGGACTTATTCCATGTGACTAAGGCTTAGAGTGAGATAAAAATATGTCACCTCATATCATACCTTTTTTGCAGATCAAAAATGTCAGATATCTGTCTATTCATGCTCATAAATCATATTTCAACAGTAAAGAATATACATATAATTCCAATGGTAATAGGAGTAATAATCTTATGCACATATTCTCCCTCTAAATTGGAAACCACTTCAGTCATCTTCATTCATGCCATCAACCTTTCTATAATTCCACCATGCATCAGTAGGTTCCCTGCCTCACCTTCGGCTCGCACCTTGCTACCACCAAGCCTAACCTTTGATTCCCCTTTCCTCACCTTTGACTCACCACCTCACCCTGCCTCACCTTCGGCTCGCACCCTGCTACCACCAAGCCTAACCTTCGGTTCCCCCTTCCTCACCTTCGGCTCGCCACTTCAACCTACCTCACCTTTTTTCAAAAGAGGCCCTTTGATCATTGGGTCCAGCCAAATTTGGTGCTGCATGGTGGACGTTTGATGGTGAACGTTTAGTGTTGTCGAATTTTTGAGTTGTGGATACCAAGCCTGGGCGTATAACCAACCTCCTGTTGCCTTACCATGTGGTTTTATTTAAAACCTGCCATCTCCAACACATGAATTAAGTAGCATCTAAAACACTGTGGAGAAGCCTGACTATTGGTTCATATTTTCCAGGGAGGATAGCTCTGAGCATATTTTATTCCCCCTAATGAGGGGGAACCTTGATTGATTGAATCCAGTTGTTAGAACCAAGCTAGGTGAGGTGTACTAATAAATTCTCAATCTCGTTGCCTTACCATGTGGGTAAACACACCCACCATCTCCAACACATGAATTAAGTAGCATCTAAAACACTGTGCAGAAGCTCTGTTATTGGTGTAACTCTTTCTGAGGATTAAAACCTACTAGATTATTAGCCAATTTAATTCATCATAGGAACACGTGACTTTTATTAACTCCTTACCAACTTACAACTTATTGTTTGTATAAATGCTAGATTGTAGCTAGCATTTTTTTTTACTCTAAAGGGGCACCACAACCCTTGTGTACTTTATCAACATGCTCATATATGTTATCATCAACTAATTCACCATGGAATCAATATTTCATCAAGGGTTAGATTCAAATGATTATGGAAGCTAACAGATGCAACATCATACTTCAAATATCATGAACATACTATTAGTTTTATCAAGTCAATCGATTAAGTTATGGAATTGAATTTTGTCATATGCCATAGTTACTAATCACATCAAAACATAACCACTATTAGTAAAAGATCTAGAATATCAATCTCATAGTTATATGTCTATCATCATGGTTACCATGTTTATCATTATCAATAGGATCAAGTCAAGTCATTCAATAAAATTTTACCAAAAAAAAAGAGTTTCAAACATTTTTCCATACTTTCATCGTTCTCATCACAAGCATCATCAATAGCATTGTATATAGAAATCAACAAGATAAAATTCTATATGAAATCCATCAAGTTTTATGCATGTCAAGTGTCAAGAGTATCATCTACTAGATTCAAGGTTCTAGCCTTCTTTATGGGATAAAGATACATGCTAGCTAAACATAAATTATACCAATATATCAAAGATCAACATTAAGTAGCCTCATAGAATGAAAAAATTCATTATGTAAGATACTTATTCAATATCAACTGCACCATTTCATCATAATAACCGTGAACTAAAATCACTTTCATATGCATGCATGAAACGTTTGAGAAGGAAGAATTCTCATCATACCTTAGGGCTTATCTTTCCAGTTAGTACTACAACTGAAATATAACATTGTTGAAACAATATACGTTGCATACCTTGTAGTATTAAAATATTTGTGCACCTTATTATTTGAAACAGGCATCTTGTAGCACTTTGTCACCTTTTCATATAGTGCCTCTTTACCTTTTCCATCTCTAGCCATCTTTCATGCATATCAAATGATCCTCAAGAAGGATCCATTTATCACATCTCAACAAGGAGGTTAGAAACATCCATGCATGCAAGAAGTATAGACAATAATCAGATCCATAAGTCTAAACAAAAGTAAAGACATAAAGAGGCATAATAATTAAATAAATAATTATATTCAATGATATTTGTTCCTCTCCCTCTTGAGCCAGCCTTCAAGAGCCATCACTATCCATAGTCCACATAAAAATGGTTCCTTCACTATTTCAACCTACTTCATTAGCAACCAGGCCTAATAGAGCCTATCCCATCTAGGGCTTCATCAAATCTGTCACAAGTTCTTGAGAATATTCACATTGAACATGCTATATTTCATATCTCAAATATTTCCATAAAATAGGGTTTCTCTCAAACCCTTTTTTGAAATGGCACCAAGAAATGGAGGCCAAGGGGGCTTCTAATTTAATTTTCCCTTAATTAAATTGGAAGAGAAATTGTAATTTCATCTCATGGCAACTTGTATTAGTTAAATAAGTTAGAATGATTGATTTAGCTTAGGAAATTCGATTTGAGGGTCAAAGAGTAGGCATGTAGAGTTCTCCCATGATGTAAGGGGGTCCAGTGACAATTATTTGTGAGTTGTAATTAGTTAACTCAATTAATTGAGTTAAAATCAATTTAACTAGTTCTAACTGAGAGATGAGCTAGTGAGAGTTCCAATGAATTAAATATGATTTAATTCACAAGTAGTGATCAATTAGTTAGCTGATAATTTGCTATAAATAGTTGTTTCATGTCAGTTCTAAGGAAGGCCCAATTGAGACTGAGGTTAAACGAATGATAACTATCAGTTGTATAATTAGAAAATTATACAGGTCAGTTATAGAGTCATGTGGAGGCCAAGGAAGCATTAATTAATCAATTCAAGGTAATTTCCTATTTAATAGGGAAAAAAATTCCCCAAGAATGTGTGAGAAAGGCAGGCTGAGCAGAGGCTAAGAATTGGCTAAGTAATTGGCTGATTTTTCCTAGATCAGAGTGAGATAGTTGGCAGAGTGCATGAGTTTCTCCATAAGAGAAAAGAATTGTATTGTTTCATGATATTGACCTTATATAATATGCAGATAGCGGGGTTTTAGGCAGTGTAATTTTCCCAGATATTTCTTGTGTTGTGTGATTGATTGTGTCTTTCTCTTACTTGTTATGTGATTGTGCAATCATGTTTTGTTTCCCCAAATTGTAGAAGGATTTAGTATCTTGTTTTAGTACATTACGAGATCAATTTGAATCCCGTTGTTAGATTTTCTACACCCTTAACTTCATAATATCCATCAAAACCTAATACAGAAATTTCCTAAGATTTTATTCTAACCCTAGAATTCTCTTAGGTCTCCTTCATCCTCTTCTTAATTCCATCAATGGTGTCACCATAGGGGTGATATTCATGAATTTTATTTAGCCCAACTATGCTACCATGCTAATTTTTATTAGGGCTATATTGTTCTTTTCTTTGATAATTTCATTTCTTCATTAACACATTACAATCGATCCATAACACCATAACATTATTCAAATTTACATCAGTATTCAAAAACATATGCAACTATGTAGAAAGAAAAATATCATCATCATCAATGCAATGGAACATAAAAGAACAACAGAAGAAAATTATTCACAGATAGAGACACTAGTATTGGTCGAAGGCCAGGGAAAAACCCACTATGGAGAAAACCATTGCAAATTATTCTTCTTATATTTTCATCAAAATATTCAACAAAATAGAGTACAATGATTCATGTCTTCAACTATGAAACTAACCAGCAAAAAAACTACAACATCCATGAAATGAATCGTGGAATTTATATACTCATAAATATGATTATGAAGTATGTACTGAACTTTCATTGTCTAAAGTCAACTGCTGAACCCTACAGTCACTGAGAAAAATATTCAGAAGACTTAGATTTCAGCTTTAAGGTCTTGGTCACACGAAAGAGGAGTTGTGTGAGAAAATGTGGCTTCCCAGTCACACCCTTAAGCCTGGAAAGTGAGTGAATTGGGTAAAAAATGAACTGTGGGAACCTTAATCTATCGGTCGCATACAAAGTGATATGTTTGTGCGACTGGAAGGCTCCAGTCGCACACATGAGCCTCTATGGGAGAAAATATGGTTGATATCCTCTTGTTTTTTTCCTGTGACTAGGGCCAAAAACCATAAATCAGAGATGTGAACCTCAGGCCCAGCAATTTCACCTCAAAGTGAACCTATTCCTCTATGGATGAGCCTTGGACCTATTCGAGACAAAAAATAAGATAGATGAGTGTCTCATGATTGTGATTAAATGAGGTAGAGGTCGCTTGTATTTATAGGCTTCCATGAGGGGTCAGTTGATGTTAAGGCTGACCTGTCCAATTATACATGTGTGTGAGGCCGACCTGATCCAATGTACATGATAGGGTTCATAAATTTAAAAAAAAAAACGCCTTCTTGTCCAAATGAGGTGATCTTTACATCAATTTTGGTCCTATCAAAAACAAGAATTAAATGAAACCATTATCTATATTAGTGAGTTGTCCAAAGTGGAATTTTATCAAAAATGCATATTTTAAACAATAAGGTTTATTTGTCATTTAGCAAGCTTTAGGAAAATGAATTTTCCATATTTCCTACATAAGAATTTGTTGAAAATGTGCACCAAGGAACAAGTGAAAATCAGACACTTTGTGCACGAAGATGATGGTTTTGACGACTTATTTGAGTTTGTTGATAGTTATGTTGCAGTTAAAAAGTTGGAAAATTTACACCTTCACCTACCACAACTACTAAAGTTTCAACAATACAGAAATAAGATACCGAAAACAATTCCACAAAATATTTTGGATGTCTCTCAAACCATGGCTCAGAAATAAAATGAATCCGTTATTAAGGATTTTGAAGTCCTTAATACAATAGATCAGGAGAAATAAGTTGAAGTTCAAACAATAGATCTGGATTTCCCCAACAATATCAAAGATGTTTGGAAAGAGTTTGACCTTAAACTCCAAGAAGAACAAAGAGTTATGATTATTGACCAACAAAAAAGTGTACAAACTCCCCCTTCTACAAGTCAAGACTCATTTACTTCTGGGCCCTTTGACAAAGTAGTAAGTACAGAGAGAATGGAATACATCTTGGCCTTCCCAACATCTGAAATTGTTCTAAATATTCAAGAATTCCTCCATTGGAAATTTTGTATAGTACTAATCACAAGGCAACTTTTAGTAGACAGAAGAAAAGGAGAAGAATAGAGCATTCCCAGAATCTCACTCAAGAAGATATGTCAATTTACATTGTTTGGAAAGACACGGAGTCAGAACCTTCACTGTATCTAACTCACTTATCATAGTTTGCAGGGGCTTATGCTTCTACAACTATTGACAAGGCATCATATATTCATCAACAGATGAAACAAAAAGATGAAAATATACTTCAACGTGAAACAGAGTTACAAGCAGGAAAGCAAAGTGTTAGTCAACAACTATAGGTACAAATTGCACAGCTTCAAGAGAGCCTGCACCAACTGAAATTTCAACATCAAAGTGAAATTAATTATAAAGATACTCAAATTCAACAATTACAACTCTCCATTGAGAAAATGAAAGATATCCCAAAGATTGATGAGTTTAGGAAAGAAGCTTTAGAATTAAACACCTTATTGGCACAACAACAAGTTATCTTTTGTCAGAAATTAACAAGCATCCTTGAATTATGTGATCAAACTGATTCACTTGTAAATCGCATTGCTGTTATGAGGATTATTTTCGATGACATAAATGAGAAGGTATCCCAATTTGTTACTTGGAAAGATTCTATTGATGGTTGAAAGGCCAATCTGCCCAGAATAGAAGAATCAAAGAAAGAGATATTGTTCACAGATTGGGATATACAATTAAAGAATGCAGAAAGGGAAATTTGTAAAGCCAAATACGTTGCCGCAAACATTGTGGAAATGGTCATCCATAACCTTATCATAGAAAATCTCATAGACATATGTCCTCTTGGTGCATTACCTTCGGGAAAATATTTGATAAGACAATGGCAGGAAGTATCAAAAGTAAAAGAAGATCGTATTATGAAGATTGAAAATCTAGATTGGGAAAGATACTGGGGATATCTAGTGAAGCCTCAAAGCCAATGGATCATGCTTCGATGTCTTACATATATTTCATCATACATGCTACCTCCATTATTTGATGTTTTTTTACTGGACACCTACGCATTAGGCCAAGCCAATCTCCTAAGGTTAAGCCTATGCTCAATATTCTTCAACTCAAGGAGAAAATGGAAGAAGGGAAAGCAGGACAGTCCTCCAACAAATCACCCCTTTATTTTATATTTATGTTTTAATTTTACTTACTTTAAGGAGAGTTGTTTGAAACCTCCTCAATTTTTATTGTAATGACTATTTTAAGACTTATTAGTTTTATATTTAAATCCCTTCATGTATTTAAAGAAGGGGTCCTGAAATTTTGAAAAGAAGACTTTACTAATGCTTCACTTTTGTACTCTTAAATTTTTCTGAATAGAAAAGGCTAGACTGATAGTTATTTCTCAAATGAGCTAAGTAAATATATATATGGTACTTTTATCTTATATGTTTAATTTGAGTTTCAAATAAGAAATAGTTCATTAATATTATGATGTGTTGTCTTATATATTTGTTTGAATTCATTTTGACATCAATTCACTTTTGAACAGGTTATGCTATTATCATTTGTGTATATGAAATGCATGCAGTTTGTAAAAGTTGTGATATAAGCTTCATTAAATTGATTTAATTAACTTCTTAATTAAATAAATTATCTTAAATGTTTTTCATATCTTTAAGTGAATGTATGATCTTTATTTGCATCCACTGAAATATTATTTTGTATATCGTTGTTATAGCATCATTTATCACCTCTATATACTTGATGACTTATGCATTGGCCTTGGGAAACCCTTCCATTCAAATTTGGTCACACTTCTTAAAAAATAGTATTTTAAAATCCATACGCGACTAAGCCCATTTTTTTGCGCGTGCAGACGTGGGTTTATCTATAGTTGACCCACATATGCTATTTAAAATACTAAAAATTATATAATTTCCCTATTAATGAAGTGGGGTTTACGGGTTTTTCCTGTAACTTAACTACCCCAGCCTGTGGCCTAAGTGTTCCCCAACTGAAAAAACTAATTTGAGGAGGTATAAATACACCTCAAGGGAATGGCCTAAGGAAGAGAGAGAGAATGTTATAGATGTTATAACATGTTATAGCCCTGATCAAGTCTGATATTTTCCTGTGCCTCCTGCACTTCCCAGGTTTAGGAAGCCCTTGTTTCATTGTGATGGTCACTCCCACTTTATGTGACATCCTTTGTGTCCCATTTATGGAAGAAGCTTTGTGAGGCTAGGGCTGGACGGATCCAAAGGACATTTTCGCTCAAAGCTGTGGCAGATCTTAGGTGATTTATCCACTTTCTATTTACATATTATCAATAAAATAATTATTTTCATGTTCCTGATGTCTTTGTGTTATATATCTCTTATACACGTTGAATGACCTTGAATGGTTTATTTCATGTTATTTTTAATGAGATTATATATTCTAACATGATGAAATCTAGGACATATATGTTTTGAAACTAGTTTGTGTGCTCCGTCTTGATTGATTTGCAGGTTTTGGAGCACGAGGAGTAGCAGAGGGTTGGCACAACAACAGGTTATCTTTTGTCAAAAATTAACAAGCATCATTGAATTATGTGATCAAACCGATTCACTTGTGAATCACATTGTTGATATGAGGATTATTTTCGATGACATAGATGAGAAGGTATCCTAGTTTGTTACTTGGGAAGATTCTGCTGATGGTTGAAAGGCCAATCTGCCCAGAATAGAAGAATCAAAGAAAGAGATATTGTTCACAAATTGGGATATACAATTAAAGAATGCCAAAAGGGAAATTTGTAGAGCCAAATACGTTGCCGCAAACATTGTGGATATGGTCATATAAAACCTTATCACAGCAAATCTCATAGACATATGTCCTCCTAGTGCATTACCTTTAGGAAAATAATTGATAAGACAATGGAAGGAAGTATCAAAAGTAAAAGAAGATCATATTATGAAGATTGAAAATCTAGATTGGGAAATATACTGGGGATATCTAGTGAAGCCTCAAAGCGAATGGATCATGATTCGATGTCTTACATATATTTCATCATACATGCTACCTCCATTATTTGATGTTTTTTTCATAAAGAAATCCCTTTAGAATATACACCAGAGTCACCTTAAGTACAGATTCTAATAAATTAATTGAAAGAAATTTCAATTTCATTAGAAAAAAATCTATATTTTCGGAAGCCTCAGAAGGAAGTGTCAATTCGATTTTTGAAGGCAATGGTGTATTAACTCAATCTAAGAGTGAAAAACTTGGAGTTATACCTTTTTAATTTCCTCTTAATTCTCATCAAAGGAAAACTCCTATTTCTGAAGCACAATCATCAACTAGTGAGATTCAATTTGTTTCTACCTCTCAAGCAACATCAGTCATTCTTCCCTCTCTTACATCTTCTCAAAAAAATTCTTCATTGATCAATAATCCTTCTTCTTCTTCTCAGTCTACAACTTCTATTTCAAGTAATATAAGTTCCATAATCATTTCTTCTTCACCTTAAATTAATATTGGAACTACTTCTTCTAATTTAAATCCTCCTTTAGTACCACCCAATCCTCCTCTTCATACAATGGCTGACAGACCTTGGAAAAATCCTGTAGTTGTTCAACTACTAGGGCCTCTTCACCCTTTACCTAAGCACCTTGAATGATGGTTGCCTAAGTATAATTCAGATGATGGATTACCTGTAGAAGAGCATCTCCATAATTTCATGCTTGCTATAAATCTTAATGAAGTTTCAGAGGAAGATTGTGTAGTTAGATTATTTCCTTATACTTTTCAAGGATCAAATAGATCATGGTATTTCTCACTACCATCAAGCACAATTAATAGTTGGGATATTTTTGAAGAACAATTCCTTACTAAATTTGGAGATGAGCGTACTACTACAACCATTATCAATTATCTTTCCAATATGAAAGCAAATACATGCAAAAATATCAAAGACTTCAATTCCAGATTTAATAAATTTCTCAACAAAATCCCAACCACATATAAGCCTAGAGCATATGTGAAAATAGAATGGTATATATCCTCTCTTCCTTCTAATATTTCTATTTTTGTAGATAGAGCCAATAAGGCTACATTGGTAGAGAATATGAAAAAAGATATTTCTATTGAAAAAAGAATACTTGCTTTAGAGAAGAAAACTACTCAAGAAGATAGGAAAAATAAGAAAATTTCCTTTAAATATGAGACCAAAAAAGTCATCTAAAGATCCCTACGATCTTGAAGGATTAAAAAAGCTCCTCAAAACCATGTCAAATGATATGGTTGAGATAAAGAAACAAGTAGCGGAATATTCTTCAAAGAAACCTTTTAGATATTTTAAGAAAAGTCAGGCTTCTCAACCCCCAAATGTAATCTCAAATTCTGAATCTGATCAAGACGAGCATCATGATGAAACAATAGCATATGCAATAGAATCTCAAGAAGAAAAACTAGTCGAATTTCATGGACTATGGGACTTTATCCTTCCAACCTCTGATGATGAAAATGAACATGAGGCACTTTCGGTAAATACTAGAAGTAAAAATATTGTTGATCTACCTCAGTCACCTCAAAATAAAAAATCTTCATCCTCTGTTGTTAAGGATAAAGTAGTTAATAAAAATACTTCTTCTTCTCAATCAAATCCAACTTCTTCTACTCTTCCATCTACCTCTAAAACATTAGTGGTTTCTGATACCATTGAATACAATATAGTGGAATATATGAAGAAAATTAAAGCAATATCTCTCTCCATGAACTGAGAAAATTAAAACAACAACATATTTTTTTTCTTAAAGAATTGAATGTAGTTCCTGATACACCCTTGCCTGCTCCTGTAACTTCGAAAGCAACTAAAGGAATAGGTAAGCCTCCTAACAATTCACCTGAGAAAATTGATGCAAGTGATTTTATTTTAATAGGTGACTAATATAATTCACATACTCCTCCTTTTTTGTTAACCTTTGAATTACTCAAAAAAAATGTGCATAATTGTTTAATTGACTGTGGAGCCTCACCAAACATTATGCCATATTATGTTTGTCTGACATTGAATATATCTCCTCAGAAGTCAGCAGTACATATTGTAAAATTTTACATAACAAAAGTTAAAGTATTAGGAGAGACGAATTCAATCCTTATCATATTAGCATCCTATCCAGAATTCCATCAAGTAATTGATATCTTAGTTGCTGATATTCCAATTTTTTACGGTTTGATCTTATACTAATACTAAACTCCAAAGTTCAACTTTGAGGTTTAAACTGGTAAATCTTGGAACAGATCTAAATCCTCGGAACATCAACCCAGGACTTGATCTTTCCTCTAATGAAATATTAGCATTTATTCATTTATTGAAAAAATACAAGAATTTCTTCGCATGGAAATATGAAGATCTAAAAAATTATGATACTTCAATAATTTAACATATTATCCCAATGATATCCACTGAAAAACCTATATAACAAAATTTAAGGAAAATTCACCCTGACCTCAAAATTCAAATCAAAAGTGAGCTTAACAAACTCCTTAAACCCAAGATTATCTTCCCTATTAGGCATTCTAAGTGGGTATCAAATTTAGTTCCGGTTAGGAAAAAGAACGACAATATTCGTATTTGTATTGATTTTAGAAACTTAAATAAAGCTTCCTTTGAAAGATAATTTTCCGTTACCACCGATGGAAAAATTTTTGCAATCAGTTGCTGGTTCTAAATTAATGTATTTTCTTGATGTGTTTTCAGGTTATAATCAAGTTTTGGTTCATCCTGAAGATAGATTAAAAAATACATTCAAAACAAAATGGGGCACATATGCCTATTAAAAAATGCCATTCGAATTAATCAATGCGGGAGCAACCTTTCAAAGAGAAATGGATATTTATTTTAGAGGGTTAATCAACAAAACAATGGTTGTTTATCTAGATGATATAACTATTTACTCCAAGAAAAGGAAGGACCACTATCATGATCTTAAACAAATCCTTGAACATTGTTTGAAAAATGGAATTTCCTTAAATCCAAAAAAGTCTTATTTCGTTTTAAGTGAAGGAATTTTTTTATGATTTATTGTTTCAAAACAGGGCATTTGTATTGATCCTCAAATAATTAAGGCAATTTTTGAACTCTCACATCCCCATAACAAAAAATCTATGGAGTGCTTTTTAGGATAGGTAAATTTTGTTAAAAGATTTGTTCCAAATTTTTCTCAATTTTTTTTACCTTTGCAAGTGATGATTAAGAATAATTCACTTTTTAAATGGGGACATGATGAAAGAGAATCTTTTCATTTGATTAAGGAAGCTATCATTAACGCACCTTATTTGACAACCCCAGATTTTTCCAAACATTTTATTTTATATACTTTTGCATCAGAAAAATCTTATGTTTTTGTATTAACATAGATTGATGATCATGTAGAAATTTGCTGAATAATGAAGATTTATCCACTGAGATTATCCTGGTCACACACTAATTCGAATTCATGCATAACACATAACCTCTTCTACAATTGATCATCAATATGCGGAAATAGAAACAGTCGCATACGCACATAAACACAATATGTAATGGGGAAAGCTTATAGCTGAAAACCCCCAGCTATTTTGTATATTATAATAGAAGAGAACATGTAACAATCTCAGTACAATACTCCTCACAAGTACTCAGTACTGTCTCCAAAAGTTACACACAAACTAGCTCGGTTTTGAACAAGTCACAGGTTCAAAACTCATCCACTAATTGCCTGCCTCTACTGCGCAATCCAAGTTGGTTCAATGAGAGATCCAAGTTCGAATCTCCTTGGCTTCAACTGCGCAATCCTCATGGGAAATCTCCTCCAATGCTTGTGCAAATCTCATGCACAATTGATGTCGCAACTAATAGCAAACTCACCCTTTCATCTACCTCTTCCACTGGTCTTCACTGAACTGTCCATGCACTGTAGTAAACTGATGTGTTCTTGAGTTGAATAATGAGTTAATAATTAGTGAATTAAATAATATTTAATTCACTCCACTCATCTCTAGTGTATTAGCTAGTTAAACTAAATACAACTAATTCAACTAAGTTAAACAGAACACAACTCCACCAATTGTCTCATCAACTCCACCAAACTCCGCCACTTGAGTTCTAACTGAATTCAACCATGCATGAGCTCACCAAACCCCTAGGAATAGCGTAATTCCTTCTGTCAGGTGCATGGGCCACATCCGTAGCTCCAACTGAAGTGCTGCAAGAGGATAAAATGAAGTTTATAGTCCAAATATTATTAAGGGTTAATAATATTTGATTGACCTATTTTTAGACAGGCAGTCTAAAAATAGACTTCGACCTGTATGTCTAAAAATAGAGGTCCATCTATTTTTACCAACTCGACCAATCATCCAAGAATAGCATACTGCAACTCCTAGACCATGCTCCATATGTCTAAAAAATAGACATAGTCTAAAAATAGACTTTGCGCCAAAAATAGCCTGCGGGCCCACTTAGTGAAGGCGACTTCATTTCACTAAGCTCCATCATCTTGCTGCATTTTCAACACTCCATTTCAGCAAGATATGGATTATCTGCAACCCTTATCCTAGCTTTGTGGAATTCGAACTTGCTCCTAGTGAGCGCCTTCGTCAAGATGTCAGCATCCTGATCCTCCGTGGGAACATATGAAAGCATCATGATTCTCCGCTGAACACAATCTCTGATATGATGGTACCCGATGTCGATGTGTTTGGATCTATCATGAAATACTAGATTAGCCAAGAGCTTGATGCAGCTCTGGTTATCACAATAAATCACAGTAGGCTCCAAATGCAACCCGAACAATCCAACGAGGATCTTCCTCATCCAAATAGCCTCGCATGTAGCCAAGCTAGCTGCCATGTACTCGGCCTCTGCTGAACTGAGTGCCACGGATCTCTGCTTCCTGCTGTACCAGGAAACTGCTATCGACCCAATGCTGAAAACTCTTCCAGAAGTGCTCTTCCAGTCCGTTGGGCTCCCTGCCCAATCTGCATCAGTGAAGCCAGAAAGCTTCGCTCCATCCTCCTGTCTGTACCATAGACCATATCCCGATGTGCCTCTGATATAGCGCAATACATGCTTGCCTGCCTTCCAAAAGAGCTTGCTAGGCTTAACCATAGCTTGCGAAAGCTGGTTAACTGCATAGCATATATCGGGTCGTGTATTGACCAGATACATAAGCGACCCCACCAACTGTCGATAGATAGTGGCATCCACTACACTTCACCGGTAGCATCCTCCTCCAACCACCAGAAGAGGAGTATCAACAGTGTTGCAGTGTTTTGCACCATGCATTTTGAACCTCTCCAAACATTCCTGCACAGCTTTCCCGAGAACAAACAGCCCACCACTGGCACAAGCCAAATCTCCAATCCCAGAAATCATGAAGGAGGCCCAAGTCCTTCATCTCAAACTCTCTAGCAAGATCCTCCTGTACGAAAGTACTGAACAGCTCATCACCCACAAAATCAGATCATTAACATACAAAGACAAGGATCATCAACTTCCTCCACCACAACTGCATAGGCTAGATCCGCCCACTTCGGAGAATCCAAGTCTCGGTGAAATAATCGGTTTATCCATGTGCACTTCAAGCACGAGGTGCTTGCTTCAACCCGTATAGTACTCTCTTGAGTCTGCACACATGTGACTCACTGCTGAAGATCTCGAAACCTTCGGGCTGCTCTATGTACACCTCCTCCTCAATGACTCCGTTGAGGAACGCAGTCTTCACATCCATCTCATGGATGTGCCACCCCATCTGCGCTGAGAGAGCTAGGATCGTCCGTATGGAAGAGTACCTTGCGACAGGTGCAAAGGTCTCCTCATAATCGATCCCCTCTATCTGTGAGAAGCCTCGGGCAACAAATCTTTCCTTGTACTTCTCCACACTCCGTCATCCGCCTGCTTCACTTTGTAGATCCATCGCAACCCACCACTGATTTCCCTAGCCACGGACAATCTCCCATGCATTGCACTGTTTCCGATAATCGAATCATACTCCTTCCACCATGGCATTCACCCGTGGTTACCCACGCCTTCCCGAAAGAGGATGGCTCACACAACACATTTGCTCACAAGAGCCATGTATCCAAAGGTACTGTCCTAAGCATCAAGGTTTCTATTCATACTGTGTCAGAGGTTGTGGTCCTACAACCCTTCTCAAATCTTGAGCAAGTCGCTCAGCTTCTGTAGTGCGCTTGCGCCCTCTGATGGTTGGCGCTGCATGAGTGGTTTCTTCCACTCCATGAACTTCCTCTTGTGGCTGATCCACATCCAGAAGCTCCTCCTTAGGAACTAATAGCTCCTCATCTACATGCAAATGTGGCTCCCTCTCAAGTGAACACTGCATGGATTTCTCCTCCTGAAACTTGATATCCCGTCGCACAACAGTCTTGCGACTGTCTGGAAAATACACATGATAGTTGTGGGGCGTATCAGTGTACCCCACAAATATCCCAACCTCTACGGTCGGATCCAGCTTCTTTCTGGCGTCCTTCGTCACATGCATGTAGAAAGGTGAGCCAAAAATCCTCAAATGAGAAATGTCAGGCCTCTTGCCAGAAAACGCCTCCTCCGGTGTACTCATGCCAAGTATCTTGTGAGGACAACGGTTCTGCACATACACTGCAGTGTTGCATACCTCAGCCCACAAGTGAAGGGGTAGGCTCTGATCATGCAACATCGCCCGTGCAGCACCCACGATCGTTCTGTTCTTCCGCTCAGCAACCCCGTTCTGCTGTGGGTTATGGGGTGCGATGAGCTCTCTCTGAATCCCTTTTGCGCTGCAAAAGTCCTTGAATTCAGTAGAGATGAATTCGCCACCATTGTCACTCCTAAGAGCCTTCACATGCTTCCCTGATTCCTTCTCAACCAGCGCCTTGAATTCACAGAACTTTGAATATGTCTCGCTCTTCTTCTGCATGAAGAAGATCCAACACTTCCGAGAGAAATCATCCACAAAGATCACATAGTACTTGTGCTTTGCAGTCGAAGCTACTGAGAAAGGACCACACACGTCTGTGTGAACTCTCTCAAGGATCGTTGTGGCGCAATTATCCTTCTCATGAAAGGTGGCTTTCACATATTTTCCCAAGGTACACCCCTTGCACTAATTTGAATGCATAAGAGTGCCCTTAGGAAGCCCAATAGAAATCTACTCTAGTATCTTCAAAGCTCCATGGTGAAGGTGGCCCAACCTCCTGTGCCACAGCTTGCCATCATCATCCCGGCTCACCACTGCTTCCGCCTTGCATGCCATTTCTGCGCAGCCATCTACTTGCAACTGATAAAGGTTCTTGACTCGAACCCCTATCTTCCGGGTCTCTCCAGTTGTCTTACTGCGTAGGAAAGCCTTTCCTTCGCTGAAGACCACATCATACCCCTTGTCTTCCAACATCGCCACAGAGATCAGATTCTTCATCAATCCTTGAACATGCAATACTTCCTCAATATGAAGGGTTTAACAGACTCCCTCTCAAAGGAAATGGTGCCGATACCGGTCGCACTGTATCTACCATCATCGCCCATCTCGATGTGCACTCCAAGATCTTTTTCCTCTAGATTTGAAAACAGATCCCGATCTCCTATCATGTGAAATGACGCACCACTATCCGAGAACCATACTGACCCCATCAAACTTGAGACCAAGCATGCGATCAGTGAAAAATTTAGTTCGAACTGGGAGGCCAATGCCTCTCCCGCTGTAGATCCAGCAGCCTTCTTATTTTTCTTCTTCTGCGGACAATTTGTGGCATAGTGTCCATGCTGGTGACAGTGAAAACACTTCACCTTGGAGATGTCTTGATTCTTTCCTTTCGCACCAGACTGAGAAGCTTTCTTGCTCTTCCCCTTCTTTTCTTTGGCAGCCAAAGCGCAATTTTCTTCATCAAATACCTTTGATGAAGATCCGTCCCTGGTAGTCCGCCTTATCTCCTCTTGCATGAGATCCGCCCAAAGTCGCTCCCATCCCGGCAACTTCTCCCGACCATTGACAGAGTCCTGATAGGAATGCCAACTCTTTGAAAGACCAAGGAGAGCCAGGTCCACCAAGTCCTCTTCATCGACAGTCACCCCCACACTTCCCAGCTCATCTCTGCATTGGTTGAACTTCGTGAGATACTTGGCGATACTGTCGCCTTTCTCCATCTTAATGTTTCTGAGTTTATCCTTGAGCGCTAGCTTCCTTTGGTCGCTCTTACTCTGGAATAGATCTGTCAACGCTTTCCACATCAAATATGGAGAAGCTTTTCCATGCAGGCTGGATACAATGTGATCCTTCACGCCCTCCAACAGAATCCTTCGACATTTCGCCATCTTCTTTTGCCAAGCCTCAACTTCAGTAGGATCAGTAGGCTTTTGGACATCCATATCTATGAACTCCTTCAGCCCATTATCTTCCAATACTACCTCCATCCGATCTTTCCATGGAACATAATTCGAACTTCCTTCAAGAGCATATTCGAGTCGCAAACCATTGAAAGACATTTCAACTCCCGCACCAAGAAAACAAATTGCTGCAAAATTCGAATTCCAAACTCAAAAAAACTCAACTGCTTCTGGATCTGTGAGAACAAATTATTTCTAGCATAGAGATCGAATGTAAGGGCATTTACTGGATATATCACCTTTCAGAGAAAGGATGGATCCAGAGGCTACCTGGCTCGATATAGACTCTGTCTACCGAAATAAAATTATAATCACTGTAATAGATCCCGATGATCAATTTGCTCCGATACCATGTAGAAATTTTATGAATAATGAAGATTTATCCACTGAGATTATCCTGGTCACACACTAATTCGAATTCATGCATAACACATAACCTCTTCTACAATTGATCATCAATATGCGGAAATAGAAACAGTCGCATGCGCACATAAACAAAATATGTATGGGGAAAGATTATAGTTGAAAACCCCCAGCTATTTTGTATATTATAATAGAAGATAACATGTAACAATCTCAGTACAATACTCCTCACAAGTACTCAGTACTGTCTCCAAAAGTTACACACAAACTAGCTCAGTTTTGAACAAGTCACAGGTTCAAAACTCATCCACTAATTGCCTGCCTCTATTGCGCAATCCAAGTTGGTTCAATGAGAGATCCAAGTTCAAATCTCCTTGGCTTCAACTGCGCAATCCTCATGGGAAATCTCCTCCAATGCTTGTGCGAATCTCATGCACAACTGATGTCGCAACTAATAGCAAACTCACCCTTTCATCTACCTCTTCCACTGGTCTTCACTGAACTGTCCATGCACTGTAGTAAACTAATGTGTTCTTGAGTTGAATAATGAGTTAATAATTAGTGAATTAAATAATATTTAATTCACTCCACTCATCTCTAGTGTATTATCTAGTTAAACTAAATACAACTAGTTCAACTAAGTTAAATAGAACACAACTCCACCAACTGTCTCATCAACTCCACCAAACTCCGCCACTTGAGTTCTAACTGAAGTCAACCATGCATGAGCTCACCAAACCCCTAGGAATAGCGTAATTCCTTCTTTCAGGTGCATGGGCCACATCCGTAGCTCCAACTGAAGTGCTGCAAGAGGATAAACTAAAGTTTATAGTCCAAATATTATTAAGGGTAAATAATATTTGACTGACCTATTTTTAGACAGGCAGTCTAAAAATAGACTTCGACCTGTATGTCTAAAAATAGAGGTCCATCTATTTTTACCAACTCGACCAATCATCCAAGAATAGCATATTGCAACTCCTAGACCATGCTCCATATGTCTAAAAATAGACATAGTCTAAAAATAGACTTTGCGCCAAAAATAGCCTGCGGGCCCACTTAGTGAAGGCGACTTCATTTCACTAAGCTCCATCATCTTGTTGCATTTTCAACAGATCAAAAGATAGAAGCACCTATTTCATTCTTTAGTTCAAACCTCCAAGGTGCAGAATTAAATTATTCTGAAGTAGAAAAAAAAAATCGTTGTCTATAAATCTTTAAAGAATTTTAGACCTTTTCTCCTTAAAACACACACTAAGGTAATAGTTCCATTCTCGGTTGTAAGGCAACTAATTATACAGAAAGAACTAGGAGAAAAGAGAGAAAATTGGGTAACTGCTTTGCAGGAATATGACATTGAAATAAGACCAGCCAAAATCATTAGAGGACAAGGTCTCTACAAACTACTATCTGGAGCATCCAATATATCAAATGACAAAGAGTCATGTATTACTATACAAATTGCTGAGGTAAGCTTAAATGATTCAGAATCACAATATACTGATTTAATATTTTACTTAAAAAATGGATATGCTCCAATGGAACTCAATCTTAAGAGAAAAATATCTTTAAGACTGAAATCTAATCAATACCAACTCATAGACAATGTTTTGTTTAGAAAAAACTATGACTCTGTACTACTAAGATGCCTTAAGAAATCTGAAGCTCAGAAGGTTTTTCAGGAACTCCATGATGGACCTGCAGGTACACCTCGATGAAGATACCACTGCACATAAGATCCTTCATGCAGGTTATTACTGGACCACTCCATTCAAATATGCTCACACATATGTGAGAAAATGCAAAACATGCCAAACTGTTGCTCGAAGACAAAGAAAACTAGCCTTGCCATTGTAACCAGTCAACAATGAACAAACTTTCAAGGAATGGGGATTAGATATCATAGGTGAGATTGTTCCTAACTCATCTAAGCAACATAAATATATTCTCATTGCAAAAAATTATTTTACTAAGTGGGTGGAGGAAATTCCACTAAAGGTAGCTAACTCTGAAGCCATTATTGAATTTATTGATCAATTCATTATTACCAGATTTGGCTTACCCAATGCACTTATGCTTGATAATGCATCTTATTTTTGGGAAATAGTATGACGGTCGTTGCTCTTAAAAGAGGTTTTAAACTTAAATACTCTGCTAACTACTATCCCCAAGCAGGGAAAATTTTAGGGGCTAATATTCGCATGTGGGTTAATTTTCCAAGTTTTTTTCCAAAAAAAAGATTCGCCAATTTCCATATTTTTTAAAATTGATTCGCCCAATTTTAATAGTATAAAATTATTTTACCCTAAAAATCGCCAAAATTTTATATACGCTAATATAAAATAATTAGAAACCTAAATATTTTCACAAAAATAATATAAAAAAATTTACAATTTACATATTGGGGACTAGTAGAATTTGCCAAGGTTTCTAAACTTTAAGATAAACTTCCATCCTTAAAATTTTCCCTGTCCCCAAGGGAATGGTTTAGCAGAATCAGAAAACAAAAATCTAATAAGAAACATCAAAAGAACTATTGATCAAAATCAGAAAATGTGGCATAAATATTTAACATTTTCACTATGGGCAGATAGGATTACTCAAAAATCCTCCATTGCAACTTCTCCATTTAATTTAGTTTATGGGAAAGATGTTGTAATTCCTTCAAACTTAATTCTTCCCTCACTAGCCCCAGTTCAATTTATTGACGTAGTACCTTCTTCTTCCCTACAATTAAGAATGCACAAATCCTTAAAATGGAAGAAGAAAGGGAAAAATCCAAAATAACTGATGCCCATCATCAGCAAATAGTAAAAAAATCTTTTGATGAAAATTCTGTTTCCCCAAAAAACTTCCAAATCGGAGATCTCGTACTAAAATGGGACAAAGCACATGAGGAAAAAGGTAAGCATACCAATTCCAAAGAATATGGCTTGGACCATTCTAAATTATTGAACAAATTGGCCCATAAAAATTTATGTTATAAGACCTTCAAGGGAGAAAAGACTTACTCCATGTTAATGGGCTAATCCTGAAAAAAATCTTTTCTTAGAAGAAGATTATCTTCTAAATGTATTATATCCTTTTTATTTTCTTTCTTTTAGAAAATAATGTTTGATTACATACTTCTAGTTGTTCACAACACCTCTGAATTATTTTATGTTTTTATTTTTGAAGAATAGAAAATTTTAAGGAAATAACTACCAAGCTAGAAAATTGAATGAATATTATAGAACTCTGGAATATTTTTCCATCGAAATTGTAAATTTTGTAAACTAGAAATTTGTAAAGTCTTTACTATATTTTCAATCAGAAAAAAGGTTCATCTTTATAAAGAAAAGACTTTTTGTAACTAAGCATATTTAACTCTAAAATATCATCCAAAACTCTTAAGGAGTCAATTATTCTCCCCATCCATTGAAAATACCTTCTTTTTTAGAGTGTAATTCAAAATAAAAATTACAATTAAAATTAAAAGGATAAAAAGTCTCATCATGAGCTTGATTACCATGATCATAAGTTAATTATTAATTGGCATTACCACAACTGCATACCAAATCAGGGTAATGGCTCATGAATATTAAAATCATAAGACAAGTGGTATCATCACGAGCCAGCTTGTTCAGTCTAAATCATAACCAATGAATGGCATGGTCACTTTTTGGTCATCAAGCCAGGACAATAACATTTTAAGAGGAAGAAGAAAAATTAGTAACTAAGGAGTTAACTCAAAGAAATTATAAATAAATGGATGGGACATTGAGTCATTGATGGTTAAAAGGAAACCTTGCTTAAGCTATTAATATTTACTAGCAGCAGTGGCTCTACCTATGACAAAAGGAGAAAATTAAAAAGCTAAGTTACAAAAAGAACACTTACTTTACATTTTAAACCATATAATGATTGATATAGAGCAAAGAAGATATTTATTTATGAAAGGTTTATGAAAGATTAACTACATATATGATTTTTTTTATATTCAGAGTAATTTATTCATTTAAAAATGTTGAAAATAATTCTTGTTTCCTTAAATTATTTTTACTTAATTGAAGATACTAAAGAAATTGTCTTTCAGAGATACTGGTCCTTCCAGTTAATCACCAATTGTTGTGTAAATAAACAACCCCCATTATTTCAAGCCATAATTACCTTAGAAAATAATGGGGATCCTTTTAATTTTTAGAGTTTAAGCAAATAAGCCCTTTGAGTATTTCTTTTGATAGGCATAGAGGTCAAAGGGGGATAAAAAATTTAAAAAATTGGCTTTCTAAATGCTTAAGCGTAGATAAATCGCATTTCGCAAATTGGAAAAAACATTGCAAAACGTATATAATTCAAGAATAATGACTTGAAACATTTTTGCAATCCGATGAATATAACCAAGACATTTTATATGAGAAAAAAACCATATTTATAAGTAAATCCGTAAAGAATACCCATGGGACCTATTAGCACAGTCCTTTGCCAAGTCATGAGTCCATTCCATAGCTTTATTTTAGGATTAAACTTTAAAAAAAAAATCAAAATTAAAAAAAAAATGCCGCTGCCAAAATGAAGCACCAGTTTTTTAGCCTTTAGGACAGTCTATTATTTCCTATTTTTTTTTTTCATTTTTATTTCCGATACTACCAGAATTTCCGGAATCATACTCTGTTTTTTAAATAAAATGAAAAAGTGCATCCACTTTATTTATACCACATTTCATAGTGTTAATACACATCAAATATTTTTAAAATCCTTTAGGATCTAATGATAGGTGTCGTATTATAGTCAGTCAGCTAAGGTCAAGTCGTTGTATACGTTGAGTCACATGTGTCATCCGCAGTTAATGACTGAACCATTGCATGTCATGCATGTCTATGCCAAGTTAGTTATCCATACGTTAACGTACATGTTTTTATGAGTTAAATGGATCGTTGTTATCACATCACACACTATAATCATTCGAATGGTTGCACAACAGTGCTGCTAGAAATTCCGGCCAATCAACAACACAGTTTGCGGAGGTGACTGCAAGTCATAAAGACACTTTCCATAAGCCATCTAGAGCTCCCATACAGAAAATGCAACCAACTGAAGGTGGTGATGGTGTGTCACATGGTGCACATCATGATCATGAATATTTTTAATGATGGAGGGTGATTTACATGGGGTGGTGAACCAAGATTTAGTTTTAAAACCACCTAAAAACATGAATGTTGTCATTTGAATTTTGAGCTGCTGGATTTGAATTTGTTGAGATTTATAGTTGGAGAAGAATTTTGGATTTCAGACAAGATTCCAGAGAAGAATACAGGCTACACCTGTAAGGTAAACTCTTCCTATTCTGCTGCCTATCATTTGCAGGAGACATAGTCATTTATTTTTATGAAGATGACTAAAACAGGTGTAAGATAAATCGAATAGAGCCACAGGGTGCAGATTTGGTTGATGCTAATTTGAGGTTAAGAAATTTGTTTATGTAGTCGGGATGGTATCCTCTTTGTACCAAGTTGGGGATCTCTCATTGAGGGTTTTCTCAAGAGTTTGCTAATTCTTTTAATGGACATGAAGCTACAGTTTATGGCCTCATTTTTCAGGTTTCAAAAGACTCCATTGTTGAAGCCTTTAACCTTCCTTAAGAAGGAGAAAGGTGGTTCAAAGGACAAGTTATTACAGGACGTGATCTCAACAACTTCCTTAAGGATGCTCAAAGAGATCCAAACTGGGAAAAAGGCATCCCAAGCATCTACCTTAAGAATTATTGGGCATAAGCTATCAAACTTATCAAGATATACCTCACTTGTGAAAGGAGGTATACAATAGTATTCCTCTATCACATGAGGTTTCTTTTTAATATTTTAGGGATGAAGACATTGAATCTACCATTTTTATTTTTGAAAATCCTAACCAATATGTCAACAAGGGTTCAGACAAATAATGATGTTGCTGAGTACAACTTGTACCATCAAGCTTTGATTAAATTTCTGGTTGAAGAAGAGTTGAGCAAGAGAAACCAGACTTGGGGCCACTTTCTATTCTATAGAGTAGGCAAACCTGCATCGACACCTCTAGTTCCATAGTCAAACCCACAGCTTGAAAAGAGAAGAAAAAAAAAGAAAGGCCCAAAAATAAAACATTCATAAGAAGGCCAAAGGTAAGAAAGAGAAGGTTTCTGCAGGCAAAATTGAAAGAAAGGTGGAAAAAGGAGAGAGCTCCTCAACAAAAAATCCCAAGTCCATGAAGATAGTACCCCATGTTCCTCCATTTCCAAATGTCTACACTAGAGCTAGAAGTTGAAGGTTTTCAACAAAAGATAAGTAAAAAATGCAGGTGCTACCAGAATTTCTGGGAGCACATATTCAGAAAAAGTTGCAGAAGGAGTATCAACCTACAAAATCAAATGAAGAACTCCTTAAGGATGTTAGATATGAAATCAGTAGTAAAAAGAAGAAATAAGAAGCTAAAACTATTGCTAGCACCAGAAAGAGGCGCACAAGAGACAACAATAATTTTAGGCTTAAATACAAATCTCTACTCAAGCCAAGCCTAATGACAGAAGTCATTGTTGTTGAAGGGAAACCTGAAGGTTCAAAGATAAAGAAAAAAGAAAAATACATGAAGAAAAGCAAGAACCCAACCCCTTCAGAGCAATACTCAGAGCCCTCAAAAAGAAGAATAACACAAAAGGGTTATAAGGAGGACAAAGTAATTGTCAAGGAGGAAACTACAAGAGCAACCAGATCCAGAACATCAGCTCCTGATAGTAAAACTGATTTAGATAAATTGGTTGAAGCTGTAGCACACATAGAGGAAAGGTGAAAAGGTTTTTGGTACTAATCCCTTTTTGCTTATTAGTTACAAATTTTGAACAATAGCCTAGGTGTCATGGAATACAAGTCAGCACAAAATTTTCAACATTTTCTGTGTATTTTGAAAATCAAACAGGGCGCTACCGAAATTTCTGGTAGCATTCCATATTTTTCAAAATTACAGGTTTTTACCATAATTTCCATCAACACCTGTTTTAACTGAATTTTGACACCTGTCAGCAAGTTTTTCCGAGCTAGTTAAGGATGGATAAGAACCCATAACCAAATGGATAACACAAATGATGGTGAGAGGTGGTTATGAGGTTGTTGGAGGTCTTATTAAATGCATATACATGGTTATTAAATACCCAAGACACAAGGAGATAATTCAGTAGAAAAAGGGGCAGCATGACAACACACTCAATATTCCAGCCCATAATTCTTCCCTTCTTATTTCTCCATCTGTACTTTCTGTTATATTTTGAGGAGATAAGGATGCAATATCTTTTGACACATATTTTATGTTAGAATTAATTTTTTCTTCTTTTTAGAAGAGATGGATTTGGTTCCTCTATTGCTATATATAGAACTTGTAAATACTATTTCTAGGTTGGATGTTGGTCTACCTAAAGACTAAATATAATAAAAAACCCTTTTTGCTTCATGTTGGAGGATTTTGTGACACAAGGAACATCTAATGTGTGGTGTGTATCTTTTATTTGCTAATTTCTTCTAAAATTGCAGCAACTAGTGAAGTGTGAGTGAGAATTTGTTAAAGGATTTAATAGTAAATTATTTGCTTTCGGTTTTCTGCAATTTATATGTGTGTAATAGAACATGTCAGTGAATATTTCATAAAGGATTTGTGGAATAATTTATACATGCAATCTATTTTCTAAGTGTTGGTTGCTTAACATAAATAGAGTTTGTGTTAAAGGTCATCATCATAGTTGTGTGACTGATCTAGGATAGGAATATTTCCTAAAATAGGTACCATCTATTCATCTTCTTCCAATTTTGTTATCTGCTGCCTATAGTACCTTTTACCCACATAATTTATACTTCCCATATCTTGCCACGGCATGTCAAATGCATGAAATTCTTAAAGAACATTAAATCATTTCAAAATCTTTGAGAAAGCCATCCCACCACTCAAACAACCCCTTTAAAATTTGAAATGAACTATGATGTATAAGTATTACTCCTTAAGCAGTCAAGGAGTGAATTATTACTCTAACAAGACCTACTTCTTCCACATAAGCCTATCACATTTTGCAAATCGCAATTTCTCCCGATAAGTCTTATTTGCCCCCGCTCATACTCGTTGATGCGATAAAGCATATCGCATCGCATTATCGCAAAATCTTAACCATTCTATTTGTTACCGCTCATAATTGCCAATGCGATAAATTATATCGCGTCACACATTGCATGCTTGTCAAACAAACACATTTTGCATACTATCAACTTCGTCGATATTTCGATTGCGATGTTGTGATCGATAGAAAAGCTAAGCTCATCAATATTTAATGAAGATATTACACACAAGTCACGATGTAATGCAATAGATCTGGTTTTAATTGAGAAATGATTATATAGGAATGATAACGCATATCAGTTATCAATGTCATAAATTATCAGTTTTCTCACTCATACCGCCATAATCATTTTCCTACAACGAGCATTCAATTCATATCCCATCATCATGCGAAGTCTCATCCATTGGAAATGTTTCTATTACTATGATATCTGTGTGTATTGTAAAACTAAAGGTTCCTTCTTTCCACTTATTCTTTCTTGCTTATTTACAGGAAAGTTTGAGAAATAAAAGTTTTCCGGAAATGTCTAAGGCTTTGAAGAAAGAAAAGAAGCATTCGGCTCCTGTTAACCCTGTGCCTACTACCTCCATGAGAACAGATATATTGCCCCTATTTACAGATATGACTTGTGGACCTGAAAGTGGATCTTCTATATGGGAATATATGTATAATTTCTTTGAAGATGAGAAATCTCGCAAAATCCAGAGAAAGGAAACAATTGATGCCCCAAATTCTTTTGAAGCTACAATTGGAGATGTAGCTAATTATTTTCTCCACAGAATTGCAACAAGGCCCAATATACTACCATATAATGATATGGTAAGGTGGTTTATCGACATTATTAACATTGGGGATAGGAATTTCCTTACCAATAGAGGAACAATGAATATTGGTTCCTTTAAAGCAAAATACTTTAAGCAAATGTACCATATTCCAAACCCTATTAAGATTTATGATAAGGAATTCCTTGCAAAGTTCGCTAAGGAAAATGAACTCAAATTGACGCCAATAAAGCAGCGGAGGATCATTCCTAACAAACACAAGAATGATGAAAAGGGTATGTATTCTATTGAAACTCTTTAAAGTCCCTATTTCTATATCTCTGCTATGATTTCTATACTTTTGGATCAGTAAAACTATATTTTCAGTAGAATGGGTTCCCCTTATGGAAGCAGTAGCAGATGCTTATGTTATGGACTAGGGCAATATTCTGTCAAATAATATTGCCACCCAAATTTTAGAATATAGAAAGAACCATTCTATCTCTTCTAAAATATTTCCTCCATTTTATATGAGTGGCTATATTATGGTCGTTATATGTTTTACATAATATTTTCCAGCCATGGGCTAGAAATGGACTACCCAAGATCCTGTTCCCATTCATGTATTTAATAGTATTCTGTGGGAATCCAAATGTGAAAGTCATTTAAAAAAAATATGTCGTGGAGTTATTCTACCCCTTTTTGAAGTTGTTTTCAATGAGCAATCCCCCATACTTTCAAAAGAAGCCCAAGTCGAATTTTATTCTATAGGAAAGTGGTTTGGTGAGGATTCATTCACCTATGTATGAGTATTTGGGAGCCTAGCTCATCCACATGTATTACCCCTTTATCTTCCTGATAAACTTCTCGTGAGATAAATTGCATACCAAACTATTGGAAATGGTCTGACCAGATTTTTGAAAGAAGCCAAGAAGGAATTATGACCTTCCTTTCCAATTAGTTGCGGTGTGTATGGACTGGACAACTACATGAACGCTATAGTGGAAATTCGACAAATTGAGTGTTTGAAATTATTTACAATTCCAAACAAGAAATATGATTCACTGAAAGTAGCCAATAATTTCACTACACAAGTGAAAATCAAACCCTTTGTGCATGAAGATGATGATTTTGATGACTTATTTGAGTTTTTCGATAGCTATGTTGTAGTTAAAAAGTTGGAAATTTTACACCTTCACCTACCACAACTACTAAATTTTCAGCAATACAAAAATAAGATATTAGAAACAATTCCACTCGAGATTTTGGATGTATCTCAAACCATGGCTCAGAAAGAAAGTGGATCATCTATTAAGGATACTGAAGTCCTTAATACAACATATTAGGAGAAATAATTTTAAGTTCAGTCAATAGATCTGGATTTCCCCGACAATCTCAGAGATTTTTGGAAAGAGTTTGACCTTAAATCCAAGAAGAACAAAGAGCTATGATTTTTGATCAACAACAAAGTGTACAAACTCCTCCTTCCACAAGATAGGACTTTTTTACTGTTGGACCCTTTGAAAAAGTAGTAATTACAAAGAGAATGGAATACATATCAGCCTTCCCAACATCTGAAATGGTTCTAAATATTCAAGAAATTCCTCCATTGGACATTTTTTATAGTACTAAGCACAAGGCAGTTGTTAGCAGACAGAAGAAAAGGAGAAGAACAGAGCATTCCCATAATCTCACTCAAGAAGATATGTCAATGGACACTATTTGGAAAGACATAGAGTCAGATCCTTCACAGGATGTAACTCGCTTATCATAGTTTTCAGGGGCTTATGCTTCTGCAACTATTGACAAGGCATCAGAGATTCATCAATTGATGAAACAAAAATATGAAAAGACCCTTCAACTTGAAACAAAGTTACAAGCATAAAAGCAAAGTGTTAGTCAGCAGCTACGGGTACAAATTTCATAGCTTCAAGAGAGCCTGCACCAACTTAAAATTCAGCATCAAAGTGAAATTAATTCTAAAGATACTCAAATTCAACAATTACAATTTTCCCTTGAGAAAATGAAAGATATCCCAAATATTGATGAGTTTAGGAAAGAATATTTAGAATTAAAAACCTTATTGGCACAACAAGAAGTTATCTTTTGTCAGAAATTAACAAGCATCCTTGAATTATGTGATCAAATCGATTCACTTGTGAATCACTTTGCTGATATGAGGATTAGTTTCGATGACATAAATGAGAAGGCATCCCAATTTTTTACTTGGCAAGATTATGTTGATGGCCGAAAGGCTAATCTGCCCAGAATAGAAGAATTAAAGAAAGAGATATTTTTCACATATTGGGATATACAATTAAAGAATGCAGAAAAGGAAATTTGTAGAGCCAAAGATGTTGCCACAAACATTGTGGAAATTGTCATCCAGAGCCTTATCATAGCAAATCGCATAGATAGATTTCCTCCTGGTGCATTACCTTTGGGAAAAGATTTGATAAGACAATGGCAGGAAGTATCAAAAGTAGAAGAAGAGCATATTATGAATATTGAAAAGCTGGATTGGGAAAGATACTAGAGATATCTAGTGAAGCCTCACATCCAATGGATTATTCTTTGTTGTCTTACAGATATGTCCTCATACATGCTACCTCCATTATCTGATGTTTTTTTACTGGAAACCTACGCATAGTCCAGGCCAATCTCCCGAGGTTAAGCCTATGCTTAATATTCTTCAACCCAAGGATAAAATGGAAGAGGTGACAATAGGATAGTCCTCCAACAAATCACCCCTTTAATTTCTATTTTTGTTTTAATTTTACTTACTTTAAGGAGAGTTGTTTGAAACCTCCTCATTTTTTATTCTAATGACTACTTTAATACTTATTAGTTTTATATTTAAACCCCTTCATGTCTTTAAAGAAGGGGCCCTGAAATTTTGAAAAGAAGACTTTACTGATGTTGCACTTCTGTACTCTTAATATTTTCTGAATAGAAAAGGCTGGACCGAGAGTTATTTCTCAAATGAGTTGAGTAAATATATATATGGTAATTTTATATTATATGTTTAATTTGAATTTCAAATGTGAAATATTTCATTGATATTATGATGTGTTGTCTTATATATTTGTTTGAAATCAGTTTGACATCAATTCACTTTTGAATGTGTTATGCTATTATCATTTGTGTATATGAAATACATGCATTTTGTAAAATTTGCAATATCAGCTTCATTAAATTGATTTAATTAACTTCTTAATTAAATGAAGTATCTTAAATGTATTTTCATACCCCTAAGTGAATGTATGATATTTATTTGCATCCACTGAAATATTATTTTGTAGATTGCACAAAGAAAAAGTTTCATCCCAGGATAGATATAGATAGAGATAGATCTAGATATATAGATATAGATAGATATATTTACTGTTTATTGCAAGCTTTCCCATTTTCCATCTATAAAATTCCACTTGGAGATAAAATCATCCATTCACTCCAACTATATTAAATTGGGAAACTGGTCCCACAAATCCAGTCGGAGCCACCATTCCAAACAGAAAAGGGACAGTTTTGAAGTCCTCGACCGGGTGGTTTTCCATGATGTTGTTGCACCGATTTTCGTGGCCTCAACATGCACTTCCCTAGTGGAATGTCTGTGCTGATGGCAAGTTGATAGTTCTGGTTTGGCCCTGTTAGTTCCCTCTTTTATGGGAAACCCGTGTTGATCCCTTTTTGGGAGTGCTTCCTCAAATGGAGGAGAAGCTTTGACCTCTAGAAGCTACAGGGTGACGAGTTGGTTGTTATTCTATGGTGATAGGGTCGATCTCTCCGATTTTAGAGATTTGATCTTATCAATGAGGGTTTATCCCTTAGAAAGTGGAACTTCCTCCTCCTTTCATGGGCTCCCAATCTCTCCTCCCTTCCTATAAATTGATACCCATACCTCCACTACTAGTTGGTCATTGTTGGGTTGGTAAGATCATTCATTCCCTTTACATTCCTGTATTGTCACAATGCCTAAGATATTTTGGGAAGGAATGCTTTAGATCTTTGGTGAAGGAATCACACATCACCAAAGGGAGGCCTCCAACATCAAGGCCTGAGTTGTAAGCTTTCTCTTCTATATTCATTAATAAAACATTTGATGTTTACTTTCTCTATTTTTCTAATCATTTGCGCAAATAGTTTAATGTTCCTTAATATTTTAGATAGTTAATGTTCATGAATATTATTTATTATATTATGTTTTCTATTACCTCTTGATCATCCACAGGTATTCGTGTGCCACCGGTAGCAAGGAGCAAGCCTAAGGGATCGTGGATCAAGGCCATCATCAAAGTGTTCATGCATAGGATCAAAAAAATGTAGCTCTATCTCCTTTCTTGTCACGTTTTGAATATTAGCTAAGGAATATTGCATTAGAAAGTCTCACAAGTTTCTAAACCCACTTTAGGGCTAGAGATATGCTTCTATCCATAAAGGGGATTTATCTTCACAACAAAGAAGGCTAGTTTTCTTACAATCCTCTATTAGGTTATTTCAAGGTTAGTAAAGGTGTTGAAGGTCTTGGATATTGAAATAATGGGTCAGTATTTCCACGTGAAAATATTAAAACCTGATGGCATGTACTTCAAAGTATACCCTGAGATGCTTGATATTTTCATAGTTTCAGGTTGGGAACCAGTCTTTCATCCTTTTAAGGGGTACAACCTCAACCGGTGCCATTATTTTATCTTCTGTTTTGATGGTAATACATCTATAATTAGAACATTATAGTTTCCTGTTACAGAAGCATCAATTGCTGAAGAAACGGGTTTTCCAGCAGAAAGTGAAAGGTGGTTCAAGAAGTAGAGGTTGTTGAATATGGATTTAAATTTATTCTTAAAAGAAGATTTCCAAAATCATGACTAGGTTGTAGGGGTCCTCCAAAGACAACTAAAACCTAAATGGGTTGATGCACTCAGAACTTTCCAGCTTTTCTTCACATGTGAAGGCATGTATTCCAAAGCTTAATTATAACGCATGTGGTTTCTTTGTCATTTAGTAGGCTTTAGGAAAATGAATTTTCCATATTTCCTACATTAGAATTTGTTGAAAATGTGCACTAAGGCAAGGAAAAGACCTGAATTAAAATATCATGATATATGTCATCATGGTCTCATTAATATGTTATATACTCATGAGTTGAATAAAAAATTAGAGCAATTTAGATTGATGAGATAAAGGAACCCAAACCCAGTTGTACCTAGAATATAAAAAAGATTCCAAAAAAAAATTCCTTCTCAAGATGTAGTTCATGAGACTAAAGGAGAATATAGCCATCCCCAGGTTGAAAAACATGAATAATGCCCTGTTAATATTCCAAAGGTTGATATATATGAAGGAATGAATAGAATCCAAAGAAGCCAACAAATAAATTTAGTAGAGGAGGAGGAAACAAAACATAAAATATGAAAGAGAAAAAATGGTAAATTGAAAATTGAAACAAGGGATGAGGAAGGCAAGACAAAGTTTAGGGTTCAGGGAAAAATACCTCACACTCGTCCTACTAACAAACCGAGGTCGAATTTCAAAGCTAGAATGAATCTTAAATTCAAAGAGACAACCATCATACTTGATGAAGAATAAAAAACATATAAGACTGCAAAAAGTAAGAAAACACGAAGGAAAACAAAGTGTGATGAGAAGAACAAAGGAAAAACCATAAAAAATGATAAAATACCACAAAATATTACTATAAGGGTGACAAGGAGTCAAAGCAAGTTGGAAAATCTTGCTCAAGTTGTAGAGAACATAGGGAAGTGATTAGTTGATTTTAGGGGCAGATTATGGTATAAACCATAATTTTTTTTATAGTAAACCCTAATTTTTTTGTATTAAACTCTAATGATATTTAAAATTTTGGTTTAATTATGGTTAATCATCTAAAAATAATTATTTTTTAGTATGTTGTGGTAGTATATCAGATATTTTGGTGGCCTAAGGAGTACGAGTCAACTTGAGGAAAGAAAGCAGGAAAGATAGTTTTAGCATCATTTCCAAGTTCATGCATCAGTTGGATACAAGGAGGGAACACGATTTTAGCTTCAGAGCTTAATATTATAAAGCAACAGATCGTTCTATCTTCTATATTACAGCAGAAACCTTGCTATTCTTCCAAGGTACTAGCAGAAAGAGCGTATAGCAGCCTTGTGCTCTGTTTTGACTAGGGATTATGTATCAGATTAGACATCTGAATAACTAAGATGATATGATTTCTGTTATTTTTTTCAATTAAAATCTCAAAGATTATGTAAAAAAATTGTAATTATGGCTATCATACTTCAATAAGCTTAATTCTATTTTATTTTCTATATATTTCATCAAGAATATGAATAAAGGGTTAGATTTTATGAAAATTATAGTCACTATATGTGTGCTTTCGAATGCCTTAATTATTTCATTTTCAAAGATAAGTAGATTCTTACCATTGAAATAAAGATCCATGAGATAGTTGGTTTTAGTATGTATCTCTATGTTATTTAATTTCTCCTTTAATAATCTCATAAATTCATTCCTTCTGAATGTTTGGAAAAGATAAATTAATTTAGAATTCATTGATGCTATTATTTATGTTTTCAAAGGTTCCCATCGTGATATTCTAAATAAACCACAGGATTCACTATTCATGCCATATAGTGGTGAATTTTTATCTTTTTTTCTTCATTCATCTACAGCAAATGGAAAAGTTCTAGGATCTTGTTGATGGTGTTGGAAATACATCAACCAAGGGGTCTCCCCAATGTGAAGTCCCAATTAAACCTCACACTATTTGGAGTAGGATCCCAATTCGTAATATGGTCCCAGCTACCATGTATTCTTATATATTTTCCTTGGCTCTAAATATCAACAACAGAGGAAAGTGCAGTGCCTTCGAAAAGCAAGAAGGTGTGCTTAGCGAGTGTTTGGTTTTAGGCATGTCAAATTTATTCTACTACGGAGGGAAAGATTAAAGTGAGCCTCTAAGAGAGAGGCAATAGTACCACCCAAGAAGAGACACATGAAAACAAGAGGGATTTGTCTAAAATCCAATGGAATAGTCCCCAAAAGATGCGACAGTCATTAAAACTAATAAATGAGAAATAATTTTCTAGCATCCCATGGAATAGTACACAAGTATGGGACAAAAAAAACAACCATTACAACAAATTATTAATAACATAAGTACTAAAATAACCAAAATAGTTCAACTATTTTAGCACAGATGAAAGAAAACATGAAATCAAAACATCTGCAGAATAGTCTTACATATATTAATAATCCATGTATGAATAATGTGCCAACCATGAAGGATTTTTTTATTAAGTAAAAATTCCAAGACACATGTATACAATGAACATCACTAGCTCCAATTGAGGAGCATTGGAGCCACTCCTTACTACTCAAAATAACTAGTTTTTCTCTCTAATGCTTTGTGGGAGGAGCGAAGGTGAAAATTCCTTTGATCATAGACTGATGGTGTATACATAACCAAGAGGTGATGCTTCACCTTCCTTGTGACTCTTTGACTACCCTCATGATTGTTTGACTTACTCTGAAATTTTTACCTTACATGAATCTTCATATTCTAAATTTTTCCTTTGGACTTCCATTTTACAATACATTTCAAATAGGTAATTACATAATCCACAATAATGATGTGGAATATGATCATGAATTGTGATAGGACATGACATGATACTGATGACATGAGCTGCAGGATGATGTGACAGTGTCAAGTTGTCCTTTCATATGCTTCTTTCTTTGTGTCTTCTTGAAATTATGGTACATGCTCTTCTTCTTCATCCTCCTTATGACTTGAAGATGAGGAGTCTTTCGCGTGATCTTGATCTTGATATTTTATTTTAGTCTGGTGTTCCTTCATTTTCTCACCCGGTGATCTTCTTATCTCTTCAACTCCATATGTGTCTTCTATCATGTTCTCCTTCTCCATCATCTTGCCATAGCATGATAGAGTATGTGAATATAAAATCCACTCCTGACATGATGACATCAGTTCAATAAATAACTAGTCTAATATGTTGCATATTGATCCATTGACTGAGCCATAACCAGGTGATATGATGGGAAAGAGGTTTAGTAACTGAAAAATTGCACAGCTTGATAATTTAAGGGTGAAGCTTGAGACTTGAGACTGCACAATGTGCATTTCAGGCTAGACTAAGGAATAATATTGCACAGTTTAGGAGCTCAGTGAGCTAGGTTGCGGGGTTTTTCACTATTTCAGTAAACTATGTAGGTTTGGGAGGAAAATAAAACCCATTGATTGCACAGTTGTGCAAATAAAGAGCTCAAGGGTTGGGCTTGAGGTCTAAGACTATGCAATGTGCAGTCGAGGCCTGGCTAGAGGGCATGGTTGCATAGTTTTGGAGTCCAAGGCTTGGGCTTGAGCACTGAAATTGTGAAATGCACAGTATTAGAAGGACAAGAGTCCAGGTGATTTCCAGTTGCATAATTCAAGAGATCAATTGTAAGGCTTTAGGAATGACACTGCACAATGTGTAGTGCTGGCTTGGCTGGGGAGGAATATTGCGTAATTCTGGGACCCAGGGGTTGGGATTTAGCACTGAGATTGTGAAATGTGCATTTTTGTTAGGCAGATATTGTGCATTGCAAATTGCTAAGAAACAAGGTTGTTGCTTAAGGGCTGAGACTGCACAATGCGTAGTTCAAGAGGGCTGGATGAGACTAGGTTGTCTAGTTGAGAAGTTTTTCAAATTTGACTAAGTGTGGGATCCATGTAACTAATATGAACAATGAAAAGACTTGCTTATGATCACACACTTAAAACACTTTGATGAAAAAACAACATAGATCATCCAAAACAAATTAACAACACATTTCCCTCAATGTGACAACTTTGTGATGACTTTACGACAAGTGCGATACTAAATATAGTCTTTGTGATGACAATGACAACACTTATGCAACAGTGCATGAAACTTTGGAAATGAGTACGAAACATGCCTACATGATTAGAAGAACTAATTATAAAAAAGGTAACACCTTGAAACCACTAGAACAAGCATATATACATCGTGCGACATCTAACATGCGAAAAAGATGAAAATTTCTAAAGTGTGAATGAATCTTGTGATATGTGAATGAAAGTGAAATTAACACATGCCAGAGAAAATATAACATGAAAATTATACTAATTAAAGTGAAATAAAGTGAAAACGACAACCAAAAAATGAAAACAACACTTGCGAGAACAAAGGTTCGTGGAATCAATAATTTGCAAAACTCACCAAAATGGAAGTACAAATGCAACTAGAATATGAGAAAATATCATTATCACTGCACATTGACTGTCAACATGGATTGGAAATTTCACAGGCACAGTCTTGGTGGAATATGATACGTTAGTCCAAGCTTGTGTGAGATAATTCACTCATGCACTTGTTACACACTAAGCATGTGTGAGTAAGTGACTTCGACACTTCCAATCCAATAAGGGATCTTTAAAGCATCATCTCACCAAGAAGTGACTACAGAATGACTGATTGAAAGATCTATAGTAGGCTCTAAAATTTTAATGTACGAAAAATTTTGGAGTGTGTTTGTCGCAATGACAACACTTGGTGACACACTGGTAGAACTCCAGCTGATTTTCCTTGGTCAATTCTTTCATGCAGGGTTTAGTTCTTCTAGAAGTATTGATTCATCGTTGATTTTTTCATGGAATCCCAAATTAACCCATCCATAAACATAGTCCCCTCCATTCCATTACTCAGTTAAACATAATCATAATATCAATAATCACAAAATGTTTTGAATCAGGACAGGATAATGAAATTTTCAAGTTTTATATTTTCAGAGTCTAGTTTTTCATCTCTAGTGTTTCTCCGCTACCAGTAGGCCTAGACAGTACCCCGAAATATTCACTTTAGGGACATAAACATTTCTCTACTGCCAACAAGCTTGGACAATACCCCAATGGAGTTGCTTGCTTCACCTCGTTGGGCAGGAAGCCTTTCTCTTCTTTGGACTTTTATTTATTTATTTATATAGGACTGTGTATTGGAACTTATTTATTTCATGGGTAGAAGAGGCATATCGAATTATTGAGAGCAGAAGAGGTTGTCCCTTGATAGAAGCATATATAAGACCTCTGATATTGGTTTTCTCATTTAGATTTTCCCCTTGTCCTTCTCTACTTAATTAGATAAGAATGAAAACACTGAAACATAAAAATCCAAGTGTAGGCATGAGGTTTCCATAATAGAGATGGAGATCGTGGTTCGACACAAGGATCGTATTTTCCATTGGAACACCATCGACCAACAAATGTAACCAAGACAAGGAAGAAGGACAGAGAGTTAGCCAAATTTTGTAGTGTTACAAATTAATTTTCTATTTTTCCCCATTCCATTTAAGCCAACAGAGCATCTTCATGCACGATTTCACAAAATGAAAGGAAAGACAACATAGAACAAAGAGACAAAACTAGAAGACACGACATAAAGTGGCTAAATGAAAACATGATGCTAAATAAAAACCAGAAAACACAAGACATAATACAGGAAATGAATACAGGATGAAAGTGCAGGTAAACTAATATGAAAATAGACCTACTCATAACTTAATCATCCTGAAGGTTGGGGTTACGTATAATGGAATATCCAATGTGGCCACCGTAATTGTTCTTAACCTGAAATCACAAATATGTGATCAATTAAAAGAAATATAAAACAATGTGTAATATGAAAGATAATAAGTTGAATAAATTGCATAAAATTTTTAAGGTATTTCCTATCAGCAGATAGATAGGCCATAGCCACCGCTTCTAACCAGTTTATATTCTTTCCTTTTCAATAAGAACCACCATTCAACAAACCTCTGAAGCTTTCGACAAATGTGTCTTCATTTGCACCAAACTCCTTAGTAAGCGTGAGGAAAGATTGAAATTTGTTATTTGCGATGAAGCTTTCTAGGCAAGAATGTTCCAACCATTCAATGATTGGATCGTAAAATTCATGATAATCCTCTGGAGAACCCATAAATCTTTGAAAAGATAAATTTCAAATTAGAAGCACGATATTACGATGAGAATATTGTGAGGAGAAATAGATTTCATCATATTCAACAAACATGTAAATACAATGAGTACTTGACATAACCATCTGTGAATGTGCAAGTGCCTCAACTACTTGAGAAGTACCCAGATAGTGAGATGTTAAACCATAAAAATCAAAGGATGTAAAATGAATGTCATTGGATGTGTTGATGGGAAAGAAATAAGTTGAACGACAATGATTAGAAATAGAATCAAGATCATATGAGCTAATTGAAGCATCATATTCCCATTTTGTAATTACCAAAGATAAAACAATTTGAATAGTATCACAAATTATTTGCATAATAGAATCATATTCCTCACATGACACGTGTAAAAAAAACATTTTCTTGTAACTGGTTACACATTGTACTAGCATCGTAATCGTCGAAAGGAGTAAAAAGGAATGCTAGTATAACACATGAAACCAGTTAGTGTAAAAGAAGTGAAGAAGAATTTGATTTGTCAAATAATCCATGAATTCACTGATGCTCAAGAGGATTTCAGGTGCGATGAAGAAAATGATTAGCATCAGAATATCCATGAGAAGGATCAAGAGTTTATTATTTTTAAAAGGGTGTGCCAGGTATGAATCCTTTGGCCAAAGACACTATTTAGAATAATCAACTTTGCAGTTCCATTATTCTATGAGAGATCTACATCCCAAACCCAATTTTGATATAGGAGTCTTACATGAAGATGAATAATATTGAATCCGAAAAAAAATCGAATCTTGAAAGTTCAAAATATCATATCCACAATGCCAAATATATTTCATATAGAATTTACGTTGAGTGAAACAATGTAGAAAGAAGATTTTTGTGAAGAAAACTAGACTTGAGTTAGTTTGGGAGTCTTACTAGAGTTGCGATATACTGACATAACGATAAAAAGACGTTGAAGTGTAATCTAGGTGGATATTGGTGGCCACCCACCTATTCCACTTGGGGCCCCACCATTGTCTCTTTCATTTTTTCAATTTCATCACAACTTACTATTTTTAGTAGTTTTTCGGGTCCTGAACTTCCCGAGCCGTTTTGAGGCCCTAAACGATGTTTTTTGGGCATCGCACCTCTAGCAAATATGATTCTGTTATGGAATCGATATTCGTGGAAATAGTTGTAGTCCTCAGATATATATTTTTAATGATGTATCATGTGCATCAAACGAAGATAGTATGCCAAAGTTACATCCCCTGGAAGTTGAAACACCAATTTACCTAAACAGGGCCCATAGTTTTGGTGCTTCATCTCCTAGGGTTAGTTTTTTGGATGTTTATAGTTATCCATTGTTTCTCAATAATAAATAGGCCCTCGAGCCTCATTGTAACATAGTTCAAAGGCCTGTAGCCGCCACATCTCTTCTCAGAGATAAGCTACCAACACCCAAGCTAGTTTATTTGCATTCTATTTGTAAGCAAATTTCAGTTCTTTGATATTTAAAATGAAATGAAGTGTTATTTCCACTTCATATTTATATTTCTGGTTATATGTGTATTATGTTGTGTTCCTGCATAAATCCAGATCAGTGGTATCAGAGCGGTATGCTTTTTCTCGATCCTTCTTTGCATGTCCCCAACGAGGTCGGGGTATAAGGAGTTAGGGCTCGATATGGTGGAACATTTGCAAGATCAGCCACGCAAACCTTGACGGCCGCCCATGGGGGACGAAAAGAAAGATGAGGGAGCAGGAGATCCTATCAAAATATTTCTCAAGGAGGCCCTCGAAAAACAAAGGAACACGGTGATGGATAACTTTGCCCAGATCCTTCAACGACTGCCCACTGGCGGCGCATCTGCATCCAATAGCCACTCTGGAAGCGTGACTCCCTTTAAGGTACAAGTAAACTTTGACATTCCCATATTTGAGGGTCAAATAGATGTAGATGTTGTAGATATATGGTTGAATCTATTGGAAGGATATTTCTCGTTTCATTACTTTTCCGATCGAGAGAAAATTGTTTTTGCACTCCTCAAAGCTACCCCCCATGTTAAGGACTGGTGGGAAACCTGCTGTGAGAAAAATGATGAGACAGAACCCTCTCTATTCTCAGCCATACCCACTTGGAATTATTTCCGAGATGCCATCAAGGAACAATACTATCCCGTAGGGAGCTATGAGGACAAGTACATATAATGGACGATGCTGCAACAACAAAGGGATCAAGATGTGCATGAGCTGACGAATCTGTTCCATACCCTGCGCACAAAGTTGGGTATCAAAGATTCAGAGAAACATTTGGTGCTAAATTATCATAGTTGTCTGTGCAAATAAATTTAGGAGGAAATGGAATTCCTCTACACCTCCTCACTTGGTACGACATACCGGTATGCTTCCAAGATTGAGCAGAAATTCAAACAGAAGAAGCGAGACTTTGGATCTGCAAATCAAAATCAAGGGAAAGGTGCCCCTAAATCGTAGAACAAAGGACAAAGCCAAGGCATGGCAGCCCAAGACAACCTATAAAATCCACAAGCAAAGAACCACACTACGAAGCCAAAGAAGGACACGGGAAAGTGGTGTGAGTTCCATAAGAGCTCCACTCACAACACAAGTGAGTGTCGGGCCAAGCAGTCACTAGTGGCTGAGATGAGGGCTTCTGAGTCAGATGCATGCTCCGACTCTGAATCAGAACCTGAAAAGGGGAATGACAAAGGGAAACATATTATTGATGCGGAGCCCAACGCCACTGTTGCCACTGCGAAGATCTAGAAGGAGGAATCGGAAGATCCAGAGGAGGAGCGTCTCTTCTACTCCCAGATGTGGGTAAAGGGTTCCCCACTATAGTTCATTATCAACAATGGGAGCCAAAAGAACCTCATTTCAGCAGACACCATGAAGCGGTTGGGCTTGCCGACCACAACGCACCCACATCCATACACCATCGGGTGGCTTCACCAAGGACGGGATCTGCACGTCAGCCAGCAGTGTCGCCTTCCCTACAGCATCAAACCCTTCACTAATGAGGTATTATGTGATGTTTCTCCTATTGATGTTTCTGATGTACTATTAGGCCAAACATACTTGTGGAAGATACATTTTGTGTATGAGTCTCGGCCTCGTGATGTTATTGTCACTTTGGGAAATAAGCTGTACAGGATACCAGAGGTACCACCGCCTGCCGCTATCTCTTTGGTAACTGCAAAAAAATGCAGTAAGCTTATTTACCAAACCAGAAAATTTGTTTTCCTAATGATCTGCCCCCAGGGCAAGAATAAGACAGTGGCCACAACCTCCGATAGGGCTCCTCTGCACACCAACAAAAAATGGACAAGGTTGTGGAGGATTATGGGGACATCTTCACCTCACCCACAGGGGTTTCTCTGCACTGTCAGGTCAAGCATCCCATTGATCTGACCCCAGGTGCACCGCTACCCAATGGACCAATCTATCGGCACTCTCACCTGGATAATGATGAAATCAAGAGGAAGATTTAGGAGTTGTTGTAGAAAGGTCACATCCGCCCAAGTTCATCGCCCTGTGGGAGCCCAATCATGTTAGTACAAAAGAAGGACCAGACATGGAGACTCTGTATTGACTATCGAGCATTGAACAAGATCACTATCCGAAATAAGTACCCAATCCCATGGATAGAGGACCTTCTGGACCAACTGAGAGGGGCGAAATATTTCAGCAAGATCGAATTTAAGTCTGGGTATCACCAGGTACCAATCGAACCCTCCGATGTATGGAAGACTACCTTCAAATCCAAGGAGGGCCTTTTTGAATGGCTGTTCATGCCTTTCAGGTTGACGAATTCTCCCGCAACCTTCATGAGGATGATGGATGACATATTGCGGCCATTCACCAACTCATTTGTAGTGGTGTACTTGGATGACATTTTGATCTTCAGCCAAACTTGGGAAGAGCACCTCCACCACATCCGACAAGTCCTCCAAACACTGCGGCAACATAAGTTGTGTGCCAATTTGGATAAGTGCACTTTTGGCATGACCTAGGTTCAATATATGGGATACATTATTGATGAAAGGGGGGTGCATGTGGATCCAACCAAGATCCAAGTCATTTGGGATTGGCCAGCCCCAACCACTCTAACAGAGCTTCATAGCTTTCTGGGTCTGGCTAATTTCTACCACAAGTTCGTGTTGGGATTCTCTCATATTACTTGGCCCTTGGGTCAAGTCACCAAGGGAGGAGAAAAAGAAAAATTATTTTGGTCAGAATTTCAACATAAGGCATTCATAGAGATGAAACATCGCCTATTTTCTGCCCTAGTGCTCACGTTACCAGACTTGCAACAACCATTTGAGATCGAGACAGATGCCTCTGACTATGCTATTGGGGCAGTTCTTACTCAACATGGACATCCAGTGGCATATCACAGTGAGACATTGTCCGACACGGTTCACAAGTATCCAACTTATGATAAAGAAATGTATTCCATTGTGCATGCTTGTTGATAATGGAAGCATTGTGTTTTGGGGAAGGAAACAATCATCCACACAGACCACCGCCCCCTACAATTCATACATACGCAAGGGAAGTTGCAAAACGATTTCCATCAGAAGTGGTCCACATATCTACAACAGTTTCATCTAAACATCAAGTACAAGAAGGGTAGCACCAATAATGTTGTAGATTACCTTAGCTGACCACTGATCATGGCACTATCTACCGTTCTCAACTCTTATGGGCATGAGACTTATAATTGGCCACTTCTCTACGAGAGCGATCCAGAATTCGGCCATACATATAAGGCACTCTTGGGAGGTACGCAAGTTCCAAATTTTCACTTCCAAGATGCACTGTTATGTCACCTAGGACACCTTTGTGTTCCTTCAAGTGAGCGTGCCAAGATGATATGGGAAGTACACTGCAGCCAAGTAGCTGGTTATTTCGAGGTCGAGAAAATAGTGGCAGTACTGCAAAAGTATTTCTATTGGCCGAACCTTCGACAGGATGTCGGTAAGTACATCAGATCCTGCACTGCTTGCACCATTTCCAAACTGACCATCAAGAAGCAAGGCCTCTATACTCTGCCACCTACCCCTAGTCGACCTTGGGAATCCATCTCCATGGATTACATGTCGGGCCTTCCTTCTACTAAGCATGGAAACGACTATGCTTTCATGGTCATTGACATATTCTCGAAGATGGAAATTATGGTGGCTTGCAAGAAGAATATCACAATAGAAGCCACTGCTAAACTCTTCTTTGAACGAGTGTGGGTGCACTTTGGGATCCCACAGACTTGTTGGAAATACTGAGAGGGGGGGTGAATCAGTATTCCTTTCAATTAGAGAATTAGTTAATCTTCAATTATTATCAGTTTTTTTACAATGATAGCAGTAAACAAGAGGAACACAAATGCACACATTTTTTAAGGTGGAAACCCACTCTGGGACAAAAACCACCTAATTCTTTTCTAATAATTCTTTTCAACTCCAATTGAAAATAAAGCTCCAACTTCCTAGAATCTAGAAAAGCATTCTTCTCCAGCTCCCACTGGATGGACGCTCTAATGCCCGAGATTCTTTAGTAGTTAACTAAACGGATGCCCCAACACCCAATGAGCTACAACTCACCCTAGCACCACCCTACCACCCTATAGAAGAATAAAAAATGAATGGACTCCCGTACCAGGGAAAATGGTCCACTTTACAATGATATAGAATGATGTAGAAGAAGAAGATATAAGAGACCATAACCCCAACTTTGACACAAACACCTAATGATGATCCTAGACCTCCCAACACTACCTCTTCAACCCTTGGTAGATAGATACTAGTACAATTTGTACAATAATGTATTTACAATGACTAGGTACAATGATACCTTTACAATGATTGTATGCAGTGCTGCCCACTTGAAGACTTCACATGATGAAATTCTTGCTGCTGTTATGCACCTTGGATGTTGCGCTTTTCATGCTACCCTCTGCTGCACCTTGCTTTGCTTTTCTGCCGTAGAAAGTCTGGTCCTTTGCAACCCTTGACAACACATGATCTAGCTTTGTATTGCCTTCTAGGAGCTCGATATTGAATCTAGTGTATCTCTATCATTTCAGATCCTCAATATCTGATTTTTGGTCCTATAGTAGTTCTCTGATTCATCTTTCCAATTCCACAGGTATGACCCAATTTGGATTCTTGAAGAGAGAGTTTTACCCAATATCTCATAATGCCCTAACTATGGATTGTTTCAGAAGAGCGCACTTTTACGGCGTGACACATGTCACTGTTTCTTCATTTGTTTCTGAAATTGATAGAGAGAAAATTAAAGACTGTGAAATATCCATCACTTTTTATAGCATTCCAATCCGATACTCAGAGAGAGAGTTATGATGATTTTACCAAGGTCACTTCTTTGAGATGAATTTCAGGAGCCTGCAAAAACCCTTACTTCCACAGATCATATCTCCAAAAATATTGCGTAACTCGATATGAAATTTTTACTGCAGCTTCCTCAGGATTTCGGCTTTGCATCATAAAAATTTCAGCTTCTAAGCCTTCGTAGAAACAAAGTTAGAGTGAAAATTCCATGATGACCTGTTTCAAATGGCCGAATTCCTTGCCTAAGGAGGAAATGAAGATCACAATATATATGAATGCTTAAGTTGAGAGGGGCTTTAACAAGTGAACGTGGGAGGGATTTTAGGAGCATAAAAAATATTAATTATGACTTTTCAATGACCCATGCCCCAACCCCATGGGGTTTTAGCCCACTAACTCGGGGTACAAACTTCAAACATGAATATCTCTCAAACCGTGAAGAATTACATGGCGTGCCATATATCAACGGAAACATCTCGACAAGTAGAAACCATCAAAAGAATTATTGACCCAGAATATATTAATTTTGTAGGTCAAAATTCCCATGCAATATTGGGTTAGCCCCTGGTGCTGCTTGGGTTGACATCAATGACAACCGCTGATCAACAATCTCCCCCTTTGGCATTGATGGCAACACAAGTACTCCCCCTGTGATCATGACACCTCTTTCTACAAAATTCTCTCCCCCTTTGACATCAATGGAAAAGGGTAACTCCCCCTGAAACACAACCATCCTACGGACCTGTACACACTTCCACTCCCGCTGACACACAATCGTCCTGCAGACCTGTACACACTTCCACTCCCGCTTTATATTCTTGAAAAAGGAAAATCTAATGAGAACTTTGGAGAATCCTAAGATTTTGACGAAGATATTCAAATGATTCACGAGGTAAAGGTTTAGTGAAGATATCAGCAATTTGTTCTTTTGTACAAACATACTCAAGTTTGATATTCTTTTTAGTGACTTGTTCTCTAACAAAATGATATTTGATTGGAATGTGTTTTGTTTTTGAATGTATGACAGGATTCTTGGAGATGCTGATGGCACTAGTGTTGTCACAGAATATGGGAATAGGCTCACTAAATTGTACTTGAAGATCTTGCAAATTTTGTTTCATCTAAAGGACTTGAGTACAACATGATGCTGCTACAATGTATTCCGCTTCTGCTGTAGATAACGAGATTGAAGTTTTCTTTTTTCTCAACCATGATACGAGACAACCACCTAGATAGAATGCTGCTCCACTGGTACTCTTACGATCATCAACGCTTCCTGCCCAATCTGCATCTGTAAAGGCTTGAATAATGAGATTGTTACCCTTGGGATACCACAAGCCATATACTTTCGTGCCCTTTATATATCGAAGAATTCTTTTGACGGCAATAATATGTGATTCTTTTGGTGCTGCTTGGAATCTTGCTACTTGTCCAACTGCTTGCATAACATCTGGACGAGAGGCTGTTACATATAGAAGACTACCAATCATAGATCTGTAAAAATTCTGATCCACATCCTCAGATGAGTCATCTATGCTCAATTTTCAACCTGTTACCATTGGAGTAAGGACGGGTTTGCAATCTTCCATTTTGAATTTCTTGAGCATTTCCTTGATGTACTTGGCTTGACATATAAATATTCCTTTCTCTTGCTAAGATAATTGAAGCCCTAAGAAGTATGTTAGCTCACCAAGTAAAGACATCTCAAACTCACTTTGCATCTTTGTAGAAAATTTCTTACTTAGTCGATCATCATTGCTACCAAATATTATATCGTCCACATATACCTCAACAATTGTTAAATTATCTTTATCTATTTGTACATAAATATTTCTCTCAACAGTACCTTTCTTGAACCTTTGTTGACATAGATATCCATCAAGACGAGCATACCATGCTCTAGGAGCCTGCTTGAGACCATATAGAGCCTTCTTTAACCTGCAGACATAGTCTTCTTTTTGTGATACTAGAAAACCTTCAAGTTGTTCGATGTAAACTTCTTCTTCTAATTCTCCATTCAGAAATGCTGAATTAACATCCATTTGGTAGACTTTGATTTTTCTTGAACATGCATAGGCGAGAAACATTCGGATGGCTTCCATTCTGGCAACTGGTGCAAATGTTTCGTTGAAATCAATTCCTTCCACTTGTGCATAGCCTTTGCAAACCAATCTTGCTTTGTTTCTGGTAACCTGCCCATCTTCATTCAATTTGTTCCTGAACACCCATTTAGTCCCAATGAAATTTTTATCTTTTGGTCATGGAACTAATTCCCAGGTGTTGTTCTTCTCAATTTGATCCAATGATTCATTCATAGCTGCTACCCAATGTTCATTTTGGCTGGCTTCCTCAAAACTACTAGGCTCAAAGGTTGCTAGAAAAGCAACGTGAGCTTATTGTGATGAACGAAGTTGTCGACCTCCATTTATGTCACCAACGATTTGATTTGATGGATGGTTCTTTTGAATCCACTCTTTTTTTCTCCTTGGAGGAGCTTGTTGTTGTTGTTCTGGTATATCTTGATGATCATTGTTTACTTCTTCCTCGTTGATAGTTGCTTCTTGTTCTACAATTTTATCTATGTCTTTTTCAGCCTCTGTCTCAAGTTTCAAAGATTCTAGATCCTCATCATTACTTGCTAGAACACCATATTCGTCAAATGTAACATTTATGCTCTCCACTATCTGTTTTCGTCTTAGATTATAGCATTTATAGGCATTTCTTTTGCGTGAGTAACCAACAAAGATACCTTCATCAACACGTGATTCAAACTTACCCAAATTTTGATCTTCTCTTTTGATATAACATTTGCTTCTGAAGATTCTGAAATATTTTACATTAGCTGGTTTTCCTTTACATAATTCATATGGAGTCTTGTTGCAATTATTTCAGAGAAGACTTCAGTTCATAATGAAGATTGTCGTATCAATTGCTTGAACCCATAATTTTTCATCCAATTTTGAGTCCTTCAACATTGTTCTACCCATTTCCTGTACAGTTCTATTCTTTCTTTCAGCAACTCCATTTTGTTGAGGTGTTCGTGCTATTGAAAATTGCCTTTTTATTCCATTTTCGTCACAGTATTGCTGAAATAATTTGGAAGTGAATTCTCCACCATTATCTGATCTTAAACACTTTATTTTCAAATCAGTTTCATTTTCAACCAACTCCTTGTAGATCTAAAAGCACTCAAATGCTTCATATTTTTTCTTTAGGAAACTGACGGCTATCATCCTGGTATAGTCATCTATCATCAACATGAAATATAATTCTCCGTCTAAGCCTTTTGTTCTCACAGGACCACATAGATCAGTATGTATCAATTCCAATGGATGTGATGCAAAGTGTTCTTTTGTTTTAAATTGGACTTTTGTCTGCTTGCCATGTCAACATGCCTCACATAATGTGTTGGAAGGTTTTGAGATTTTCGGCATTTCTCGTACTGCTTCCTTTTTTCTTATCCTGACAAGATTGTCAAAGTTTATGTGACCCATTCGTTTGTGCCATAACCAACTTTCATCTTCTTTAGCTAGTAGACATGCTTTAGTTGCTTCATCCAGAACATATATGTTGTTTGGAGCTCGACTTGCTGTAGCCACAATTTTACCATACCTGCCTTTCCTGATTTCACATTTTGTGGAGTTGAATAGCATTGTGTGTCCTTGATCACACATTTGTCCAACACTGAGCAGATTGTGATTCATGTTTTCGACCAATAGAACATTCTTGGCTATAACATCTTTGCTTCCGAGAGTGATGGTACCTAATCCTATAACATTTGAAGATTCGTCATTTCCAAAGGATATGGCTCCATCCTTCTTCTCTTTTAGAGATACATTTTTTCTTCTATCTCCAGTCATATGCTTTGAGCAACCGCTGTCAACATACCACACATCTTTCTTTTTTTGAGCCTTGAGAGCAAGAGCACAATTATCAGTCTTCTTCTTCTTCCATGTTCGTTCATTTTGTGGCTTCGAAGATTCTTCTGGAGGATTTTCAAGTATGCATTCTCTAGCTATGTGTCCAAAGTTCTGGCATTTGTAACATTCCATATTATTTCTTAAATTTTCAAATCTATTGATGTTTCGCTGAGCCCTGGGAGGTTCATATTTGAAGAATCTTTTGGAATTGTATTGGTTCATAGGGTACGTGCGACAGTCTACAACTTTATGACCAAATTTTCCACATGAATAACAATAACCACGAAAAATATTTTGGTACCTGGATGAAAATCTTCGTCGAGGAATCGTCTTCCAAGGATGTGCTTGCGAATCTTGTCCAATGTAGTCTTCATGTATGTCAGATCTCATAGGTTCATTGTATTTTGTTGTAGAAGGTCCTGCTTCTTCTTCTTTGTAACCGAGTCCAGTTTTGTCATTGTAAGATCGTTGATTGTTGATGAATTCTTCCAATTCCCTTGAGCCGTTGGCATAGTTTTGGATAGTTTTTCCCTTCTTCACTTCCTTACACAGTGAGACTACTTCGGCTTCTAATTCTTCCCTTTCTTGATTGCTTTCTTCCAACTTATTTTGAAGTGACTCTTCAATGCATTTGTGTTCTTCAACTTCAATTTTGAGACTTTGAGCTTGTTCTTCAAGAGTTTTGGAACGGATCTTCCAAAGATTGAGCTCTTATATAAGCTTGATTGTCCTCCATAAAATTCTTCTATGGTCAACCCTATGGTTTCATTGTTCGATACTTTGTTTATTGTGTTTGGTCATAAAAATACTTTGTCATTATTATTTTTATTGCTACCACGATGAGGAGCTATCTTCTTTAGAGAGAAAGTTCCTTTTAGATCCTTTATTTTTGCCTTGCTTGTGGAATTTCTTAAAGCCTTTCTTTCCTTTTGAGTTTCCATCACTTTTTTTTGGACATTTTTCTACGAAATGCCCAACCTTACCACAACTGAAACATATCAATGGAATTTTACCTTTGAATTTTCCCTTACCGGGTTTTATTTTTCTTCTAAAGTAAGCATATTCTTCATCTGAAAGACCTTCTCCATCATCTCCCTTTTCTTCATTAATTTGTGTACACATTTCAATTAAAGGTTTTGTTGTTATGGTTTTAGATGTCAAACACAGTTTCTAGATTTGAAGTACCCTCTTCTTCATCAAGTCTCATTTCATATGCTATGAGAACTCCATGTAATTCCTCTTTGCTGATTTTGTCCAGATTTGCACTGTATTCTAAGACCGATACCTTTGGGTTGAATTCCCTAGTAACGTTCTAAGAATATTCCGTATAATATTCTTCTCGTCAACTGGCTCTCCAATCCTTCCAGAGTATTGGTTATTTCATCAACGTATTGGAAGTATGCAACAACGTTGCAATCTTCTTTCATTTTGAGTTGCTCGAATTTTGCTCTATAGATTTGAAGCTTTGTTTCTTTGAAATTTGAGTCACCTGCATATATATTCTCAAGCTTGGCCCATACATTTTTGGCGGTTTTACAACCCAACACCTTATGATAAGCAGATTCAATAAGTCCACCGATAATAATATTCTTTGTTTTTGCATCATTTACCAAATTCTTCTTACCTTGTTCATCCATGGTTGATGTAAATCCATTTTGAACAGTGTCTCATACTTCATAACCTTGCGCCAAGAGATAGACCTCCATTCTTCCTTTCCATAGTGCATAATTATTTTCATTGAATAGAGGTACACCATTCTTGGTATGCTCCATGACCTCCTTCCAGCTGTTAAACTGCTATTGAAGGAACCAAGCTCCTTCAAATGTCCACTTACAAAATACTGAGAGGGGGTGAATCAGTATTACTTTCAATTAGAGCATTAGTTAATCTTAAATTATTATCAGTGTTTGTACAATGATAGAAGTAAACAAAAGGAACACAAATGCACACAGTTTTTAAGGTGGAAACCCACTCCGGGATAAAAACCACCTAATGCTTTTCTAATAATTCTTTAATATTCAACTCCAATTGAAAATAAACCTCCAACTTCCTAGAATCTAGAAAAGAATTCTTCTCCAGCTCCCACTGGATGTGTTAGAGTCGGTCTCTTCATCCCTCCGTCAGAGATCAAAATCTCTTTGTTGTATTTCATTTTAGGTGTCTCATTCAGCTTAGTCAGCTGCATTCCATTAGGAGCATGGATCATCTGACGGAAGGGTCTTTTCACTCATATCCCTCATGTCATGTACTTGCTGGTCTGTATCCGTTTATCAAAGTCCATCAAAATCATTTCCAGTCATTGATAGTCAATGTTTGGTCTTTTGATCAGCAAAGAGTCTTTTTAGGGTTTTAAACCTCATTAGGTCTAGGGTTTCACAAATTTAGTGTTAAAAATGTCCAATAATGCCAACATGCACATGAAAAAGGTTCGAATAAAGTTTCACTACAAAAATTTCATCAACACAATACTTGATAATGAATTTTCTTCAAAACTCTGTTTTGAAGAAAAATCGTCAATTTTGTCTTTTGCAATAAATGCCATGTAATTTTCAAAGTTTTTCAGTTGTGAAGTTCTTCAGGCGCAGCCCTGGTCACCTTTTCCAAATCCAATGCCAGCTATCCCTGCAAAAAAATAGACAAGAATTTCGTCATTCAGCCAAAAATCAAAGGAAACAAACAAAGCAGAGTTATGTGAAAAGTGCCAAAATCAAACATTAGAAATTGGGTTTTCTAAAAAAAAAATCAAATTCATTGGGCATATAAGATATTTTCATTGTTTCTACAATCCATTTGCAAGCCAAGACAAGATTGAAACCAAGAAAATCGTGGAGGAAGTGAAATTAGTGATTTGGAGGCTGGACTGTGTATTGAATTTGATGCGCGGTGCACTGGGCAATTGGCGTGGCGCACTGGTTGAGTGCGGCGCATTGGGCCGCTCTGCACTATGCATTTTTTTTCCTGTGCGGCGCATACAAGGAGCGTGACGCACTGCGTTGTGCGTGCGGTGCACAAGGTAGACACACATATTTGTTTCCATTTCTCCCAATCATCAAATCGGTTCGATCAATTTTGGTCCAAGTAAGTTCATTAATGTATGTTTGGTATTTCATATGAGAATTTGAATGTCAAAACAAACCCTATAATTTTGATTGGAGAGTTGTTCCTTAGGGTTTTGAGGTTGGAATTGTAAAATTGGTTTTGGTGCCAAACTTGTTCATTCCCCACCTAATTTTTTCCCTTTTCCTCACTGTTATACAATAACTACAGTCCATCCCTTATTCCCTTACATTCCCAAAATCACTTATTCCTAAGCCTATTTCCCTATCCCTAAATTTACTTCATTTCCTATCATTCTCCCTTTCCCATTTCATTTGTAAAACTTCACAAACCCTAAGTTCCAAAACAGTCAAGTGACTGTCCCTTATCTCTACATTATCAAATCTCACTTGATTAAACCCCATTGCCCCATTTCCCACAATCCCTCATTTGACACATTTGGAAATCAAGACAAAGGCACCAAATTCTCATTTTCATACAAATCAGCATATACTTGGAATAGACTTTCAAGATCATGGAGACAGACACTGAAACATCATATGAACAAGACAGTGATTCTACCACTGAGCTACATGCACCGAGAAGGCCTCGTAAAGGTGGCAAACATGTGAGAGAAGAGCCCACCTCATTGACCCAATTGCAGGCTTGCCCACTTGCCATGGCATGTTTTCGAGAGCAGTCAAGCTATCAATATTGTGAGATTATTGCTAGGATTCAGCATCATCAGGAGTTGGCTCGGTTGTTCGTATTACATTTGCATGATGGTCAGGTAACTCTTGTTGGTGTAAATTTCACCTTGACACTGGAAACCATTTCTCAGGCAACAGGAATACCGAATGTAGGTGAAGAGTGGAACAAGAGACAGCAGGTGGATAGAGTGCATTATGAACCATACATCAGTCCTAGCTATGTGAGACAGCTCAGCAGGGTATTCCCATTCCAGTTTCTGAAGGAATCCTATGCCCCTTTGATGAGACTCATTATCAGATACTTCAGTTGTGAGGGCCAGTTTTCACGCCTCTATGCCTACCACATCAGGTTATTGATGCATTTCACGAGAGTGAGGATGATGAACATACCTTATTTCATGTGCTGCAACATCGAGCGAATGACCACTCTTGTGCAGAAGAAGACTCCCGAGCAGCAGTACAACAGTATTTATCACTATGCTCTCATCAAGATCATTGTTGTACATCAGCTTGGATTGTAGGGAATTGCATGGGAAGATTTCATTTCCCGTGACTTCTTCACAGCCCCTCAGCCTCCTCTGGAGATTTTTCATGAGCCAGGTGAACCTTCACATGAGTTTGAAGGTCACGAGACAGAGCTTATCAGTGTGTATGTCACTTATCAGAGAGGCACGAGAGTATTATTTGCAGCAGCCCGACGAGTACTATCTCCACCCGAGGTGGAAGGGGTCTCGTTGTCATCATCAGTAGCACAAGTACAGGTACAGAACAGAGGTAAGAGGCCTATGCAAGATGAGGGCCCTTCAAGAGGCCATGATACTGATTTCATATTGATTGATGAGGATTTGAGCTCTCCAAGCTCAAAGTTGAGAGAGATCATTCAGGAGCAGAAGTCCGAGATCGACACATTGACCGACAAGTTGCAGAGAGCTTAATGGATCATAAACTATCTGGAGCAGTCGAACAAGCAGTTGGAGGATCAGCAGACGATCATGGAGTTGCAAAACATCCGTGAGAATCGGAAAGTTTCCCGAAGAAGCCCAACAGAGATGACACCCATTGAGCAGGAGATTGAGGCTGATAGAGAGACTTGGCTTGAGAGGGTCAACATTCATCTTGAGAAGTTGTTGGAGAAGGAAAACAGGGAGAATAACATGCTCAGACACATGAAGAACCATTATTTGGCGCGACATCATGTTTGCAAAGCGAGGATCAAAATCCTGAAGGAAAGGCTAAGGAGGGTACTAAAGCATCGTAAAAGGCATGATAGGCTCCAAATTTTGGCCGAAGCTTATTTGGCCCAGAATAGTGCTTGATAAGGGACATTCAGCCCAAATTTCAAGAAATTTGGGAAAAATTTTGTCAATTTTGAATTTTTGGGCCTAAAAACATATTTTCGTGCCCGACGCGTAGCGCCACTTGGCGTGCGCTTATAATTGGCAGCTCTTCAGGAGGAAAAATTTGCATTTTTGGATTTTTCATCAAAATTTATGCATGCTCATGGATTACCTAATGATTTCATCAAGTTCTGGGTTGCCTAAAGGGTCAAAAACACCCTTAAAATGGCCTTTCTGCCACTTTTTTCACACACAGGAAGCAGTGTTGGGAGATTGAACTTTTGGAGGGGAAAATGGAAACCAAATCTAGAAATTCCACTTGGGTTGGAAATTATACAGGCAAGGCTTTCCAAAGAGCTATCTTGCACTCAATTTGGACTACGGGAAGGGCCTCAAATCAGCTCCAAACTTGTGCTACGCATAGAGATTCCAGGCGCGGCGCATAGAGGAATTTGGCCTATTTTTCACTCAGCAGCTCAGAATTTTGCCTAGTTATGGCCAGTTTGACTTTTTCATGTAAATATTGATGCACCTTGATGTAATTTCATGACCATGATGTAATTTTTTCACATTTTTACTCATTCTAGAATATTCATTCACCAAAAGGTGAAATGTAAGTGAATGGATCAATTTCCTAGCATATAGAGGCAAGTTGTTTCATTGCCTATTTTCTAGTTCCTAGTTTAGATATGGTTGAAACAGCTCCTAGAATGATGAGCTCGACCCCTAGAGGCATGGGGAGGAGTTAGGCTTGTCTATATGATGTATTTTCTCAGTCATTTTTAGGGTTGGACACTTGGGATTGCTTGGCACTTCATTGTACATTTCATCTCTGCAATTTTGGTAAAGGAATAGACCAGGGTTTGCAGCACTCTTTGGGATCCTTGTGGCTCTGTTTTTTTATGGTGTGTTTCTCTATGTAATTTTAAGTTCACTGATGTTTATGTGTACCATTTTCCTTCTCCTTTCTTCTTAAATTAAAAAAATGAGTGTTAAAGGTGGAATTCATTAACTTGCTTTGATCTGCCTTCAGTTTTGTTTAATTTTGCATGTTTTCATCTGTTTGAGGAGGACTGTTGAGACCCTCTTTCCATATTCATCTCCTCACCATTCTGATCCATCCATTCATTCAATCTAAAGCATCAAAACAATTTCCTTCCTTGCCCCAATCAGAACTCTGCAAAAACTAGGCCTTATCCCTGCACCCAAAACTGCCTTTCCCTTTGATCCAACAAAAACCCCCAAAAACACAATCAAACTCCTTCACTTATATACCTAGCCTAAATTTAGCTTTTATTTCAAGTCATCTCAAGCCCTATTGATTATTTTTGCTGAGATTGACCCGGAGAGAGCCCTCTCCTGTTCTAGTAGGGCTACCTACCAGACTGAGTGTGGTTTGATATTACCCTGAACTCTGCCTTCCTTCAGCCTGAGGTAGATTTAGGCAATAACATAGTGGCGACCATACTGGGGAAGAAAATGGTTTGCTTGTTGGTTTTATTTGTTTTATAAGCTACAGATGGAGCCTGAAGTTATGCCAGGTAGCCTTCGAAATGCTCTTGCTTTGCATTAGCAAAAGTAGATAAACGTTGCTTCAGTCAATCTCCGTTCTAGCTTGTGAACGTGACACTTGACTTGTGAATTGCCCCAGTACATCATATCGTTCTGGAATTTTGGGTGATGAGCCTGGAATTTTATAGGCTGAACAAGTTGGTTTTGTCCCTTTGATTTTGAAATTAATCCAACACACTGGCTTCCAGAAGACATACTAGAGCAAATCTGGATCCCGATCCACCTCCAGTGTATGAGAATCCTAATCTAATTTCAAGAATCCTTCGTCGAGAAAGTCCCGTGATTCCTCTTTTCAAATCTCATTCATGTCCCGCTGTCTTTGAATATCTTGAAGATCTAGAGTTTGACGAGCAATTTGAGTTGTCGTTGTTTGAAACTAAATCTGAAAGTGCTATTGGTTCTACGGTCATAAATCCTGAGTTTATGAAGTATCTTGAAATTGAACAGGCTAATAGATCCATCGACAGTTACATTTTGAATATTCAAAATTCCATTGTGGAAACAAACTTTCCTGAGTTTATAGAGTCTGCATCTGAAACTCTTGGGCCATCAGCAGTTACTTCTGATTCACAAGTTCATACCCAGCCTCCTTTCATTCCTACCATCCACGTGCAACCATCTATTTCTGATCAACAATCTGCAGTAGTATCGCCTCCATCCACACCACATACACCTCATACATCTATTGCTCCTACTCCACCTGTTTCTCCAAGACAGATTATAAATCCACCAAGAGCAATGGCTGCTCGATTTTCACCCCTTGTCCTACCTCAAAACTTGGATGCCATGCCCGCTAATTATCAGAGTAATATCCCATTGTTTGATGGCACTCCTCAAAGTGTCACTTCTCAGCAACATATTGATAGAATGGCAGACTTCTTTGATCTTTATGAAATTGATGAAAAAAATGTGACCATGAGATTGTTTGTGCAAACTTTTGGAGGTGAAGTGAGAAAATGGTTCAGAGCTTTGCAGCCTAGAAGTATTGCTACATTGGCCAAGCTTCAGAGACAATTTTTAGATTGGTGGGAAGTAAAGAAATATCCTCTTCAGATCACTTCTGAATATACCAAGATCAAGCGCAACATAGGTGAGTCAGTCCAATACTATTGTATCAGATTCAATGCAGTTTATAATGTAATTCCTGATGATTTAAGGCCATCTAGGAACTCAGCCTTGCTAAAATTTCTGGATGGTTTTGATCCGGACATGGCCTATCAATTTAGAGAACGAGATCTGGCCACTTTGGAGGAGATGCAAAAAATTGCAGTGAGTTTTGAAGCTAATTTGAATGACAAGAGAGCTAGATTGAGAGCAGAAAAGAAAGTCGCAATAAAGGAAGAAGCTTCTACATCAAGTCAAGTACTCCGCAAGGTGGAAAAGATGATTGAAAGACTGACACTTGATAAGCCTAAACCACAGATCAGAAATCCTAACTTCCATGGATAGAAACAACCACAATTCCGGATCAAACAACGAGAGCAGAGAGCACAACAAACGTCGGCACAACAGCAGGTAAAAACTCCTTTACAGCAGAATTTTTTTGGCCCGGAATCAGATGATGAAGACAATGTAATCGGAGAAGAAAATCACTTTTTTACCCTTGATGATATGCCGACCTTTATCACTGAGGATGACGAGTATGTAGAAAATTGAGCTGAACAAAAGGATGAGGATTTTATCTTGGCAAATGACATGGCTCTTGAAGAAGAGTCGGATGAGTATCAGAGAGGTTATATGAATGCTTTGTCCACCCAGAAGTGACAATATTCACTTAGAAATAGATATGTGCCTATCAACCCAATCCAAAAAAGAAAAGAAGTTTCAGCATCAAATAATGATGCACCCATTGCACAGAAGAAGGGAAAATATGTAGTTGATCCTGCTACTAGCAAGTCTCCATCACCAAATGAAAGATCTAATCAGCCAATTGTATCGAAGGAGAAAGTTGAAAAGAAGGATGCTCCAGCCAAAGAGGTAGAAAAAACTTCAGTCTTTAACTTAGAGAGTGAGATTGCTAAGTTAAAAGTTTCCATTCCTTTGACTGAGTTGATGAGAAATAGCAGCTACAAGGGTCAAGTACCTAAAATTTTGAATTTCGATCGAATGTTTGATATGGTGAATGTGGAAGATGATCAACCTAATTTGATATTTGGTCCAGCATTGGATGGTGAGTCTCCCGATAGTGATGTTCCTCCTTTTTATATCAGCCTTAGATTGCATGATTTTGTGTTACATAATGCCATGTTTGATTCTAGAGCTTCTCATAATCTCATGCTGAGGGAAATCATGGAGAAATTGGGATTGGACATCACTAAGAAGTATCATGATCTTTATTCTTTCGATTCCAGCAGAGTAAGATGCATCGGGCTCATCAAATATTTGGTGGTTAGTTTAGATCAGATTCCAACTAAGAATGTTTTGATGGATGTGGTTGTGGCGGATATTCCTCCTAGATTTGGCATGCTTATTTCCAGATCTTGGGGAGTGAAGTTGAAGGGTGTTGGGAAAAATACTGAGAGGGGGGGGGTGAATCAGTATTTACTGCATAATCAAATCTTTTTACTTTTTCATTCCTTAAAACCCATACGCTACTTTCCTTCAGTAAACTAGCGTATATACGCGTATCCCCTTTATGAAACTAGCGTATACATAGAGATTTAGATATGTCATTAAATCTTCACTTAAACCATTCCATCATTTATTCATCAGATATTCAATAAGCAGTAAACAGGTGCAGTAAGAATTAATAAACCATCACACAAAGCATCACACATGAACACTGTGATTTTTAGTGGAAACCCAAGTCTAGAGAAAACCACCGCCGGCAGCTTGCTCAGGCTCCTCAATATTTTATTATAGAGAAAACATCTTACAACATATGTGTCAAGCAGATTCTGACCAGCACGTTAGGCACCCACTCGCGCTCGTTTACCAGCCTTCTCCCGAAGGAGAACCAACCCCCGACTCAAGCAAAGCTATATTTCTCCCCCGGAAGGGAGCTACGAATTTCCGATCTCGTTTACCACCTCACTCCGAAGGAGCTACGAATTCCTCGTTTCCTGTTTACTACCACTCCGGAAGGGAGTTACGACTTCTCGATCGAAGGCTACAACCCTCAGCACCACCTTGGACCACGTTTCATCAATTTTCACACTGGATCCAACAACTTCAATAGAACACCACTTGCAGGCCACATTTCATCATATTTTCAAAATGGACTCTTTCCATACTTTTAAGCACAGTCAACCATGAAACAGATACATATAACTCACTGACAAATATCAGTAAACCAGCAGAACAGATCAGACATTTCTTACCACAGTCTTCAGCAAACCCTAGTTTGCATACGCGCTTTCCTTTTACTGATGTCGCGTATATACGCGCTTTATTCCTCATCAACCAGCGTATACCTCAGTACATATTCCATTGCGCATATGCGCTTTATCTTCAGCGAAGCCGCATACATACGCGCTTCCTCCGCGGAAAAGTAGCGTATAGATCTTCAATCATTACAGAGCAGCATACTTCTACAGATTAGATATTCAGTTCAGATTCAACCCTTTACATCAGACAGATGTTCGCCTCAATGTTTGCCTCATCACAGATCTAGGCCTTTCATAAACAGATCTAGCAAATACAAGTACATTTCAGATCTAGAAGTCCCGCTTCATCATTTCTTCATAAGTGCATCATAGATTCAGATCTATCAACAAACCTTTACCCTTTCCATACAGATATACTTCATAGAGAAGTATTCATTCAAGTTCAGACCTCTTGCACCCACACTCATGTTTTGCACAATGAATTTCTTCTCCTTATATAGGTTTATCCTTTTTCAATACCATGAGCCCCTTTTTCAATACCATGGGCCAAAGCAATACCATGAGCCCAAAACAACCTGGACGGGGTCAATTAGGCGGATCATTACCCAATACAATGGGTCAATATCATGGTGGTTACCCTTGGTTTTGCACTTTTTGAGCGCTTTTTCCCATACGCGACTTGGCACGTTCCTTTCTGCGTGCATACGCGACTTCCCCTAGGAAAATCCGCGTATACAAAGAGACATACTCTTTTCATCATATTTTGAGCACATTCTGAATTCCTTTCTTCATTGCCTTTTGTACACACTGTAGATACATCATATTTTCTTCATCAGGAACATATTCTCTCAAGCACAACTTCATCAAGTAAGTTGTCATCATCTTCATCAAGTGGGTTTCCTTTCAAGGACAACACTCATCATCATATTGTTAACAAACATCATATCACATCAGATTTACATCATTTACCAAGTCCATCAAGTCAAGCATAACTTCATCAGGTGGATTGCCATCAAGGACAACACATGTCAATAGTCGCATGTCTTTATCTTCATTCAGTGGGTTGCCATCAAGGACAACATCCTGCATCATATTTCCAACAAAGGGAACATTACAACTTGATTTCTCCTATGCTACCATTCATGTGTTCGGTCAGATGAGAAGATTATATCGGGAGAAAAAAATGAAGTATATGATCACCAGCAAGGAGAAACCGATAAATCATCCGATAAATTATGTACATATAGATTTAAAGTCTTTTTTTTTGTATTCAGATAGTTTCAATGATGTAAATAGTCAATTAGTTGAAGCAGAGGAAATTCTAGAGATCACAGAAAATTTTAGAGAAGTTTTGATGAAAGAAAGGCAAGAACTTGAGACTTCCGCTGAGCAATCATCCTTCCGACAACAGCAAAAAGTTGACGGACAGCAAGCAGAAATAACAGAGCAAACACAATTTCAGCACTTGGAAGAAGATGAAGATGGTTTATGGACTATGGATTTCGATGGTGCAATTGGGAGTGATGGTGCTGGAATTGGTATTTGGGTACATAGCCCTTTTTCCGCCCCAAACAAGGTACCGAGTAATGTAAGGGTCTGCTCTTATAAATTAGCTTTTGATTGTTCGAATAATGAAGCAGAATATGAAGCTTTGATTGCTGGTCTGAAAATTCTTAGAAAGTTAAATGCTAAGAGGATTGTAGTGTATGGCGACTCCGAGTTGGTAATTAAGCAAGTGAAGGTGAATTTCAAGCTAAGCATCCTCGAATGCAGGCTTATCGAAATGTTGTTCTCGATATCTTGAAGTTATTTTCAGACTATACTTTGACTTGTATCCCTCGTATTCAGAATGGTATTGCAGATGATCTTGCTAAGGCAGTAAGCACTTTGAAGATTCCAATGAGCTCAAGTAACAAGTTTGGAACTCATGTGAAACATCGTCCAACTGTCCCGAACAACCAAAGGCATTGGCAAGTATTCCAAGATGATGATGAGATTGATGAATTTCTGCAAAACAAAGGAAAATTCAAAGAGACTTCAATTGACATGGAACATGATGATGGTGAGGCTGATGTGCAAATAAAGCAGATGGAAGTATTGCAGCTGAAGGATAATATCATTCCTAAGGGTTTGATACCTTTAGAAGAGCTTTTTGATCAAGATGACGTAGCTAGAAAACCAACCTTGCGGCCAACCAAAAAGGGAGTTGAAGATGTGAACATTGGATCAGCTGAAAATCCAAGGATGGTGAAGTTGTCCAAAACATTGCCACCGGAGGTAAAAGAAAAATATGTTAGTTTATTGTCTTCTTTTGCTAATGTATTTGCTTGGGACTATTCAGATTTGAAAATTTATGATACAAATATAATTCAGCGCACCATTCCTATCAAGCCAAATCAAAAGCCCTTCAGGCAGAAGTTGAGAAGGATAAATCCGAAGTTGCTACCCTCAATTGAAAAGGAGGTGAATCGATTATACAAGGCTGGTATCATTGTTCCTATAAGGTTTTCCAATTGGATTTCCAATTTGGTGCCCATACGTAAGAAGACAGGTGAGATTCGTTTGTGCATTTATTTTAGGAATCTGAACAAGGTTTCTTTGAAATACAATTATCCATTGCCCAAAATGGATCACATATTGCAGCGAGTAGTTGGAGCATATCGTATGTCACTACTCGATGGTTATTCTGGGTATAACCAAATTCTGGTCCATGAGGATGATAGAGACAAAACAACGTTCACCACTCCGTGGGGAACTTTCCATTATGATAAAATTCTTTTTGGTTTGAAGAATGCTGGTGCAACATTTCAGTGCGCAATGGACATGGCATTTGCGAATGAGAAAGATGTTTTCCTAGTTGTGTATCTTGATGATTTGATAGTCTTTTCCAATTCTGATGAAGAGCACCTTTACCATCTGAAAATTTTTTTTCAGCGATGTAGAAAGTACGGTGTGTCACTCAATCCGAAGAAGAGTTTGTTTTCCATGGATGAGGGCAAACTTCTTGGTCATATTATCTCAAAATATGGCATCCGTATTGACCCAGCTCGAGTTGAAGCTATTCAGAAAATTGATCTTCCCTGGAATAAGAAGGAGATTCAGTCTTTTAATGGTAAGATGAATTTTTTACTCCGCTTTGTGCCTAACCTTGCTGAACATTTAAGAGAGATTATAAACATGCTTAAGAAGGATAGCATAGTAAAATGGTCTGAGGAGGCGGTAAAGTCTTTCAATCTAGTGAAATTGGTTCTTTCTTCAGCTCCTGTTTTGATCAGCCTGGATTATACTCAGGATTTTATTTTGTTTTCATTTTCTTCGGAGCATACTATGGCAGCAGTATTAATGCAGAAAAGAGATGGGCATGAAAAACCAATTTCTTTTTTCAGCCGTACCATAAGAGATGCAGCCTTGAAATATAACATCATTGAAAAGCAAGCTCTTGCTCTTGTGAAGGCGTTGAAATATTTTCGAGTATATATTCTGCATTCTCATATTATTGCTTATGTTCCTAACGCTAATGTTAAGGATGTTTTAGTGCAAACAGATCCAGAAGGGAGACGGGGCAGATGGATTGTAGCCTTGTTGGAGTATGATGTGGAGATAAGGCCCACAAAACTTATCAAAGGACAAGGGCTGGCAAAGCTAATGGTGGAATCAAATTTACATGCCTTGGACATCAATCTCATTGTTGCTATGTTCGAGGAGAATGAGGAAAGTTCATCAGTTCAGGTATCAGAAATATTTGTGCTTTCTCCTTGGTATTCATATATTGTATATGTGCTTCAAAATTTGTCACCACTGCCCGGCATGGCTAGAAACAAAAGTAGAACTCTGAAATTGAAAGCTGCTAAGTTTTGTGTTCTGAATAATTCACTCTATTGGAAAGATCCCGGTGGTGTTTTGCTGAACTGTTTGGTGGAAGAAGAAGCAAAGCAAGTTATGGAGGATTTTCATAAGGGAGATTGCAGGGGTCACCTTTTTTGGAAAACAACGGCCAATAATATTTTGAGAGAGGGATATTATTGGCCGACACTTTTTGCTGATGTGTATAAGACTGTCAAAAGCTGTCACGAATGTCAGATTTTTTAAGGAAGGCAGAAATTACAGCCTTTGCCGCTTAAGCCCATTGAGGTTAGTGCTCCTTTTCAGCAGTGGGGTTTGGATTTCATTGGTGAGATCCATCCTGCTTCTTCAGGTCAACATAGATGGATCCTAACAGCGACATATTATTTCATGAAATGGATTGAAGAAATTCCCACCAGGCAAGCTACGGATTCGGTAATAATTTATTTCCTTGAGAATAACATTTTGTCTCGTTTCGGTTGCCCGAATACGTTAATCACTGATAATGCAACATCTTTCAAATAAAAAAGGATGATTTAGTTTTGTGACAAGTATCATATCATTTTGGGACATTCAACTGCTTATCATCCGCAAGGCAACGGATTGGCGGAGTCTTCCAATAAATCTTTTGTCAACATCATTAAAAATTTGCTGGAAATAAACAAGAAAAGTTGGCATAAGAAGTTTGTCATTGCACTTTGGGCAGATCGAGTGAGTCAGAAGAAATCCATTGGTATGTCCCCCTTTGAGTTAGTTTATGGAGTTGATACAGTGTTTCCTACCTCTCTCGCAGTTCCGGTGGTCAAAATTCTACAGGAAGCTGGCAGTGAAGAAGATCATATGCAAAGAAGAATAAATCAAATAATCCATTTGCAGCAGATGAGAGAAGAATTTTTCCAAAACACATTCAAGCTGCAAGAGAGAATTAAGAAAATCTATGACAGAAAAGCAAAGGCGGAAAAATTTCAATTGGAAGAAGTGGTGCTGAAATGGGATGCAAGAAACGAGGAAAAGGGTAAGCACGGTAAGTTCGAAAATCTCTGGAAAGGACCCTTTAAAATTGCTGCATATCGGGGTCAGAATGATTTTCTTCTGAAGGAGATGAACGGGGAAGATTGTCTAGGAGGGACGGTCAATGGCCGGCTGCTCAAGCGGTATCATTTCTGAGATGTTTTTTGTTGTTTACATTGTCACTGTACATACCATTCATTTCAATTTCATTGCAAGTGTGTGATGTGATCTTTTCTTCAGTTTGGGGCCCAAAGTGAAGGCTATAATTCTGAAGATTGATTTCAGCTTTGGTTTGAGTTTGTCGAGTCACATTTTTCAGTCATTTCAATTTCAAAATTGAGTCAGTTTGAGTCAAATTTTTAGTCAATAAATGAGTCAAGAGTCTTGTGGTGATTTTTCGAAGTTATGGACTCCATAGCCCAATGGACGAAGGCACTGCCTACTCTCCCAGAAATCCGTAGTTCTTGGCACCTCCAAGGAGCTACCATCCCCATTGGAGCCAATGTTAGATTCAGTCTCTTCATCCCTCCGTCAGAGATCAAAATCTCTTTGTTGCATTTCATTTTAGGTGTCTCATTCAGTTCAGTCAGCTGCATTCCATTAGGAGCATGGATCATCTGACAGAAGGGTATTTTCACTCATATCCCTCATGTCATGTACCTGCTGGTCTGTATCCGTTTATCAAAGTCCATCAAAATCATTTCCAGTCATTAACAGTCAATGTTTGGTCTTTTGATCAGCAAAGAGTCTTTTTAGGGTTTTAAACCTCATTAGGTCTAGGGTTTCACAAATTTAGTCTTCAAAATGTCCAATAATGCTAGCAGGCACATGAGGAAGGTTCGAATAAAGTTTCACTGCAAAAATTTCATCATCACAATACTTGATAATGATTTTTCTTCAAAACTCTGTTTTGAAGAAAAATCATCAATTTTGTCTTTTGCAATAAATGCCATGTAATTTTCAAAGTTTTTCAGTTGTGAATTTCTTCAGGCGCAACCCTGGTCACCTTTTCCAAATCCAATTCCAGCTATCCCTGCAAAAAAATAGACAAGAATTTCGTCATTCAGCCAAAAATCAAAGGAAACAAACAAAGCAGAGTTATGTGAAAAGTGCCAAAATCAAACATTAGAAAGTGGGTTTTCTAAAACAAAAATCAAATTCATTGGGCATATAAGATATTTTCATTGTTTCTACAATCCATTTGCAAGCCAAGACAATAGTGAAACCAAGAAAATCGTGGAGGAAGTGAAATTAGTGATTTGGAGGCTAGACTGTGTATTGAATTTGCTGCGCGGCGCACTGGGCAACTGGCGCGGTGCACTGGTTGAGCGCGGCGCATTGGGCCGCCCTGCACTTTGCTTTTTTGTTCCTGCGCGGTGCATACAAGGAGCGAGACGCACTGGGTTGTGCGCGTGGCGCACAAGGCAGACACACAAATTTGTTGCCATTTCTCCCAATCATCAAATCGGTTCGATCAATTTTGGTCCAAGTAAGTTCATTAATGTATGTTTGGTATTGCATATGAGAATTTGAATGTCAAAAAAAACCCTATCATTTTGATTGGAGAGTTGTTTCTTAGGTTTTTGAGGTTGGAATTTTAAAATTGGTTTTGGTGCCAAACTTGTTCATTCCCCACCTAATTTTTTCCCTTTTCCTCACTGTTATACTATAACTACAGTCCATCCTTTATTCCCTTACATTCCCAAAATCACTTATTCCTAAGCCTATTTCCCTATCCCTAAAACTACTTCATTTCCTACCACTCTCCCTTTCCCATTTCATTTGTAAAAATTCACAAACCCCAAGTTCCCAAACAGTCAAGTGACTGTCCCTTATCCCTACATTATCAAATCTCACTTGATTAAACCCCATTGCCCCATTTCCCACAGTCCCTCATTTGACACATTTGGAAATCAAGACAAAGGCACCAAATTCTCATTTTCATACAAATCAGCATATACTTGGCATAGAATTTCAACATCATGGAGACAGACACTAAAACATCATATGAACAAGACAGTGATTCTACGACTGAGCTACATGCACCGAGAAGGCCTCGTAAAGGTGGCAAACATGTGAGAGAAGATCCCACCTCATTGACCCAATTGCAGGCTTGCCCACTTGCCATGGCATGTTTTCAAGAGCAGTCATGCTATCAGTATTGTGAGATGATTTCTAGGATTCAGCATCATCAGGAGTTGGCTCGGTTGTTCGTATTACATTTTCATGATGGTCAGGTAACTCTTGCTGGTGTAAATTTCACCTTGACACCGGAAACCATTTCTCAGGCAACAGGAATACCGAATGTAGGTGAAGAGTGGAACAAGAGATAGCATGTGGAAAGAGTGCATTATGAACCATACATCAGGCCTAGCTATGTGAGACAGCTCAGCAGGGTATTCCCATTCCGGTTTCTGAAGGAATCCTATGCGCCTTTGATGAGACTCATTATCAGATACTTCAGTTGTGAGGGCCGGTTTTCACGCCTCTATGCCTACCACATTAGGTTATTGATGTATTTCACGAGAGTGAGGATGATGAACATACCTTATTTTATGTGCCGCAACATCGATCGAATGACCACTCTTGTGCAGAAGAAGACTCCCGAGCAGTAGTACAAAAGTATTTATCACTATGCTCTCATCAAGATCGTTGTTGTACATCAGCTTGGATTGCAGGGCATTGCATGGGAAGATTTCATTTCCCGTGACTTCTTCACAGCCCCTCAGCCTCCTCTGGAGATTTTTCATGAGCCAGGTGAACCTTCACATCAGTTTGAAGGTCACGAGATAGAGCCTATCAGTGTGCCAGTGTATGTCACTTATCAGAGAGGTACAAGAATATTATTTGCAGCAGCCCGACGAGTACTATCTCCACTAGGGGTGGAAGGGGTCTCGTTGTCATCATCAGTAGCACAAGTACAGGTACAGGATAGAGGTAAGAGGCTTATGCAGGATGAGGTCCCTTCAGGAGGCCATGATATTGATTTCATATTGATTGATGAGGATTTGAGCTCTCCAAGCTCAAAGTTGAGAGAGATCATTCAGGAGCAGAAGTCCGAGATCGACACATTGACCGACAAGTTGTAGAGATCTCAATGGATCATAAACTATCTGGAGCAGTGGAACAAGCAATTGGAGGATCAGCAGATGATCATGGAGTTGCAAAACATCCGTGAAAATCGGCAAGTTGCCCGAAGAAGCCCAACAGAGATGACACCCATTGAGCGGGGGATTGAGGCTGATAGAGAGACTTGGCTTGAGAGGGTCAACATTCATCTTGAGAAGCTATTGGAGAAGGAAAACAAGGACAAGAACATGCTCAGACACATGAAGAACCATTACTGGGCGCGACATCATGTTTGCAAAGCAAGGATCAAAATCCTGAAGGCAAGGCTAAGGAAGGCACTAAAGCGTCGCAAAAGGCATGATAGGCTCCAAATTTTGGTCGAAGCTTATTTGGCCCAGTATAGTGCTTGATAAGGGACATTTAGCCCAAATTTCAAGAAATTTAGGAAAAAAATTTTCAATTTTGAATTTTTGGGCCTAAAAACATATTTTCGTGCCCGACCCGTAGCGCCACTTGGCGCGCGCTTATAATTGGCAGCTCTTCAGGAGGAAAACTTTGCATTTTTGGATTTTTCATCAAAATGTATGCATGCTCATGGATTACCTAAGGATTTCATCAAGTTTTGGGTTGCCTAAAGGGTCAAAAACACCCTTAAAATGGTCTTTCTGCCACTTTTTGCACACACAGGAAGCAATGTTGGGAGATTGAACTTTTGGAGGGGAAAATGGCAACCAAATCCAGAAATTCCACTTGGATTGGAAATTATATAGGTAGGGATTTCCAACAAGCTATCCTGTTCTCAATTTGGACTTCGGGAAGGGCCTCAAAATCAGCTCCAAACTTTTGTTATGCATAAAGATTCCAGGGGCGGCGCATAGAGGAATTTGGCCTATTTTTCACTCAGCAGCTCAGAATTTTGCCTAGTTATGGCCAGTTTGAATTTTTCATGTAACTCTTGATGGAACTTGATGTAATTTCATGACCATGATGTAATTTTGGCACATTTTTACTCATTCTATAATATTCATTCACCAAAAGGTGAAATGTAAGTGAATGGATCAGTTTAATATCATATAGAGGCAAGTTGTTTCATTGCCTATTTTCTAGTTCCTAGTTTAGATATGGTTGAAACAGCTCCTAGAATGATGAGTTTGACCCCTAGAGGCATGGGGAGGAGTTAGGCTTGTCTATATGATGTATTTTCTCATTCATTTTCAGGGTTGGACACTTGGGATTTCTTGGCACTTCATTGTACATTTCATCTCTGCAATTTTGGCAAAGGAATAGACCAGGGTTTGCAGCACTCTTTGGGATCCTTGTGGCTCTGTGTTTTGATGGTGTGTTTCCCTATGTAATTTTAAGTTCACTGATCTTTATGTGTAAAATTTTCCTTCTCCTTTCTTCTTAAATTAAACAAATGAGTGTTAAAGGTGGAATTCATTAACTTGCTTTGCTCTGCCTTCATTTTTGTTTAATTTTCCATGTTTTCATCTGTTTGAGGAGGAATCTTGAGACCCTCTTGCCATCTTCAACTCCTCACCAGTCTGACCCATCCATTCATTCAATATAAGCATCAAAACAATTGCCTTCCTTGCCCCAATCAGAACTCTGCAAAAACTAGGCCTTATCCCCGCACCCAAAACTGCCTTTCCCTTTGATCCAACAAAAACCCCCAAAAACAAAATCAAACTCCTTCACTTATATACCTAGCCTAAAATTAGCTTTTATTTCAAGTCATCTCAAGCCCTATTGATTATTTTTGCTGAGAATGACCCGGAGAGAGCCCTCTCCTGTTCTGGAAGGGCTAGCTACCAGACTGAGCGTGGTTTGATGTTACCCTGAACTCTGCCTTCCTTTAGCCTGGGGTAGATTTAGGAAATAACAGGATGGATGCTCCAACAGCAGAGATTCTTCAATAGTTAACTGAACGGATTCCCCAACACCCAATGAGCTACAACTCACCCTAGCACCACCCTACCACCCTATAGAAGAATAAAAAATGAATGGAATCTCGTACCAGGGAAAATGGTCCACTTTACAATGATATAGAATGATGTAGAAGAAGAAGATATAGTAGACCATAACCCAAAATTTGACACAAACACCTAATGATGATCCTATACCTCCCAACGCTGCCTCTTCAACCCTTGGCAAATAAATACTAGTACAATTTGTACAATAATGTATCTACAATGACTAGGTACAATGATACCTTTACAATGATTGTATGCAGTGCTGCTCACTTGAAGACTTCACATGATGAACTTCTTGCTGCTGTTATGCACCTTGGATGCTGCTTTTTTCATGCTACCCTCTGCTGCACCTTGCTTTTCTTTTCTGCCGTAGAAAGTCTGGTCCTTTGCAACCCTTGACAACACATGATCTAGCTTTTTATTGCCTTCTAGGAGCTCGATATTAAATATGGTGTATCTCTGTCATTTCAGATCTTCAATATCTGATTTTTGGTCTTGTAGTAGTTCTCTGAGTCATATTTCCAATGCCACAGGTCTGACCCAATTTGGATTCTTGAAGAGAGAGTTCTACCCAATCTCTCACAATTCCCTAATTATGGACTGTTTCAGCAGAGCGCACTTTTACGGCGTGACACGTGTCGCTGTTTATTCATTTGTTTCTGAAATTGATAGAGAGAAAATTAGAGACTATGCACTATCTGTCACATTTTACGGAATTCCAATCCGATATTCAGAGAGAGAGTTATGACGATTTTACCAAGGTCACTTCTTTGAGATGAATTTCAGGAGCCTGCAAAAACCCTTACTTCCACAGATCATATCTCAAACAATATTGTGCAAATCGATCTGAAATTTTTACTGCAGCTTCCTCAGGATTTTGGATTCACCTCATAAAAATTTCAGCTTCTAAGCCTTCGTAGAAAAAAATTTAGAGCGAAAATTGCACGATGACTTGTTTCATATGGCCGAATTCCTTGCCTAAGGAGGAAATGAAGATCACAATATATATGAATGCTTAAGTTGAGAGGGGCTTTAACAAGTGAACGTGGGAGGGATTTTAGGAGCATAAAAAATATTAATTATGACTTTTCAATGACCCATGCCCCAACCCCATGGGGTTTTAGCCCACTAACCGGGGGTACAAACTTCAAACATGAATATCTCTCAAACCGTGAAGAATTACATGGCGTGCCATATATCAACGGAAACATCTCGACAAGTAGAAACCATCAAAAGAATTATTGACCCAGAATATATTAATTTTGTAGGTCAAAATTCCCATGCAATATTGGGTTATTCCCTGGTGCTACTTGGGTTGACATCAATGACAACCGTTGATCAACAAGACTATCATATCAGATCGGGAGAGCAGGTTCCTCAACACATTTTGGTCCAGCCTCTGCTCAATGATGGACATCAAGCTCACCAAGTCCACAGCTTTCCATCCCCAAACCAATGGCCAGATAGAGGTCATCAACAGGATGATTGTACACATACTGTGCATGTTTAATTCAAAGCATCCACGCACATGGGATGAGAGCCTCCCCTATGTACAACACAGTTATAATCAGGCTCTCCATAGCTCAACTGGCCACAGCCCCTTTCAGGTGGGCTTGGGATTCCAACCACTATGTCCCATTGACGTAGCCATGCCATTTGCGGTTACTGAAGCTGATTCGGCTCATGTTCAGTCTGAAGCTAACAAAGTGAATAGCTTCATTAAGCGCGTTCAGCACATCCGCCAACAATTTCATGACATATTTGACAAAGCCAATGCTAAGTACAAGCAACTACATGATCAACATCAGGTGCCACACAACTTCTAGGTGGGCGAGAAAGTGTGGCTACATTTGCACAAGGAGCGCCTCACTGGACCCCACCGCAAGCTTTGACCGCTGTGATACAGGCCATACACCATCACCAAGGCTGTAGGGAACAATGCATTCAATCTTAGTATTCCACCATTCCTTGGTTTTCACCCAGTATTCAACGTGGACCGCCTTCATCCCTACTTCCCACCTCTACTGGACACCTCAGACATTGCAAAACAACTCACACCAATAGAGTTAAACCCAGACTGCATGGAACAAGTCACCATAGATTGTATCATGGACATGAAAATAAAGAGAACTCGCCAACAGAATATCCAACTGTATTGGGTTGTCAAAGCTGGCCAACTCCTGCACCAAGGCAAGTGGTTCACCAGGGACCAAGTTAAGCAGAATTTTCCTCATCTCATGGAGGAACTCAACGCAATGGGGACCATTGCTTTCTAAGGGGGGAGGAATGATCTAGGTGGATATTGGTGGCCACCCACCTATTCCACTTGGGGCCCCACCATTTTCTCTTTCAGTTTTTCAGTTTCAACACAACTTACTATTTTTAGCATTTTTTCGGGTCCTGAACTTCTGGAGCCGTTTTGAGGCCCTAAACGATGTTTTTTGGGCATTGCGCCTCCAGAGAATATGATTCCATTCCAAAATTGATATTTGGGGCGACATTTGTAGTCCTCGGATAGATATTTCTAATGATGTATCATGTGTGTCAAACGGAGATAGTATGCCAAAGTTATGTCCCCGGGAAGTTGAAACACCAATTTACCCAAACGAGGCCCATATTTTTGGTGCTTCATCTCCTAGGGTTAGTTTTTTGGATGTTTAGAGTTCTCCATTGTTTCTCAATAATAAATAGGCCCTAGAGCCTCATTGTAACACAGTTCAGAGGCCTGTAGCCACCACATCTCTTCTCAGAGATAAGCTGCCAGCGCCCCAGCTAGTTTATTTGCATTATGTTTGTAAGCAAATTTCAGTTCTTTGATATTAATGAAATGAAGTGTTATTTCTGCTGCATCTTTATATTTCTGGTTATATGTGTATTCTCTTGTGTTCCTGCATAAATCTGGATCAAAGTGCCTCAACTCCTTGTCAGGTCCCGAAACTTTCTAGGATTATAAAATCGCAATTTTAGGGTTGAACCGGATCATGCATGGTTTAAGGATAGTTGCTACCACTAGTTTCAACAAGGTCACTTCTCACTAGATGGAAGCCATATTTGTTATTGATTTTACTGTATTTTTCAACTTCAAAAACTAGATTGATCAAGTCAAAATATTCTTCTGATCACAGATTCAAATATAAATGAATCGGGGAAGTTTCATGAACAATATGGTATGAAGAGTTGTCTTCATGCAAGAGAAGAGATGATGAGGGATGGGAAAAGTACTCAAATATTTTATTCTTTTCATTTTCATAATGGATAATCTAACTGCCTTATGCCAATTGAGAGGTTAACTAATCATTTGAGTGACTTGCAGAGCATATATTATCTGCTTCACAAGTAGATGCATCAAAAATGGTAGAACACAAAGGATAGTAATATGAAGAGGAAGTCGTGATAAGAGAATCTTCCTTGACCGAAGAAGATTCAAGATTAAAATATTCATGAGAAACTGAAACATTAGTTGATACACATGGGAATTCATGATTGCATACATCAATAGATTCATCATCATCGTGTTGAAATTGCAACAAGATGATGAGCTTAGTGAAAAGAGTCGCCTTCACTAGGTGGGCCCGCGGGCTATTTTTGGCACAAGTCTATTTTTAGACTATGTCAATTTTTAGACATGTCGATCATATTCTATGAGTTGCAGGATGCTATTTGTGGATGGTTGGTCAAGTTGGAAAAATATATGGACTTCTATTTTTAGACATATTGGGCAGAATCTATTTTTAGATTGCCAGTCTAAAAATAGATATGTCGAATATTATTAGCTCTTAATAATATTTGGACTCTAAACATTAACTTATTCTCTTGGAGCACTTCAGTTAAGTGCACAGATGTGGCAGCTGACAGAAGGAATTACGCTATTCCTGAGGGTTAAATGGAGATATTGCAAGGAGGACTTCAGTTAGAACTCATGTGACAGAGTTTGGTGGAGTTGTAGAAGTAGTTGGTGGAGTTGTGTTCAGTTTAACTCAGTTAGACACAGTTGAGCTAGTTGTATCTAGTCTAACTGTTGATACACTAGTGAGAGTGGTGTGAATTAATTATTAATTAATTCACTAAATATTAACTCATTAATCAACTGAAGAATACATCAGTTAACTACAGTGCATGGACAGTTTCAGTGGAGACCAGTGGAGAGATAGGTGAAAGGGAAAGATGACTATCAGTTGTGACTATAGTGATGCATTGATTGCATCCAACACAGAGTAGAGATGCCAATGAGGATTTTGTGAGAAAGGCTGGACCAATTTGAGTTCATTCAGATCCATTCTTCAGCAGGGATTGTGTAGTAGAGGTAGGCTAGCAGGTGGCAAAGATCGGTGCATGGATTTGCAAGATCGGGCCAGATTAGTGTGTAGCGATTGTATTGTACTGAGAGCTTGTGAGAAGCTTTGTATGAGGATTGTTACATGATATCTATGACATATATTATATACATATATTTGGGGTTTTCAGCTTCAGGCTTTCCCGTTAAAACACTGTGTTCATATGTGTGAATTTTTACGGTTTCAATGTGTGCATGCAATTGATTTAATTTCCGCATATGATGATCAATGGTGGAATAGATTTTGTATTGTGCATGAAGTTAAAATAGTGTGTGATTAGGATTATCTTGGATATATAATGCATTAGTTATATAATTTATACATGGTATCAGAGCATTGATCATTGGAGCATTTGCAAATCATTGAAGCAGTTGAGTTTTATGTTGGTGGAATTCGAATTTGCAGCAGTGTTTTCTTGTTGTCGAAGTTGAGATGTCTTTCAACAGATTGCGATTGGAGTATTCCCTTGAGGGAAGCTCGAATTATATTTCATGAAAGGACAGGATGGAAGCGGTGCTGGAGGATAATGGGTTGAAGGAGTTCATAGATGCAGAAATTCCAAAACCTGCTTCTAGCGATGCTACCGCACTTGACGCATGGCAAAAGAAAACAGCAAAATGTCGAAAGATTCTATTGGAAGGTGTGAAGGATCACATAGTGTCTGGCCTTCATGGTAAAGCTTCTCCATTCTTGATGTGGAAATCTTTGACAGACTTGTTCCAAAGCAAGAGCGACCAGAGTAAGTTGGCGCTCAAAGACAAACTCAGGAAAATAAAAATGGAGACGGGTGAAAGTATACAGAAGTACCTCACGAAGTTTTTCCAATGCAGGGATGAGCTGGGAAGTGTGGGGGTTACTATAGATGAAGAGGACTTTGTGAGCTTGGCTCTCTTTGGGCTTCCGAAGAGTTGGCATTCCTATGAGGACTCTGTCAATGGTCAGGAGAAACTGTCGGGATGGGAGCGACTTTGGTCGGATCTTGTGTAGGAGGAGATAAGGCGGAGTACCAGGGATGGATCTTCATCGAAGAATGAAGATGAAGAAAATTTTGCTTTGGCTTCCAAAGCAAGGAAGGGGAAGGTAAATAAAAATACTTCTCAATTTGGTGCGAAAGGCAAGAAGCAGGACATGTCCAAGGTGAAGTGCTTTCACTATCACCAACATGGACATTATGTCACTAATTGTCCACAGAAGAAGAAAAATAAGCAGGCTGCTAGATCTGTAGCTGGAGAGGCCTTAGCCTCGCAGTTTGAGCTGTATTTTTCATTGATCGCATGCTTGGTCTCAATTTTGATGGGATTAGTGTGGTTTCTTGACAGTGGTGTGTCTTTCCATATGACCGAGACAAATATTTGTTTACTGATCTGGATGATAAGGATCTTGGAGTGAAAATCGAGATGGGCGATGATGGTAGATATAGTGCGACTGGTATTGGGACCATTTCCTTTAAGAGGGAGATTGGCAAACCTTTCATCTTGAAGGATGTCATGCATGCTCCAGGATTGAAGAAGAATCTGATCTCTGTGGCGATGTTGGAAGACAAGGGATATGATGTTGTCTTTAGCGAGGGAAAGGCTTTCCTGCACAGTAAGGCAACTGGTTAAACCTGAAGGATAGGGGTTTGAGTTAAGAACCTTTATCAATTGCAGGTAGATGGCTGTGCAAAAATGGCAGGCAAAGCAGAAGGAGTGGTGAGCCGGGAAGGGGGCGAATTGTGGCACAGGAGATTGGGCCATCTTCACCATGGCGCTTTGAAAATTTTTTAGCATATTTCTACCGGGCTTCCCAAAGGTACACTTGCATACTCAAATCAGTGCAAGGGATGTACTTTGGGAAAATTTGTCAAAGCCACCTTTCATGAGAAGGATAGTCGCACCACGACGATCCTTGAGAGAATTCACACAGACGTGTGTGGACCTTTCTTAGTAGCTTTGATAGCAAAGCACAGGTATTATGTGATATTTGTTGATGACTTTTCTCGTAAGTGTTGGATCTTCTTCATGCAGAATAAGAGCGAGACATTCTCAAATTTATGTGAGTTTAAGGCACTGGTTGAGAAAGATTCGGGGAAGCAGGTGAAGGCTCTTAGGAGTGATAATGGTGGTGAATTCATCTCTGGTGAATTCAAATACTTTTGCGGCACAAAAGGAATTCGAAGAGACCTCATAGCATCTCATAACCCACAGCAACATGGGGTTGTGGAAAAAAAGAACAAAACGATCGTGGGTGTTGCATGATCAGGGCCTTCGACCCATACACTTGTGGGCTGAAGCTTGCAACACTGCGGTTTATGTGCAAAACCGTTGTCCTCATAGAGTACTGGGCATGAGTACACTCGAAGAGGCGTTTTCTGGTAAGAAGCTTGATATTTCTCATTTGAATATTTTTAGCTCACCTGTTTACATTCATGTGACAAAGGATGCCAGGAAGAAGCTGGAGCTGACCACAAAGTTTGGGATATGTGTGGGGTACACATAAACACCCCACAACTATCGTGTGTATTTTCCAGATAGTCGGAAGATTGTTGTGCGATGGGATATCAAATTTCATGAGGAGAAAGCCATGAAGTTGTCGCTTGAGAGGGAGCTACAATTGCATGCAGATGAGGAGCTATTAGTTCCTAAGAATGAGCCTCAGGATGTGGATCATCCACAAGAGGAGGTTCATGGAGTGGAAGAAACCACTCATGCAGTGCCAAAAATCAGAGGGCGGAAGCACACTACAAAAGTTGAGCGACTGAATCTTGATGTAGAGAAGATTGTAGGAGCACCTACATCACAGCGCAGACAGAGACAGTCATATGACTGATATACTAGATACATGGCTCTAATGAGCAAGTGTATCGTGACAGAACCATCTTCTTTCGAGGAAGTTGTGGAGGACCCTGCATGGGTAGATGCCATGGTGTAAGAGTATGATTTGATTCTCAGAAACAGTGCATGGGAGATTGTCCCAAGGCCAGAAGGGAAATCTGTGGTAGGTTCGAGATGGATCTACAAAGTGAAGCAAGCTGCTGACGGGAGCGTTGAGAAGTACAAGGCAATATTTGTTGCCCAGGGCTTCTCACAAATCGAGGGGATCGACTATGAGGAAACCTTTGCACTTGTCATAAGGTATTCTTCCATACGGAGCATCCTTGCTCTTTTAGGGTAGATGGGTTGGCACATTCATCATATGGATGTGAAGACTGTGTTCCTCAATGGATTCATTGAGGAGGAGGTGTACATAGAGCAGCCTGAAGGATTTGAAATCTTCAGCAGCGATTCACATGTGTGCAGGCTCAAAAGAGCGTTGTATGGGCTGAAACAAGCACCTCGTGCTTGGTACACACAGATAGACAGTTATTTCACCGGTCTTGGATTCACCAAGAGTGAGGCGGATCCGAACCTATACCAGATTGTGGTGGAGGGTAAGTTGCTGATCATTGTACTTTATGTAGATGATTTAATTTTGACGGGTGATGAACAGTTGATACTCTCATGCAACGCTGATCTTGCAAAGGAGTTTGAGATGAAGGACTTGGGCCTCCTTCATTATTTCCTAGGATTGGAAATTTGGTAGCATAGTGATGGACTATTTGTGTCTCAAAGAAAGTATGCCCGGGAGATACTGGAGAAGTTCAAAATGCAAGGCTGCAAGCCTATTTACACTCCTCTTCCTGGTGGTTGGAGGAAAGAGGATGCTACATCGGCAGAGGTAGTGGATGCCACTGTTTACCGACAGCTGGTTGGTTTGCTCATGTATCTAGTCAATACATGACCGGACATATGCTATGTTGTTAACTAGCTTTCACAAGCTATGGTTAAGCCTACCAAGATATTTTGGAAGGCGGGGAAGCATGTATTGAGATATCTCAGAGGCACATCAGGATATGGATTGTGGTACAGACAGTCAAATGAGGTGAAGTTGCATGGCTTCATGGATGCAGATTGAGCAGGGAGCCCAACGGACAGAAAGAGAACATCTGAAGGGATTTTCAGTATTGGGTCTACAACAGTTTCTTGGTATAGCAGGAAACAGAGATCCGTGGCACTCAGTTTAGAGGAGGCCAATTAGTACATGGCAGCAAGTTTGGCTGCATGTGAGGCTATATGGATGAGGAAGATCCTGGTCGGGTTATTCGGTTCACACTTAGATCCTACTGTGATATATTGAGATAATCAGAGTTGCATCAAACTCTTGGTTAATCCAGTATTTCATGATATATCTAAACACATTGACATCTGGTATCATCATATCAGAGATTGTGTGCAGCGGAAAATCATGTTACTTTCTTACATTCCTATGGAGGATTAGGATGCTGATATTGTGACGAAGGCACTCACCAGGAGAAAATTCGAATACCATAGAGACAGGATCGAGGTGGCAAATAATCCCTATCTTGTTGAGAGGGAGTGTTGAGATTGCAACAAGATGATGAGCTTAGTGAAAAGAGTCACCTTCACTAAGTGGGCCCTGTTGACGGGAAAATGTTTCCCAGCCAACAGCAAGGGATCTCCCTGGTAAAAGGTCCCAATTATACCTTGAACCGTTTGGACTAGGGATCCCGTCCGGGGTGTGGGTCCGGCTACCACTGATTTCTCCTTTGCTTAGGGTCTCGCTTAAACTCTATAAAATAGTGGATACACACCTAATCAACTAATACAAGACATATGATTGATGCATTAAATGTACATGCGACACTATGAGTAGCAAGAGGAAATAATAAAGCGTGAAGACCGAAGGAAGTATTGTTTGTTGAAAATGCAGCAAGATGATGGAGCTTAGTGAAATGAAGTCGCCTTCACTAAGTGGGCCCGCAGGCAAATTCTGGCGCAAAATCTATTTTTAGACATATGGAGCATGGTTCGGGGATTCCAGTTTGAGATTCTTGAATTATGTGTCATGTTGGTAAAAATAGATGAGACTCTATTTTTGAGGTCAAAGAGGTCGAAGTCTATTTTTAGACTGCCTCTCCTTAAAACAGGGAAGTCAAATATTATTTATCCTTAATAATATTTAGACTATAAACAACAGTTTACTCTCTTGGAGCACTTCAGTTCGAGCTACAGAAGTGGCTCATGCATCTGACAGAGGAATCACGTGGTTCCTAAGGGTTTGATGGCATCATGCATGGTTGACTTCAGTTGGACTTCAGTGGCAGAAGTTTGGAGGAGTTAATGGGACAGATAGTGGAGTTGTGTTCTGTTTATTTTAGTTGAACTAGTTGAGATTAGTTTAACTAGCTAATCAATTAGTTATGAGTGGGGTGAATTAAATATTATTTAATTCATTAATTAGTAACTCATTATTCAACTCAAGAACACATCAGTTCACTACAGTGCATGATCAGTTCAGTGGAGACCAGTGAAAGAGGTAGATGAAAGGGTGGAGTTAGCTATCAGTTGTGACTATACTGTTGCTATTTGCAACACACAGATAGGTGGAGTAAGCCCATGAGGATTGCGAAGTTCAGGCTGGTGGTTTATCTATATAAAGAGGCCATCCCATAGCATTGAAACACGCAATAGAGGCAAGGCAATTGGCGGTGAGTTTTGAACCAGTAACCTGTTCAAAACTGAGCTAGATTGTGAGTAACTGTATGAGAAAGTACCGAGTACTTGTGAGGAGTATTGTACTGAGTTTGTTACTTGATTTCTCCATTATAATATACACAATAGCTGCGGGGTTTTCAGCTATAAGCTTTCCCCATACACACTGTGTTAATGTGTATGATGATTTGATGTGTTATCGCTTGATTTTATTTCCGCATGTGTGATGATCTGAGTTGAGTTGAGTGGAAGAGATTATGTGTTGTGTATGAATTTCAAATAGTATGTGACCAGGATAGTCTCGGTGGATAATTATTTATTATTCAGCAAATTTCTACATGGTATCAGAGCTATTGAAGCAGAGATTGATCATCACGGTGATTACAAACTTATTTCGGTAGACAGAGTCTGCATGCGGGCCAGGTAGCCTCCGAATTCATCTTTCTTCAGAAAGTGAAAGGTTTGGTAAATGCCCCTTGCAGTCAATCTCTGTGCTAGAAACAATTTTTTCTCACAGATCTAGAGCGATTGAGCTTTGAGGTGGAATTCGAAATTTTGCAGCAGTTTTTTTTTCTTGGTGCCAGTGTTGAAAATGTCTTTCAACGGTTTGCGACTTGAATATACTCTTGAAGGCAGTTCGAATTATGTTGCATGGAAGGATTTCATGGAGGCAATATTAGAAGATAATGGTCTGAAGGAGTTCGTAGATACGGATTTCCAAAATCCCACTGATCCTGCTGAAGTCGAAGCATGGCAAAAGAAGATGGCGAAGTGTCGAAGGATCCTGGTGGAGGGCGTCAAGGATCATATTGTATCTAGCCTGCATGGAAAGGCTACTCCATATTTAATGTGGAAAGATTTGACGGATCTATTCCAAAGTAAGAGCGACCAAAGGAAGCTGGCACTCAAAGATAAGCTCAGGAACATCAAGATGGAGAAGGGCGACAGTATCGCCAAATACCTCACGAAGTTCACTCAATGCAGAGATGAGCTGGGAAGTGTGGGGGTGACTGTCAAACATGAGGACATGGTCGACCTGGCTCTCATTGGTCTTCCGAAGGCTTGGAACTCATATCAAGATAGTGTCAATGGTTGGGAGAAGCTGTTGGGATGGGAGCGCCTTTGGGCGGATCTCATGCAGGAGGAGATAAGGAGGACTACTCGAGATGGATCTTCATCAAAGGGAGCTGATGAAGAAAAATGTGCTTTGGTGGCCAAAGAAAAGAAAGGGAAGGGTAAGAAAACCTCTCATTCTGGTGCAAAGGGAAAGAAGCAGGATATGGCGAAAGTGAAGTGTTTTCACTGCCATGATCACGGACATTATTCTACCAATTGTCCAAAGAAGAAGAAGAACAAGCAAGCGGGAAGATCTGCAGATGGAGAAGCTTTGGCTTCACAGTTTGAGCTTGACTTTTCACTGATTGCATGCTTGGTTTCAAGTGTGCTGGGATCGGTATGGGTCTTGGACAGCGGTGCGTCATTTCATATGACGGGAGATCGGGAGTTGTTCTCAGATCTGGAGGACAAAGATTTGGGTGTGCACATCAAGATGGGCGATGATGGTAGATACAGTGCGACTGGTATCGGTACCATATCCTTTCAGAGGGAGTCTGGTAAACCCTTTGTATTAAAGGATGTCATGCATGTACCTGGATTAAAGAAGAACCTGATTTCTGTGGCGATGTTGGAGGATAAGGGGTATGATGTGGTCTTCAGCGAAGGAAAAGCCTTCTTGCGTAGTAAGACTACTGGAGAGACCCGGAAGATAGGGGTTCGAACTAATAACCTTTATCAGTTGCAAGTAGATGGCTGCATAGCTATGGCATGCAAGGCGGGAGAAGTGGTGAGCCTGGATGATGAGGGAGAACTGTGGCACAGGAGATTGGGCCTCCTTCACCATGGAGCTTTGAAGATTCTGCAACAAATTTCTACTGGACTTCCTAAGGGCACTCTTGCGCAGTCAGATCAGTGCAAGGGGTGTAATTTAGGGAAGTATGTGAAAGCCACCTTTCACAAGAAGGATATTCGTGCCACGACGATCCTTGAGAGAGTTCACACAGACGTGTGTGGTCCTTTCTCAGTTGCTTCGACAGCAAAGCATAGGTATTATGTAATCTTTGTTGATTATTTCTCTCGAAAGTGCTGGATCTTCTTCATGCAGAAGAAGAGCGAAACATTCGCAAAGTTCTGTGAGTTTAAATCACTGGTTGAGAAGGAGTCGGGGAAGAAGGTGATTGCTCTAAGGAGTGATAACGGTGGTGAATTCATCTCGGCTGAATTCAAGGAGTTATGCAACGCAGAAGGGATTCAAAGAGAGCTCATCGCACCCCATAACCCACAGCAGAACAGGGTGGCTGAGCGGAAGAACAGAACGATCGTGGGTGCTGCACGGGCGATGTTGCATGATCAGGGCCTACCCCTTCACTTGTGGGCTGAGGCATGCAATACAGCAGTGTATGTGCAGAACCGTTGTCCTCACAAGGTTCTTGGCATGAGCACACCAGAGGAGGCTTATTCTGGCAAGAGGCCTGATATTTCCCATTTGCGGATTTTCGGATCTCCTGTCTACATGCATGTGACGAAGGATGCAAGAAGGAAGCTGGATCCAACTGCTGAAGTTGGAATATTTGTGGGGTACACCGATACACCTCACAACTATCGGGTGTATGTGCCAGACAGTCGCAAGACTGTTGTGCGACGGGATATAAAATTTCAGGAGGAGAAAGCCATGCAGTGTTCGCTTGAGAGGGAGCTACACTTGCATGCAGATGAGGAGCTGTTAGTTCCTAAGGAGGAGTTTCCGGATGTGGATCAGCCACAAGAGGAGGTTCAGGAGGTGGAAGAAACCACCCATGCAGCGCCAACCATCAGAGGGCGCATGCGCACTACAGAAGCTGAGCGACTGGCTCGGGATGCAGAGAAGGTTGTAGGACCACCTACAGCATAGCACAGACAGAGACAGTCACCGGATCGGTACACTGGATACATGGCTCTTGTGATTCAATGTGTTGTGACGGAGCCATCCTCTTTTGAGGAAGCTGTGGAGGAACCCGCATGGGTTGATGCCATGATCGAGGAATATGATTCGATCGTCAGGAACAGTGCATGGGAGATTGTCCCAAGACCGGTTGGGAAATCAGTGGTGGGTTCGCGATGGATCTACAAGGTGAAGCAGGCAGCTGATGGGAGTGTGGAGAAGTACAAGGCGAGATTTTTCGCCCGTGGCTTTTCACAGATTGAGGGGATTGACTATGAGGAGTCTTTTGCACCTGTCGCAAGTTACTCTTCCATACGGACGATCCTTGCTCTCTCAGCGCAGATGGGGTGGCACATTCATCAAATGGATGTGAAGACTGCGTTCCTCAATGGAGTTATTGAGGAGGAGGTGTACATAGAGCAGCCTGAAGGTTTCGAGATCTTCAGCAGTGAGTCGCATGTGTGCCGACTCAAGAGAGCACTATACGGGCTGAAGCAAGCACCTCGTGCTTGGTACACTCGGATAGACAGCTACTTCACCGGGCTTGGATTCTCCAAGAGTGAGGCGGATCCAAACCTGTACCAGATTGTGGTGGAGGAGAAGCTGTTGATCATCGTACTGTATGTAGATGATCTGATTTTGACTGGCGACGAGCAGTTGATACTTTCATGCAAGGAGGATCTTGCACGAGAGTTTGAGATGAAGGACCTGGGCATCCTTCATTATTTCCTGGGATTGGAGATTTGGCAGCGCAGCGGAGGACTGTTTGTTTCTCGGGGCAAGTATGCCCGGGAGATTCTGGAGAGGTTCAACATGCAAGGCTGCAAGCCTGTTGATACCCCTCTTCCTGGAGGATGGAGGAAGGGAGATGCTACTTCGGAGGAGGTAGTGGATGCCACTGTCTATCGACAGTTGGTGGGGTCGTTGATGTATCTGGTCAATACTCGACCCGATATATGCTATGCGGTTAACCAGCTTTCGCAAGCTATGGTTAAGCCTACCAAGCTCTTTTGGAAGGCGGGCAAGCATGTATTGCGCTATATCAGAGGCACATCGGGATATGGTCTATGGTACAGACAGGAGGATGGAGTGAAGCTTTCTGGCTTCACTGATGCAGATTGGGCGGGGAGTCCAACGGACCGGAAGAGCACTTCTGGAGGAGTTTTCAGCATTGGGTCGATAGCAGTTTCCTGGTACAGCAGGAAGCAGAGATCCGTGGCACTCAGTTCAGCAGAGGCCGAGTACATGGCAGCTAGCTTGGCTGCATGCGAGGCTATTTGGATGAGGAAGATCCTCGCGGGATTGTTCAGGTTGCATTTGGAGCCTACAGTGATCTACTGTGATAACCAGAGTTGCATTAAACTCTCGGCCAATCCAGTATTTCATGATAGGTCCAAACACATCGACATCAGGTACCATCATATCAGAGATTGTGTTCAACGGAGAATCATGATGCTTTCATATGTTCCCACGGAGGATCAGGATGCCGACATCCTGACGAAGGCGCTCACCGGGAGCAAGTTCGAATTCCACAGAGGCAGGATAGGGATTGCAGATAATCCATATCTTGCTGAGAGGGAGTGTTGAGAATGCAGCAAGATGATGGAGCTTAGTGAAATGAAGTCGCCTTCACTAAGTGGGCCCCCAGGCAAATTCTGGCGCAAAGTCTATTTTTAGACTATGTCTATTTTTAGACATATGGAGCATGGTTCGGGGATTCCAGTTTGAGATTCTTGGAGCATTGGTCATGTTGGTAAAAATAGATGAGACTCTATTTTTTGAGGTCAAAGAGGTCGAAGTCTATTTTTAGACTGCCTCTCCTTAAAACAGGGAAGTCAAATATTATTTACCCTTAATAATATTTAGACTATAAACAACAGTTTACTCTCTTGGAGAACTTCAGTTCGAGCTACAGAAGTGGCTCATGCATCTGACAGAGGAATCACGTGGTTCCCAAGGGTTTGATGGCATCATGCATGGTTGACTTCAGTTGGACTTCAGTGGCAGAAGTTTGGAGGAGTTAATGGGACAGCTAGTGGAGTTGTGTTCTTTTTATTTTAGTTGAACTTATTGAGATTAGTTTAACTAGCTAATCAATTAGTTATGAGTGGAGTGAATTAAATATTATTTAATTCATTAATTAGTAACTCATTATTCAACTCAAGAACACATCAGTTCACTACAGTGCATGGACAGTTCAGTGGAGACCAGTGAAAGAGGTAGATGAAAGGGTGGAGTTAGCTATCGGTTGTGACTATACTGTTGCTATTTGCAACACACAGATAGGTGGAGTAAGCCCATGAGGATTGCGCAGTTCAGGCTGGTGGTTTATCTATATAAAGAGGCCATCCCATAGCATTGAAACACGCAATAGAGGCAAGGCAATTGGCGGTGAGTTTTGAACCAATAACTTGTTCAAAACTGAGCTAGATTGTGAGTAACTGTATGAGAAAGTACTGAGTACTTGTGAGGAGTATTGTACTGAGTTAGTTACTTGATTTCTCCATTATAATATAAAAAATAGCTGTGGGGTTTTCAGCTATAAGCTTTCCCCATACATACTGTGTTAATGTGTATGATGATTTGATGTGTTATCGCTTGATTTTATTTCCGCATGTTTGATGATTTGAGTTGATCTGAGAGTGGAAGAGATTATGTGTTGTGTATGAAGTTCAAATAGTATGTGACCAGGATAGTCTCGGTGGATAATTATTTATTATTCAGAAAATTTCTACATTGTTAGCAACACTTCATTAGGGTCACACTTGTAAACTGTTCTGACCACAAAGGAAACAATTCCTCATGGCAAGAACGTCTTTCACTTCCTAAAAGTTTTAAATAGTAACACAAATTCCAATAAAAAAATCCATCAGCGTTCGTTAAGAAATTGAAATAAACTCAGCCACCATTAACATACTCACCAAACTATTATGCAACTGTGATGTGAATTGAAGATGCAGTTCCCTTAATCTAAATATGTTCAGAAACTGAAAACATAATAATCAACAGTGCTCATACATAAGATAACACCAGATCCACAAAGGGAATTTTTCAAAATGCTTGTATTAATGCTTAAATGTATAATCCTCTGGTAATACAATATCCTCAGCTCAAGTCCCCAACAAAATATTTCATTTACAAGCTCCCGAAGGAGTATTTATAATACCAAAACCTGCCTTTTGGGCTTCCTTGACTTTTCATCTTCTTGACCGTTGGGCTGCCTTGCGACCCAGTCTTTTCTGCGACCTGCGGCCTAATTGGGTTTTGCAACCTTGCGACCTAGTCGCTGCGTCGCACTGTCGGGCATTTGACAGGGGATGCGACTTAGCGACCCGACGACCTCAAGCAAATCTGCGACTTGCGACCTCGGTCAATCTGCGACCTGCGACCTCGGACCTCGGGCAGATCAGCAACTTGCGACCTCGGGAAATATATGCGACCTTCAACCTCGATAGATGTGAGACCTGCGACCTTCTTGGATTTTTCGACTTGCAAACTTCAGCAATCCGCGACCTACGACCTTGGCAAATTTGCGACCTGTGATTTTATCCCTTCTACCTTTCTCGTGTTGAGATAGTCATAGCTCCCGCCACATGAACCAACATTCCCAGGGTAAGAGACAAACTTCCTTGTCTGGGTCGTCATCATAATCTCCTCATGTTACCTGCGTGTAATCATATTAGATTAGCGATTAGCCTCACTCACATAAATATGTTTATGCATGTTAAAGAAAAAATAAAGATACAATAAAAGAAAACGCAGATTGCATAAGGAGCATATTGACAGATAACATCAAGGGATTTAAACGATTAGCTTGGACCCCTGTATAGTTCTTTTCTGTAGGCGATATATTCTTTGAGAAAAGAGGCTATTCCGAAGCGGGGTCGCATGGTCAGAGCTTTCATGGGTTGCAGCCTCTAGTGGACATATCATTTTGCGACCTTGCAACCTCGAAGGGGTCGCAAAGTTGCATGGTCACATTTCCTGTCTAGCAACATGTATTGCGACTCAGCGACCTGGAGAGGTCGTGCGACTTTAGCTTCACATGGGCTGAGACTTCTCTTCTTCTGCGATATACGTAGACATGCTTCTTTTGCCCCGGCTTGAAAGCTCAACTTACAGCCTGCTTGACAATGGACGACTTCTTAGACTAGATCAAGGAAGACTGCTCTTGAAGCCCATGCGGAAAATAGTAGGCACATCTCACAGGTCACACAGTCGCATGGGAAACAGGTCACATTGTTGATCAGAAGAAAAATCTCTGACCTTGCAACCTAAGAAAACATGCGACTCTACGACCTGGGTTGATGGGGTCGCTGAGTCACAAAACTCACTGAGTCGCGGTCCTGGGCGATGTTTCAGATCTGCGACCTGGCGACTTAAGTCAGCATTTCCGTCTCTGCTTCTGTCAAGTCGTTATCTCCTTTACAATTTGTGTTGTTCCATCCTCCCCAACATTTACAGTTTGAAACCTTTTTTTGAAACGATCATAATCATTTGTCTCTTTCGACTCGTATGGATGCTCATCAAACATCCGCACTGAATCATCCTGATGCAAAACCTCTCTTATGCGTAAAACTTAATTCGGGCTTTTAGCATTCGATCTGAAATGGCATCGATGCACCAGAGTTGCATACGACAACGCCTCAAGTTTTGGCGACCCTTCTTACTAATTCTCCAAAAGAAATCAAGCCTTTTCTTAGAGAAAAAATCCATAATCGAAACAGGCCTTGATTCGATGCTATGTCATGCATGGCGAGGGAAGTCTAAACAGTAGTTTGAGCAGATAGCGAGTATCATCAACGCATTCCTGGGGTGCGTTGTACGCTACGTTGGAATTTGATACTTTCATCCCTGAGGTGGGAAACGATGGCATTCAAAGTTGTTTAATTTTTTTTGTTTGTTTGTTTTATCAACATGAGTCCTTCTATCAATCCCCGATCGAAGATTGAAATTCTCAAGCCGCCCTCCTTCTATTCCAAGCGCTGCAAAATTTCCGCATGCACCGTTATGGCTTCAAAACGCATTCACCAATTACAAGTTCTGAGGCTGAAAATGTGCATGCACAAGGCTCATCCAAATGGCAGGTGATAACATTGCACCAGTCTCTTTCACGAATCTCGGCTATAATGACTAGAGGCGGTTGGATGACCTCGTGAAATTTCTCTGCTTTGCCAATTCTGTATAACAAGGCAAATCCAGAAAGTTTGATTTTTGCCTAACGGATAAAATATGCCGCCATTTTTCCTGTGTTGCATGGCCTGAGGTTGCGGCATGCGGGGCTGCTATGGACAGACTGTGCGTTAAAATTTCTGGTTTCAGTGCATTAACATGGATCTTTTCAATATATTTCCAAACTGCTCACCAAAATGGCGGATCGTGTCACTGTTTCTTCGACATCTGTTTGGAAATATGACTCACCTCCTCAAGCATTCGTGGCACCTGGCTTGGCATCGGTGGTGAGCTAGAACTATAATATCACCCATGGCGTATTTACTTAACCACCATCTACTGATAAAAAAACCGTGGAAAGCGAAGAGCATCTCTGGTGCTGACACGTCCCTTTGTTAACCCGTGTTCTGGTTTTTCAACGACGTGATTTAAAACCACACTTGGGCATCGTTCAAACAGAGGCTATGGGCTATCATGATTCTACAACTCCGCCTTTAATTTGACTGTTATTTCGTTACAGTTATTACACAATGCCATCGTGGCTCGTCAACCTTCCGCTCTAGATTGTTGTCACGTTCTGCTCGGAAGTTTTGAACGTAAATTTTTTGGTCGTTGTACATATGTGCCCACTCCATATTTAAAAATCTGGTGTCGAAGAACATGAACACGCTGCAAATTGGTTCTGCACCATGTCTCCAACGTAACGTTGACTGCTATATATATATATTCTCCAAACATTTACCGAGTTGGAAAGCCTGCCATCGAACGTTGGGCTCCATGTCACGTGTCCATATAGTTTCGTTGCACCATCTCACGTGGTTTGAAACGTATGGCTTTATCCCTTTCGCGCCTTAGTTGCAACGCACCATAGCTATTATGACATGTCACCATGGTTTGTCAGACACCCCGCCCCAAGCTTTAAACATAAATGTTGATCACTATGTCCGCCATAGAAATATTTAGGCCCATTTGAAACGTGTTTTCATATGGTTTCGATCCGCCATTTTATATGTTTTAGAAACTACATTACTTTGCGCCTTGGTTTAATTATATGATATTTAAAACCATAGCCTAGGTCCATAGATTTTCACCCACCGTGTAGCTTAGGTTTGACAAAGATGCTTCCCAAAGGTGCATTTAGATTTTGAAATTGTGCCAAAACTTTCCAATGCACCCATTACCTGAACCATCAAACCTAACAACTGTACTTTGATGGGTGATGATGAGACTGAAAGAAGTGTTGGATTTAAAGCGACGAACTCTATAGTTCATCGTTATTCCCGAAAACAATTGAGGCCTATAAACTTGGAGAAACTGGATCATACTCATAGATCACTCCTACTTTGTCGCTGTAAGTCCATACTTAATCACCAAATTTATAGTGATGACCTTTTCAATGCTTATCAAGAGGCATTTGAACCTATGAACCATTTCATTCAATTTTGGAAAATAGAAGAAATCCCTTTTGTTGTGCCATTGTCTTGCCAACATCAGCGTTTGCACTCTTAATATGGCATCTTCGTTAATAACGTGAGAAACCCTTGTCTTTTGATATCAACGATGTTATCATAATATTTTTCTGGTGCCCAGTGCTTCCTTGTTTCTTTGAGTAAATGAACACACACCACATCATCCTCCATCTGAAAATAATGTTAACTTGCTCTTCCACCACACTTGTGGGTGCATCCTTGTCATCCACCTTAACCATGGTCTTCAAAGGTGGCCTTATGTCTCATATCCACCTAAGCGGGACATGTTAATGAATGTGTCATGGTTCACAGTTGTGGCCTTGTCATTGAGCTGAATCTTATTCCCCTCGGTGCCATGACAATCATTGATAAGTTCATCAGTTGGGGGATTGACCTGTATAAATAACATAACCTTAATTAGTTCATAGTTATTCTTTGCGAATGGTGCCCCTAGATAAAAGATATGGGACCAATTAACATAAGAGAAGTATTCAAACAACGCGCTTAACAACCCATGTCGAGGGAGATGTTAATGTACATCCTGAGTGCACAGAAAGTTCTTATTCGAACGTATGCTGGGTGGTCCCTCCCTCACATGGCGCGATTGTAGCGACAACATCTGATCATGATGGTGAGAAAACTCATGAGGGGTTGGGGATAGGTCATTGGGATCTCACTGGCTGCAGGTTCGGTGAAAGACCTTAACGACAAAGCGAGTAGAGGGGGACCCGAAATTTTAAATATACCCAAAATTTCGGGTGGTGTTGTAGCGGCTACAACAAATGGCGAACCACTGGTAGAATCCAGCATCTCTGTCAGTATCACAAAAAAAGTCTGAATCTTGATAGTAATGCAAGGGAATATTGAACAAGTTCTGCGAGTACCCTTTGTATTACTTTGGCCCTTTACAAGTATGCCTAATCCTTGTGCCTCAGCTAGGTCTCGCTAATCAAAAACACATTAAAGATAAATCTCACAGACGTGAGTAGCTTGTTGATGATGTGAAGAGCAAGGTAGGGGGTTTATTATTTTCAGGATTTTTTAAAGTAAGTTTCCAGTGTTGCTCTGCTGCCAGCAGGCCTGGACAGTACCCCGACGGAGTCACTTCAAGAAATCACAAACGTTGCTCCACTGCCAGCGAGCCTGGTCAGTACCCTGGCAGAGACGTTGCATTACCTCTCTGTGCAAGAAGCCTTTCTCGATCCTTTACCCTTATTTGTTTCATGTGCTTACATCACTTATTTTCATGTGCTCGTGGCACTTATTTTTCATGGGCGGATGAGGGATCCCGACTTATTTGATGAGCAAGAGAGTTTGTTTCTCATTTTACAGAAACTGAAAGATATCTTGATTTGGGTTTGCCCTTGTGCCAAACCTTCACATCCCATCTACCACAATAAGTGAGGCATGCAAAACAAATCATTAAGATGTCCAATACTATGCTGGGCATAAGGCTTAAGCTACAGGTATTGGCCATTCAAACTCATTAGGTCTCCCACAAGCAACCGTCTCGTATCTCCCCGGCTAATAATTTTAGACTCATAGGCATCTTGTTGAGAATGTGACTTCGACGACTCGTCCTAAGAGAAAGATGCCTCTTGATATAGCCACCGCAACCTCACGCAAACAAAGGGGTTACTATTTCAGTAATCGGGGCAAAACAAGACCGCAAGGTGGTAGGGTTGCAATGAGGGCTCATGAAGTGGCAGGCGATATGACAAACATGATGTGAGGAAGAGAGTGTACAACGCAATGTAATAGGCGAGGCTCAAGATGCAATGCAATGCCATGTTCGAGAATTATCAACCAGTTGTAGGTGGAAAAGAAGCACAATACAAGCAGCGATTATTTATGCGGCAACAAGAGGCTAAAAGAGATGAATGAAAAAAATTTGTAACATGATGATGCCTAAGATACTAGCCGTAAGCAAAAATAGCAAACACATTTTTTTAAATTGTGAAGAAAAAATTTGGCAAGTAAATCTAATTAAAAATTTGAACTAACAAATTTTATTAACAGGTCCTAGCTAGCCTACACCTAAAACCCTATTTTAACCAATGATGCAGTCGGGTCATGTAAAATCAGCTTTCTAGTGCAGCCACCACAATAGTTCCTGACCTGCGAGAAAGACAATGTTCGCAATCAGAGCCAGCATACCAAATGGTGCACCAACAGCGAGACTTACCTGAAGAGCATGTGCAACGGCAAGAAGATCATGGATACATACCAAATAACATTCCAGAATAGATTGTGTAAGCTGAATCCCACTCTTATATCGATACACAACAATATGTTCTTGAAAATCAATACTTATAAATGACACACATTCATTCATGTACAATCCTAGGTCTGACAGGCAGGGGGTAAGATATTGCCTGTTTGTAGGCACATCCACCGAATAGGGTTGGTCGAGTTGACCGGCAAGCTCATCATGGTGTTGAGAACCATCAGTTTTATGGAATGGAAACAATAAGCATGTGCCAGGCGAATTATAAATGCTTGCGCATCCAGGTGCAGAAACCTTAGTTTTGAAAACCCTAGCTCGGGGTTGCTCCTAGGTTTGGTCAAGGGTATGAGGATCAAACCTTGGACCTTCGAGCGGGGGGTTTCCCAACATTGATTGCTTGGCGATATTAACAAGCGAATGGGCGTGATCATCAATTGTAGTGATTGGAAAGATATCAGTGGGCTCTATATCAGTTCGGCCAAATATTTGCGCGCTGACAGATTGATAATCCAATGTATCAGATTCTCTATATTTTCCAGGGTGGGGTGAATTCGACGCGGTTATGCTGGGAGGATCATGGTTCTAGGGGGTCGGCCTTTCAGAAATGGTCGGCAGAAGTTGAAGCACTTCGATTCTCTGATGGGTACTTGAATCTTCCCAAAGCCACTTATCGAATTCTAGTGTCTCCATGTGGTCGGCAAAGGGACGTGAGTGATAGTCCTCAGTGGTATGATTGAATATGTTTTCAGATAAGCAGGGATCATTGTAACCATTGATTTGATTAAGCTGGGTACCTGGCATGTTGGGCTCCCCGGGAATTATTGAATGGGATGGATCAATAAAGAGGACATCTTGAGGTTGCCTAGATAGAAAATCGCTCCTATGGCTGTCTAAATATTCCGAGTGAGACAGATCAGATCTAAGAGATTCATCGATTTTGAACTGTGATTGTGAAACACCATCTGCATGCTTATGATTGTTTCCAATACCAGTATAAGGAAATTTTGAATGTCTCGAAGAAATTACTGGTGTGGCGGGATCGAGAAACCAACCGGGGAATAATGAACGAACATATTGAGTCGTAGGGGCGTTAACCATACAAGGCTTTTCAACACGCGCATCCATGTCATTCCGAGAAAACAACGATCTGGCAAGACCTGTAAGGGAAACGACTGCATTCGGGATAGTAGTCGATTTATAATCCGTATGTGAATTAGATTTAGGACTGTGTCCAAGGAGACATCGAGTGGGCTCGAGGTAGGTTTCATGAACCGAGAGAGATAATGAGCCACTTTGGTTTTCAAACTCTGATTCGACATGGTGCGTGAAAGATTCAAATTCTGAACAGTCGTTGGTTTGCGGGTCATCATAGGGAACACTAGGCTCAGGCTGGGTTGCTAACTGAAATTGTTCAAGGGAAACGAGAATCACATAGCTGAACTGTTCACTTAACAACTTCCAATCGAAATCCTTTTCAAGGAACTCAAAACAATAATGAACAAATCTGATAGAAAATTCATCAAGAGGTTCCTGAGGTTCCATTCTGATGTCATTTAACTTTATCAATACATTTTGAAAATCGTACCTATGAAAAGCTTGTTGTAATTCACTGGCGAGTTGTTCAAACAAATGGATGGAAGCTTCCAGCAATGTGCGGCACCATTGCTTAGCATGACCTTGGAGAGTGAGGAAGAAAAGAAAAAAAATCAAACCTTCATCGTCAATTTCGTAGCACTCACCAAATTCACAGAAATCTAAAAGGTGTCGGGTTATGGACACCCCATTTTCACCATCAAATTTTAACTGGGACAAGTGATACATAAGTTCATCGGGGATGAAGTATCGAGGCTCATAAAACTTCTATAAACATCTCGGGAGAATGATTTGGGAACAAGCTATTATAGATATGAGATTAATTGCAGGCTCTCAGGGCTTAGCTTGTCATCTGGCCCTCCTTCTAGCGCCAATTTTGTTGACGGGAAAATCTGTCCCAGCCAACAGTAGGGGATATCCCCGGTAAAAGGTCCCAATTAGAACTTGAACTATTTGGACTAGGGATCCCGTCCGGGTTGTGGGTCCGGCTACCACTGATTTCTCCTTTGCTTAGGGTCTCTCTTAAACTCTATAAAACAGTGGATACACACCTAATCAACTGACACAAGACATATGATTGATGCATTAAATGTACATGCGACACTATGAGTAGCAAGAGGAAATAATAAAGCGTGAAGACCGAAGGAAGTATTGTTAGCAACACTTCATTAGGGTCACACTTGTAAATTGTTCTGACCACAAAGGAAACAATTCCTCATGGCAAGAACGCCTTTCACTTCCTAAAAGTTTTAAATAGTAACACAAATGCCAATAAACAAAGCCATCAATGTTCATTAAGAAAGTGAAATAAACTCAGCCACCATTAACATACTTAGAAAACTGTTATGCAACTGTGATGTGAATTGAAGATGCATTTCTCTTAATCTAAAGATGTTCAGAAACTGAAAACATAATACTCAACAGTGCTCATACATAAGATAACACCATATCCATAAAGGGATTTTTCAAAATGCTTGTATTAATGCTTAAATGTATAATCCTCTGGTAATACAATATCCTCATCTCGAGTCCCCAACAAAAGATCTCATTTACAAGCTCTTGAAGGAGTATTTATAATACCAAAACCTTCCCTTTGGGCTTCCTTGACTTTTCATCTTCTTGACCGTTGGGCTGCCTTGCGACCCAGTCTTTTTTGCGACCTGCAACCTGAGTTGTTGTTGCGACCTGCGACTTGATTGGGTTCTGCGACCTTGCGACCTAGTCGTTGGGTCGTTGGGTCGCGCCGTCGGGCATTTGACAGGGGATGCGAGTTAGTGACCCGGCGACCTCAAGAAAATCTGCGACTTGCGACCTCGGACCTCGAGCAGATCAGCGACTTGTGACCTCGGGCAATATATGCGACCTGCGACCTCGGCAAATGTGCGACCTGCGACCTTCTTGGATTTTGCGACTTGAGAACTTCAGCAATCCACGACCTGCGACCTTGGCAAATTTACGACGTGAGATTTTATCCCTTTTGCGTTGTACGCTATGCTGGAATTTGATACTTTCATCCCTGAGGTGGGAAACGATGGCATTCAAAGTTGTTTATTTTTATTTTATTTTTTGTTTTATCAACATGATTCCTTCTATCAATCCCCGATCGAAGATTGAAACGCTCAAGCCACCCTCCTTCTATTCCAAGCGCTGCAAAATTTCCACATGCACCGTTATGGCTTCAGAACGTGTTCGCCAATTACAAGTTCTGAGGCTGACAATGTGCATGCACAAGGCTCATCCAAATGGCAGGTGATAATATTGCACCAGTCTCTTTCACAAATCTCGGCTATAATGACTGGAGGCGGTTGGATGACCTCGTGAAATTTCTTTGCTTTGCCAATTCTGTATAACAAGGAAAATCCAGAAAGTTTGATTTTTTCCTAACGGATAAAATATGCCGCCTTTTTTCCTGTGTTGCATGGCCTGAAGTTGCGGCATGCGGGGTTGCTGTGGACAGACTGTGCGTTAAAATTTCCAGTTTCAATGCATTAACATGGAGCGTTTCAATATATTTCCAAACTGCTCACCAAAATGGCGAATCGTGTCACCGTTTCTTCGACATCTGTTTGGAAAGATGACTCACCTCCTCCAGCATTCGTGGCACTTGTCTTGGCATCGGTGGTGAGCTGGAACTATAATATCACCCATGGCATATTTACGTAACCACCATCTATTGATAAACAAACCGTGGAAAGAGAAGAGCATCTCTGGTGCTGACACGTCCCTTTGTTAACCTGCATTCTGGTTTATCAACGACGTGATCTAAAACCACACTTGAGCATCGTTCAAACACAGGTTATGGGCTGTTATAGTTATTACACAATGCCATCGTGGCTCGTCAACCTTCCGCTCTAGATTGTTGTCACGTTCTACTCAAAAGTTTTGAACGTAAATTTTTTGGTCGTTGTATATATGTGCCTGCTCCATATTTAAAACTCTGGCGTAGAAGCACATGAACACGCTGCAAATTGGTTCTGCGCCATGTCTCCAACGTAACGTTGACAGCTATATATATATATGCTCCAAACATTTACCGAGTTGGAAAACCTGCCATCGAACGTTGGGCTCCATGTCACGTGTCCATATAGTTTTGTTGCACCATCTCACGTGGTTTGAAACGTATGGCTTTATCCCTTTCGCGCCTTAGTTGCAACGCACCATAGCTATTATGACATGTCACCATGGTTTGTCATACACCCCGCCCCAAGCTTTAAACATAAATGTTGATCACTATGTCTGCCATAGAAATATTTAGGCCCATTTGAAACGTGTTTTCATATGGTTTCGATCCGCCATTTTATATGTTTTAGACACTACATTACTTTGCGCCTTGGTTTAATTATATGATATTTAAAACCATAGCCTAGGTCCATCGATTTGCACCCACCGTGTAGCTTAGGTTTGACAAAGATTCTTCCCAAAGGTGTGTTTAGATTTTGAAATTGTGCCAAAACTTTCCAATGCACCCATTACCTGAACCATCAAACCTAACAACTGTACTTTGATGGGTGATGATGAGAGTGAAAGAAGTGTCGGATTTAAAGTGACGAACTCTATAGTTCATCGTTATTCCCGAAAACAATTGAGGCCTGTAAACTTGGAGAAACTGGATCATACTCATAGATCAGTCCTACTTTGTCGATGTAAGTCCATACTTAATCACCAAATTTACAGTGATGACCTTTTTGATGCTTATCAAGACGCATTTGAACCCGTGAACCATTTCATTCAACTGTGGAAAATAGAAGAAACTCCTTTTGATGTGCCATTGTCTTGCCAACATCAGCATATGCACTCTTAATATGGCATCTCTGTTAATAACGTGAGAAACCCTTGTCTTTTGATATCAACGGTGTTATCATAAGATTTTTTTGGTGCCCAGTGCTTCCTTGTTTCTTTGAGTGAATGAACACACACCACATCATCCTCCATCTGAAAATAATGTTAACTTGCTCTTCCACCACACTTGTGGGTGCATCCTTATCATCCACCTTAACCATGGTCTTCAAACTTGGCCTTATGTCTCATATCCACCTAAGCGGGACATGTGAATGAATGTGTCATGGTTCATAGCTATGACCTTGTCATTGAGCTTAATCTTATTCCCCTCGGTGCCATGACAATCATTGATGAGTTCATCAGTCGGGGGATTTACCTGTATAAACAACATAACCCTAATTATTTCATAGTTATTATTTGCGAATGGTGCCCCTAGATAAAATATATGGGACCAATGAACATAAGAGAAGTATTCAAACAATGTGCTTAATGACCCATGGAAAGGGAGCTATTAATGTACATCCTGAGTGCACGAAAAGTTCTTATTCGAACGTATGTTGGGTGGTCCCTCCCTCACATGGCGCGATTGCAACAACAACATCTGATCATGATGGTGAGAAAACTCATGAGGGGTTGGAGATATGTCGTTAGGATGTCACTGGCTACAGGTTCGGTGAAAGACCTTAACGACAAAGTGAGCAGAGGGGGACACGAAATTTTAAATATACCTAAAATTTTGGGTGGTGTTGTAGCGGCTACAACAAGCCCATAGGCTATTTTTGGCGCAAGTCTATTTTTAGACTATGTCTATTTTTAGACATGTTGATCATATTCTATGAGTTGCAGGATGCTATTTGTGGATGGTTGGTCAAGTTGGAAAAATATATGGACTTCTATTTTTAGACATATTGGGAGGAATCTATTTTTAGATTTCCAGTCTAAAAATAGATATGTCGAATATTATTAGCTCTTAATAATATTTGGACTCTAAACATTAACTTATTCTCTTGGAGCACTTCAGTTAAGTGCACAGATGTGGCACAGGAGCTGACAGAAGGAATTACGCTATTCCTAAGGGTTAAGTGGAGCTATTGCATGTATACTTCAGTTAGAACTCATGTGAGAGTTTGGTGGAGTTGATTGAGGAAGTTAATGGAGTTGTGTTCAGTTTAACTAATCTAAACATAGTTGAGCTAGTTGTATCTAGTCTAACTGATTGATACACTAGTGAGATTGGTGTGAATTAATTATTAATTAATTCACTAAATATTAACTCATTAATCAACTGAAGAATACATCAGTTAACTACAGTGCATGGACAATTTCAGTGGAGACCAGTGGAGAGATAGGTGAAAGGGCAAGATGACTATCAGTTGTGACTATAGTGATGCATTAATTGCATCCAACACAGAGTAGAGATGCCAATGAGGATTTTGTGAGCAATTTTGGACCAATTCGAGTTCATTTAGAGCCATTCTTTAGCAGGGATTGCGCAGTAGAGGCAGGCTAGCAGGTGGCAAAGATAGGTGCATGGATTTGCAAGATCGGGCCTAATTAGTGTGTAGCGATTGTATTGTACTAAGAGCTTGTGAGAAGCTTTGTATGAGGATTTTTGCATGATCTCTATGACATATATTATATATAGATATTTGGGGTTTTCAGCTTCATGCTTTCCCGTTAAAACACTGTGTTCATATGTGTGAATTTTTATGGTTTCAATGTGTGCATGCAATTGATTTAATTTCCGCATATGATGATCAATGGTGGAATAGATTATGTATTGTGCATGAAATTAAAATAGTGTGTGATCAGGAGAATCTTGGATATATAACGCATTAGTTATATAATTTCTACACATCAAAGTTTCTATTTCACAATGCTATAGATTGATTGAAATAATTGATTGCATTTTATTATCTGTCGATATTAGCGAATTGATAATCATCCAAGAATGGAAATGATTTTTTTTACATGGAGTATTTTGAAAAAGAGAAGAAATGTTGAAAGCATATTCACCTTCATGCTCCTCTACCTGTGTAATGTGACTAAATTGTATGTAATCACAATTTGAACCAGGAAATCAAAAATCAATTGTGTGGAAAACTATCTGGTGGAATAAATTGCTTAAGCAGATCATGGTACAAAAATTCATAGCCTGTATATGATATGGGATAACAGAAATCCAAATCAGATTTTAGGCTAAAATTATTAACAGTAATATCATCTTGCATAATGGAGGAGTTAGTATTCATGTAGGCTTCATGAGCCAATCTGGAATTTCCTCCATTGAATCTGAGTCATGAGAAACGAAAGAAGAATGAGAAGATAGATTAGGAATTTGATTTGCAGATTTTCCAACTTTATTACCACCACACGAAGGCACCCATATCAACACTAGAAAAGGAGGATGAAAAATCACAAAAGGAGTAGTAAATTCCTCCTCTGAAATTAGAGGTGTCTCATGATTCACAAGAGTTGGGGAAGAATAAAAATCAGGGGGTTCACATTCACAGTGTAAAGAGATAAGAACCAAGCGCTCAAAATCTTGTTTCAAGAAATCCTAATCCATATATTTTCCAGGAAATTCATAATAAAGGCGAAGGAATGATCATAACAATCCTCAATTTATTCATTAGGCTTCATTCTTAAGTGATTGATTCTTTTACAAACATATCAATAATATAACTATCAAAGGCTTGATGATGCCCCCTGAGGAAATGATGAAGAGAATGGATGGAAGTATGTGGAAATGTATGGCAACATCGATTAACATGACCTTCAAGGGTGACAAAGAAAACAACATAATCACACTCTTCATCATCAATTTCGTAATATTCATAAAATCTAAGAAAATCGTAATTACGCTTGGTTATGGATGTTCCATCCTCACCATCAGACTTTAACTGAGACAAGTGATAGAGAGGCTCATCGGGGACTGAAAATTGAAATATGGATAAACTAGAGAAACACCCCAGGACTAATATTTGAGGGTGATCCATTTTAGATAATAGGTTCAAATTCAATGGGCTCAGCTTGTCATCTGGCCCTCCTTCTAGTGCCATTGTTGACGGTGCTGGAAATCTGTCAACCAAGGGGTATCCTCGATGTGAAGTCCCAATTATACCTCATGTTGGTCTGTAACCACACATAACATGGAGAGTTGGTCCCTATAAGAAAATCACAGGGCATAGGTGCGAAGGTTGAAGAGGAAGGCCAAGCTATTCAAGCACTAGCCGGAAGGACGCCCCGTAATCAAAGAGAATGGTTCAAAATCCGGAGTCTGTGCCCTTTACTTTTAAATCAAAGAAAAGAATATAAATGGTGTATTTTCAAGGTTTGGAGGAGGTGCAAAGGGAAAAATATGTGGCCAGGATCAAAAGCGCAGATTTGGAGTAGAGAGATGGAAGGCGGAGATTAAATCACACATCGCTCCTCGCAAGTTTTAGGTTTTACCTCTTAAGACTTAGCCGAAACTTGTTTGTCTGTTGATGCGATTTTGTGGAACCCATCCAACCTTACTGCATTACTAAAATCGCATGCAATCATTTATTTCCACCTTTCCCTTACCTTTCTCCTTTTCGCACTTCCCAACATCTAAATGGCCACATATCGCACTTCGCAAACCCTATTGTTTACCCTCCACCGCTAACCTACAAATATTGCGATATGCGATCTGCAGGCAGTACCACCTCTATCCTGCCATGTCACTCTTCCCCGCGCTTCACACTTTGCAAAAAATAACATTTAACCCCTGCTATGCACATTATAAAACTTGCGATATGCAACTTGCAGCCACAGTGCCACCTCTGTGCCACATCACTTACCTTCTCCCCTGCACTTCGCACTTCACTTCTTTTGGTGTTTACCACATCACCTCCTTCCTCCCTTTGCTTCGCACTTCACTCATTTTAGAGTTTTACTTTACTGCTTCATGATAAAGAGTTGCGATTTAGACATGGTTTGGCCCCACCATAATACTCCGCTCACCGTGAATACGCCATTCCTTCACTATCGTTCCCATTCCATTTCTCCATGCCATTTCCCTCTCCTCATCGCCCTCCACCTTTCCTCCATCTCCAATCACCCCTCCTCATCTGACGGTCCTTGTTTCATTTCGCACTCCCCGTAGCTTTCAAAATTTAACCATGGGGGGGGGGGGTCCAAAATTGGTGGTATCCATTACCACCCACCCCTCCACGTGTCATCCTCTCGTCATTTTTCACCCCCCTACTCTGATACCTCTTACCACTTGAGACCCCCTCCGAAATCTGGTTTCCGTTTTGCAATTTAAAAACACCGCATGGGATTTTGAGGAGGAACATTGCAGTTATGGTTTATATGGTTTGCTCAGGAGATCTTCGCTAAAGAACTAGGAGCGCGCAGTACTATAGGCCTCTTCATAATGGATTAAGTTGAAATCACCATACTGAAGGAGTGGAGGCTTGTAAGAAATAAATGGAATCGTAAAATGACAGTCATCCTGTCCACCTACGACTGCTCCTCGCCATACCGTCTTGTAGGCTCCCATTATTGGCCTCAATGGGAGACCACGTCCTTTCTATTTTCATTTTAATCTTGATGATTTTATTAGTGAAATCTCAATTTCACCCCATTCTTGTTTTAATTCTCTTAGTATAGAAGTAATTTCTCCATGTAAGCTCTGCAAGTTAGGTAAGATGTTTTGATTTCATAGATATGGATCGATCATAAATGGTTAAGTACCATAGACCCTCAAGGAAAAATATATATATAGTAAGTTCTAAGATGAAAGTAGGGTTCTGGAATTTGGAAGAATTTTTCTGTAGTTTTGTATGATTGTTCTCCTTGTTCTCTGAGATACACATTTGGGAGAGTTGTTTAAAATTAATATGATACAGAGCTGTTATTTGGATTCCAGATGAAGCAATGAGTAGTATGTATTTGTTTCCTTCTATTATCAGTAATCTCCTTTTTACTTGTAATCATTTTTCATGCTATGCTACTTTGATTGGTCCATGTAATGTAGTTGCTGGTAGTTTTCAATTTTATTCATGAATTCATGTTTGCATAACGCTCAGGTGTTAACGCTCATGTATTAAGCTTGGTACACTCCCTTAATTTGTGCCCCACGAACCTCTTTTTTTGCCCATATTTCATTCATATCCGCTTCCTCTAAGGTCACGGGGGACATATTCTTAAATCTCTTAAGCCTGTCTCTTGCGAGTTCCTTCTCCATTCTTCCTCAATGCCTCTGCACATTTTAAACCTTCTACTCATTGTTTTATACTTGGAACATCTAAAATCTATCAGCCTCATAGCCTCCTGAGCTCTCTCATCATTTGGGGAATTCACATGAAGCAGGCTCAAATGGTCTTCTCCATTCTCGAACCACCAAATCCATTATTCTCATGACCCATATTCTGTCATAGGTATTTATACAATTGTCCACTTTTAACCTCTGATTTTAAGATGTCCTAGGAACTCGTATTTTTCAACTCAAGGTTGTCTCTAGGAGCTACAACATCTTTTTGGTGCCATTGTCAGGGTAACGAATTAGAAAACCTTTTCCCTGGATACAAAATTATCTTCACCCTTCAATCAGGTGAGCACAAAGGGTTGAGAGTTTCATATCCCTCACCTTGGCGACTCCACTATTATTAAAGTTCAAGTCAGTCATAATCATGGCTTACAAAAGGCCTCATACTCAATCAAATACTTTCCAGTAGAAAAACCCTTCTGTGGTTGATCCTGGAAATATTATATTTAGGAGAGTTTGGAAGGAGAAGAAACCCAGCCAGGCTGACCTTCCCTCATTTAATCTAAAAGATTCACCTTCCTCATCTCATAAATCTAACATCTATGGTCCTGGCACCACAGCCCGCGTACTTGAGTATTCTCCAAAATTATTTTATTTAGCCAGTTCAATCATAAAAAATGAAGATGAATCTGCTGAAATTTATTTACCTCCCTTGTATCCTACTCCCGAGGCTGAAGAAGTTAAATAAATAATTTTCAGTACTCCAAAGCTTTGTGCAGACCAATATAGCAACCTCTATTCAGCACACACCAGTTATACTACAACCAATTCATCCTCAAAATCTACCACCACCGCCCCTCATGGTTGTACCTGGCTTCCTCCTCAAAAAATATGCCCCACTGGCTCTACCTCCAGTACTAAATGACATGCCTCAAGATTATCTAAAAACTCCTACCTTGGTTCACTGGGGAAGATAGTACTTTTGCGCAAAGACATATTGAAAACTTTTGCACCTTTACTGCGAATGTAAATGTAGAGCACCTAGATGTGGTGTTGAGTATTTTCATCCAATCCTTGGATGGAGAGGCTCGAAAGTGGTTAAAATCTCTTAATAATCACACAATCACCACTTGGGAAGAAATGGAGAATTCCTTCACACTAAAATGGGGAGAAAAGAGGGATCATGGATATCTCCTCACAGAGTTCAATGCTCTTAAGAAGAGACACAATGAGGATGTAGCAGAATTTATAAAGAGGTTCAATAAGCTTTATAATAATATTTCTGTTGAAATAAATCCTCCCCAAGCAACTGCTATGGTGGTTTTCGTAGGAGATTTTGAACTAGAGTTTGGGTTCACCCTAAGAGAAAGAAAGTTTGCATCTCTGGATCAGATTCAGACTGATGCACTAGAGGTAGAATCAAAATTTTCTTCTACATGTAAATTCAAAGGGAGGAAAAAGAATGAGGCCAGGAGAGGGGGTAGGGAGGAGGATTATACCTCTAATCAATAGAGGGAATCACAGGATTATAGAATCAAAGAGATGAATAAGTTGATCAAGAACCTCTCAAATAAGCTGGTGACGCTTGAATTGGAGGCCAAGAATTCCCCCCCTTGTCCTAACCAAATGATTCCAAACTGTGGGTTTAATCCCTAGTACCAGAAGTCCCCTCTACAGTTGTTGCAGGGAGAAAGGAAAGAGCAGCAATATCACATCCAACCTCCTCTATACCTAGAAGGGGAAATGGAGGGACAGGTCGAGGAAGTCACAGAAAGTCATGAATATCAATTCCTCACTTACTCAGAGGATGAAGAAGGTGAACTTTCCCTGCAAGAAGAGTCGGAAGAGAAGGAATTAACCCTAGAGGATTGAGATATTGACAATTACTACAGGCAGTTTATGGATTTCGTGCAAGCTCAACTCGACAGGAAGTATGATCTCAGGTCCTTGAGGAAGAGAACCCGAGTGCAGGAACAAGATGAAGAGTTGAAATCAAGAGAGAAAAACCCTTCTAGTTCTGCTAGTAAGGGGAAAAATCCCTTAGAAGAGTTTTCCCATCATAAATCATCTCCACCCACCTCCTCGAAACAGTTCTCTGATCCTCCCCAAAATGAGACATCCACAACTACACTCTTGAAACTTCCTGACCCTCCTAAAGAGCAGTTCAAAGAAATTATCACAGAAAAAGCTCCCACGAACTTTAGCCTCCAGAAATAATTATAAAAGGTCAAGATCCCAGTCCCCCTGATCGAGCTCCTAAAACAACCCTCATACAAGGCCCAAGTCTCTCAATTCATGTTGCCCCAGGGCGTAGCCTCTTTCCCTGACAACCTCAATATTCAAGAAGAAAGACCCATGGTATTTTTTGGACCTCATGTAGAAGAGATGGATTCAGCCACTCCTCCATTCTATGTGACTCTAGTTATGCATGACTTGTTATTGCACAACTTCATGCTAGATTATAGGGCTTCACATAATCTGTTGCCATTGTTTGTCATGGAGAAGTTAGGGTTGCAAATCACCAGGCCTTATAGGGATCTATATTATTTTTATTCAAAGAGGTTGAAATGCTTGGGCATGATAAAAGATCTGGTAGTAAATTTAGCCCAGATTTTGGCCAAAAGCATGGTAATGGACATTGTTGTGGCCGATATTCCATCTCGATTTGGAATGTTGTTGTCCAGATCCTGGGGTACCAAGATTGGAGGATCCATAAAACTTGACCTCAACTATGCCACTATCCCAGTATTCGGTGGGGAGGAAAGACGATTATACCATGAGTCCAGATTCATGAAGATGGTCATGAAAGCTAATGGTTCCACAAATTCTACGCTATATACTAAGGAGGTCTAATTCTCTTGTATTATGCTCGAGGAGGATGAAAATTTCCTGCAAGAAATGAAGATATGTCCTCTAATCTAGGAGAATATTATGAGCAGAGAGGAAAATGAAATATGGACCTTGCAGTTTGATGGAGCTTACTCATGGGAAGGAAACAGGGCTGAGGTACTCTTGATATCACCAGAAGGATGCTTGGTTCCCCTCTCCTTTAAGCTGGAATTTGAAACCACAAATAATGTGGCTGAGTATGAAGCCCTATTGTTGGGGTTGCAGATAGCGCAGAACATGAACGTATAGAACCTCAAAGTGTTTGGAGATTCAGAGCTTGTTGTGAGGCAAGTTAGGAGCCAATGCCAAACTAAACACCCGCGGCTCAAAGCTTACAGGAATGAGGTATGGGATTTAGTTTAGAACTTCTTTCTACTTTTAACATTCAGTTCATGCCGAGGGAAAATAACAGAATGGCTGACCCACTAGTTATGGCTGCTAGTAATTTTCGCCCCCCATAGAATCCTTTGCTAAGATATGAGGTTGAAGTGCGATACTGCCCCTCCATTCTAGAAAACGTTAAGCATTGGAAATTATTCGAATATGAAGAGCAGGTCCAGTATTTTATGGAAACGGTGGGCGAGTTCTCAAATATGGTGATCGATTTAGTCCTGAAGGATGACAGTGAGGAGCCAAAAACCAGATGGGAAGAGACACTAGTTGGGCATCGTGTTCTGAAATTAAAGGGAAATGTCATCCCCATGGGTATTGTGCCATTAGAGAGATTGTTTGATAAGAATGATATCCTGGTGAATCCCAGCAAACTTACCCTCGACAGGCCTGTCAGGGATGTGAGCATTGGGACAAAAGAAGATCCAAAGGCGTTAAAGTTGTCGAAAGGGGTCCCTAAAGAATACCAAGATCAGTACCTCAGGATGTTTCAGTCATATAATGATTTCTTCACCTGGTCATACCAAGATCTGAAAACTTTCAATATTGACATTATACATCACAAGATACCGCTCAAAGAGGACACCAAGCCTCATAAGAAAGAGCTGAGACAGATCAATCCCCTTCTTCTCCCAGCCATTGAAAAGGAAATAAGTAAGTTCTTGTAGTCCAAGATCATTGTACCTCTAAGATACTCCGAATGGGTGGCAAACCTGGTGCCCGTTAGAGAGATGAATGGTGAAATTAGGCTCTGCATGGATTTCTGCAATCTGAACTGAGCCTCACTCAAAGATAACTATCCCCTCCCAAAGATGGACCACATCTTGCAGAAGGCAGTCGGATCCTTCGACGTGTCCATGATGGATGGCTTCTCAGGATATAACCAGGTGGAAGTGCTCTCGGAATTCCAAAAGAAGATGGCATTCACTACGCCTTGGGGGGCCTTCATGTACGCCTGAATTCCCTTTGGCCTGATAAACGTCGGTGCCACATTCCATCGGGCAATGGAAATTTCTTTCATAGGAGAGCAAGACAAGTTTCTGGTGATCTACCTAGATGAAATAATCGTCTTTTCAAAGGGTGACACTAAACATATAGAGCACCTTTGACGCACCTTTGATAAATGTCTCAGGTATGGCTTGTCTCTGAATCCTTAAAAATCTGTGTTTTCCTTGGAGGAAGGGAATTTAATGGGGCACATAGTAACTAAGGAAGGAGTGAAGATCGACCCAAAGTGGGTAGAGGTGATAAACGACATTCCCCTGTCAAGAAACAAAAAGGAAGTACAGGTGTTCTTGGGAAGAATAAATTTCCTCAGAAGGTTCATTCTCAACTATGTTGAGATTTTTTGCAGCATCACTGGGACGTTGAACAAGAATAGTGAAGTTAGATGGACCTAGGTCCAGGGACTCTTTCAATAGGGTCAAACAGAACTTTGTAGAAGCTCCAGTGCTGGCAAGTCTAGATTATGGGAAGTCGTTCATAATTTTCTCCTTCGCCTCTCCTCACACAATAGCTGCAATACTTCTATAGAAAAATGCCGATGGGCATGAACAACCCATTGCATTCTTAATTCAAGTCCTGCGAGATGCTAAACTTAAATATGATATCATAAAGAAGCAAACTTATGCTCTGGTAAAATCCCTGAAGGCATTCCGGGTGTATGTGTTACAATCAGCCATAAAAACTTATGTACCCACTACAACAGTGAAGGATATTCTAGTACAGGGTGATAGTGAAGGGAAGAGGGGGAAATGGATAGCTAAGATCTAGGAGTACGAACTGGAGATAAAGCCAACTAAACTCATCATAGGTGCACTCAACACAGGTGCACACCAAGGCATAGAATCTTTCGCTCAGAAAACACATGTCAAGTACCTCCTATCCTCATGGTATAAATATAAATTGGAATATATTTTAATGCTGAGGTGTGCCCCTCACTATGATAAAACCAATTATCGCACTTTGAGATTGAGATCTCAAAAATACATTGTGGCAAATGGGCGACTATATTGGAGATACCCAGCGGGAATCTTATTATTTTGTTTGACAGAGCAAGAAGTTGACCACATGATGACCGAGTTCCATGAAGGGATATGCAACGGGCATTACATTTGGCAATCCACTACACACAAGATCCTAAAGGCAGGGTTCTTCTGGCCTAAGTGGTTTGGAGATGTACATGCCCGAGTCCGGGCCTGCGAGAAGTGTCTAGAATTCGCCGAAAAACAAAGGCATGCACCTCTCCCATTAATTCCAGTACATGTTGAGGAAATTTTTAAACAAAGGGGGATTGACTTCATAGGAGAGATTCACCCTACCTCTAGCAATCAGCATTGACAGATCCTCACTACTACATATTACTTCACCAAGTGGGTAGAGGTTGTGCCCGCAAGAAATGCTACAGATTCGGTGGTGATCAAGTTCTCGGATATAACATAATATCTAGGTTTGGATGCTCAGCTAAAATCGTTACAGATAATGCCAGGCTTTCAAGTCGGCTAGATTTGTTAATTTATGTCAGCATTACAACATCCTACTAGGTCACTCCACTGCATACTACCCAAAGGGGAACGAGTTGGTTGAATCATCCAATAAGACACTAGTGAGGATCATGAAGAATACCATCAATGAAAATCAAAAGAACTGAGATTCCTAGCTCAAGTTTTCAGTCTGAGAAAATCGCATCACCGTGAAAAGATCCATAGGAATTCCCCTTATGAACTGGTGTATGGTAGGGCCACAGTCTTCCCTATTCATCTTTCATTACTTGTGGCCCAATTTTTATAAGAAAGTGAGGAGGAGCCAAACAACCTTATCCAAAGAATGAATCAATTAGTGGAATTGAATGAAACAAGAGAACATGTAAGCCTTAGACTAGCAGAATATCAAGAAAAAATGGAAGTCTTATTTTACCAAAGAGCTAAAGACAGAGAAATCTAGGTGGGGGATTTGGTGCTGGGATGGGATGTCAGGAGAGCAGAAAAAGGGAAACATGGGAAGTTTTACCCCCTCTAGTTTGGTCCTTTCAGGGTGGCAGAGGTCAGAGGCAACAACACTTTTGCCCTGGAGAAATTAGAAGGAGATATACTTGAGGCGCTCGTGAATGGGCAGTTCCTCAAGTTCTATTTTAATCACTGACGAGGGCTAATCCAACTCATTGTATATATCATTCCACTGTTTATACTCCATTTTGTTTACATTCCTCCAATTTCATCTTCCATCTCATCTTTCATTTTATCTTCCATTTTTTTGTCCACTTGACTGTTGGTATAAAACTCCGTCTAATCAGTATGTATTTGTGACTTCATGAGCCCAATAAAGCACAGGCATTCAAGGTCTGCAGGTTCTCAATGCACTTATAAAAGCACGTTGTCCCCATATTGAGCCAATGTTGGCCTGTGAACACACATAACATGGATAGTCGGTCCCTATAATGAAATAACATGGTAGATGCGCGAAGGTTTAAGAGGAAGGCCAAGCTATTCAAGTATCAGTCAGAAGGACGCCCCATAATCAAAGAGAAGATTTCAAAATCTGGAGCCTGTGCCCTTTACTTTTAAATCAAATAAAAGCATAGAAATGGCATATTTTCATGGTTTGGAGGAGGCGCAAAGGGGAAAATAGGTAGTCAGGATCAAAAGCGCAGATTTGGAGTAGAGAGATGGAAGGCGGAGATTAAATCACACATCGCTCCCCACAAGTTTTAGATTTTACCTCTTAATACTTAGCCGAAACTTTTTTATCGACCGATGTGATTTGGTGGGACCCATCCAACCTTACCACATTACTAAAATTGCATGCAATCCTTCATTTTTTCCTTTTCAGACATCCTGACATATAAATTCCTGCATATCGCACTTCTGGAACCCTACCATTTACCCTCCACCGCTAACCTACAAATATTTCGATATGTGATCTGCAGGCAGTCCCACCTCCGTCCTACTACATCACTCTACCTTGCGCTTCACACTTCACGACAAATAACATTTAACCCTCATTGTGTGCATTGTAAAACTTATGATCTGCCACTTGCAGGTGTAGTCCCACCTCGGTGCCACGTCACTTACCTTCTCCCCCGCACTTTGCACTTCGCTTTTTTTAGTGTTTACCACCTCCGCTTATAGCTAAACCTTAAGTTTTGTGATCTACAGGCTATGGTCCGGTCCCATCATCTGCCACGTCACCTGCTTCCTCCCCGCGCTTTGCACTTTGCTCATTTTAGAGTTTACCTTTACTACTTCATGATAAAGAGTTGTGATTGCGATGCGGTTGGCCCCACCATAATACTCTACTCGTTGTGTTAGGTCCTCGTAATTTGTCATATTGGAAAGAAAAAATGAATATGGGTAACATCAAACCAATCTTTTGATTCCTAGGACCTAGCCTTCCTGGACTCAGAGAGGGCTCTCTCTATATTTTTGTGAAAGGTGTAACTTGATAGCTTCTAGGGTTTTGATTTTAGGCTAGTTATAAGGATTAGGGTTTGTTTGTTTGTTTGTTTGGTTAGGTAGGTTGTCAAGTAGAATAGATAGAGTAGGAGAGGTTTAGACCAGTGGGCTATGGAGTCTGCAAAGGGTCAATAAAATACAACAATAGGTCAAGGGTGCTTGGGAGGGCAAGTATAACAAGGCCAAATGGATCTTCAAGGCTTAGGTGAGTGAAGTGAACATTAAATTGTGAAAAAAGTAGGTGCAAATCGAAGTTAAGAATCCTTTGAAAAATACTACAACAAGAAGGGCCTTGAAGCTCACTCTGCATAAAGAAATAACAAAATAAAGGGCATACCATACTTCTTTTGACCAAACCCTAGCAAGCAAATATTAAGACAAGAATCCAGTAAACCCTAGAGAACAGGTAACTCCTAACTTCTCCAACTATCTACCTTCAGAGAAAGAAAACATGCAAGATAACAATAGTGATGATCAAGAAGCAGGGAACTCCTAATATTCCTTAATCATACTAAAAATATCTTCAAAGCAAACATTTAAGATAAACATAAGGGCATGGCAAATCATAAACCTCTTCAGCTAAACCTAATCAACAATACTTCGAAGTAAAGACCTCAAAAACAATGTTTAAGTGATTCCAAAGGGCAGGGCTAACCATAAACCTCTTTGGCACCGACCCCATTAAATCATTTTTGAGATTAACAAGCTGAGTGGGATTAGAGAGCAACTAATAATTCTCTAAACTAACCAAGTAGAGGAAAACATGAGAGCAGGAGAAGCAGACAAACTAATGTGCTTTTGACAACATACCTTAAGCTAAAATTTCCGTTCTAATGCAAGATAAAGGTGACACAATATGTAAAACATGAGAAAATGAAAAAAAAATGAGAAATACATAACCATTAGCCATGTTCATGAATCCTGCAAATTTCTTGTCTCATTGATATTCAGTCCAAAATCTTCACAAGGCCTCAAAGCCAAAAACTCCTTACAACTGAGAGCTTATGCTCAGTTCAAAAACTAACCAGCCAACATGAAAAATGAGGCCCTCATGAAATATTTATCATCCAAAGGAGAGTCAAAACCCTAGCTAGGGTTTTGGAGGCCATTAATTGCTCATAAATATTATTTTTGTGCAAAAATACCGTGCAAGGCCCAAGGCACAAAATATCTAATGCAATAAATGAAAAATAACTTATAGCACATAACTTTGGAGTGATTTTCCCAAAAACCCTCAAAAGATCTATTTTCCATAAATTTTTGTCTTTTGTTGACTTTTTGGCAAGGGTGCAGCATAGAGGTCCAAGGGCATAGTGCCTGCACCGGAAAAATAGGTCATCTTGCAACTAAGTTTTGAAGGCCTTCCCAATGTTGAAATGAGCCCCATGATAGCTCATTAGAAATATTGTAAAGTATAATTTCCAAAAATTCTTTTGGTTTTCAATTTTTTTTACATTTTCTTGCCCAAAAACACAATCTCCCAAGACTGATCAGGGCGCAGCGCCAACTCTGAAAATAGGGCAGAAAGGCGGTTTTTTGGGTGTTTTTGGCACTTTTGGAGTACTAGTTATGCTCCAAATGATCTGAAATTTCTTGTGGATGATGTCCTTGGCCTAAGGATTCCAAAAATTTCAAGCTTTCCTCCCATGGATGTCTCAAGAAAAAGCGCAGCGCCAGGGGCACTGCGACCTTGGCCCTCAAAAACAGTCAAAAATTCATAAGTGCAGAAATGTGCCCAAAGTTTGATTTTGTTCAGCTGATTATGTTTGGGATGCTTTGTAGGGGATGGATCAACCAAGTTCTCTTTAGCCTCCCTAGTTCCACCGTATTTTTCATAGGCCTTATTTCCCTCGCTGTTCTTTTTTCACTGATATCTGCCTTACTGATTGATTTTATGGCTCTTTGACCTGCCAGCATCCTCACTGCTCTTTGTTTTAATGCTCTCTGACCCACTGCTATCATGAATCTTGGACCTAATGCCATTTTATTCACTGATTTTTGACATAATTCCATATTGGCTCATTTCCTTGCTGCTTCCTGCATCTTTGCCCTCATCTGATCCATTGACTTGTGTGTTTTCATTATCAATGTTATCATTTCCCTTTTCACCACTGCTTTCTTCATGGCTCTTTTCTTCACTTGTTTGATTTCTCATTATTTCAGCCCCCTCGTTGCCTTTTTCCTCACTGCCACTTATATCATTACTGCCATCTTCCTCCTCTGTGCTTTATTCTTTACTATCATTAGCCTTACTGTCTTTCTCTCTTAACATTTTGACTATTCTACATTTGAAACCATAGCACTGCACATGAAACTGATATGGAGAGGGTAATGGAATGGTAGTTTGCTTGTGAATGAGATGAATGAATGAGGGTGATAAAATATCAACTTAATGAAAAACCTCTGCTGTCATTTGTTCAAACTTTTTTTTTTGACATAATTGGGCTAGATGTGAAATTGGGATGAAAGTGAGATGATGGAGTGGCAACCTTTTTGCAAGTGAAGAAACAGAGTGGTAGTTCAAGATTGTATGGATGACATACCTTAAAATAATGCAACTATCCTTGATTTACCCCTATTTTGACTGATATTTCTTCATAGGCAAATGAAAGAGGCTTTAATGCATGACATTTAGGTTATCTCCTTAGGGTCCCATTCCTTTAATCAAATGATAACAAAAACTTGGAGAGGAGGTGATGTCTTATACTTACCCCTTAAATATGCTTAAAAAAAACCATTGGAGGTGGCTTGGGGGTTTTTTTGAGCTGATTTGATGGTTTTCAGGTGTAGAGGCCCTCCTGGCCAAACGCACAGCGCCCAGGTCACGGGTGAGTCGGGTTGGGAAAAGGCACAGCGCCTTGTGCCAGGTGCGTAGCACCAAAGTCTTTTTGCTGGGCCTATCGGGTCGATAGGGAAACACACAGCGCGTTGCTAGGTGCGCAGCACCGAAGAAATTTTCATGGGAAATTTCGCCAGGGGCACAACGTGTGACTCCAAGCGTGCAACGCCGGGTAAACTTTCCCGAATTTGACTCAGAAAATTCACAATTTTCTCTCCTGGAATTTTCCAACTTTTTGCAAGTGAATAATGAGTTAGGTGAAGTGTTATATATGTTTTTATAGCCTTTGAACTTTGATTTAATCATGAGACCCACTTTTATAATGTTTTTCAAGATCACTTCTGTTTTCTCCTTTCTCACTAATATTCCTTTGACTTTTGCTTGCAGGTGACATGAAAAACTTTAAGTGACTTTTCCTTTTTCTCCTTGAGAGTTTACATGCTCATTTTATGTTTTCTTTGGAAGGTTGCACACACTAGTATTCTTCAAATTTTCCTGTGTTTTTTCATCACATTATTCCACTTGTATTTCTTACCTTGTCTTACTGACCCTTTTACACTGTTTTCTCTATAGGTGTCTACAGTGATTAATTTTGACCCTCTTTTGGTCCTTGAGGCATGAAAGTTAATTTTGACACTTTGGTGATTTAGCCATACATCTGTTTCTTCAAATTGATGTGAAATCCCCTTTATGAAGCTCAACTTAACCCTTTCACCTTTTTTACAAACCCTTTTCACTGTTTGTATGCAAGTTGATAAGATGATGAACTTGACCTTCTTTAATCTTGGAGGCTTGAGATGTTTTCTTTTGACACCTTTAAGAGTGAAACATAAGACAACACCTTCACAACACCCCTTTGCCAATACCATGGGATTCAAAAAATTCCTTTCACCTTTTTTTAGGAATATTGCTTCTGTGATCCATAAATTGTGAAAAAATATATTTCGGTAAAAATCACATCCAAATAAATTTGGTCGACGCGTTTCGAACCAGCCAGTGTGGTTCATCATCAGGACTTGATGAAAAATCTGATCAGGAGACCCAATTAAATAGATATGAGAAGCTCCAACTAGCCGTTGAAAAATAACGGCTAGTTAGACTAAATCAAAGTCATAGAAATAAAAAGTCAAAAAATATATATAAAAAGATTAAAGTTTATAACATGAAAATTATTTATTATTATTTTTAATTTTAATTTCTATTTTTATTTTTATTTAATATACAATAGGAATTATTTAAATTATTCTATAAAATTAAATAAATATAGGATTATTTCCATTAATAAAATAGTTAAAATATTTATTTTGTTTAATTTTTCCACTTCTGATTTGCAGGTGCCTAAAAACATTGATTTTACCTTTCTCAGTGATCCTCTTTACATCCTTACTCTTTGAGGCAGTGAGGTATTTTACCTTGGAAAAATTTGGATGCTTGCACAGCAACAGCTTAACAATCTTCCTTTACTTGCACCATGGAGCTCAAACTATCTTTTGACCATTTTTGGCATGACAAGCTCCTTTTTTACAATTTTGGGATCTGATCACAATGGCATCTTCAGAATCTTTCTTTGTTGTCATCATGGGTTTCAAACCATGGTTTCACCTTCTTTGAACACTCTCCCAAAACCCTAGGTCTCTGGAATTATTGAGAACAATTATCAGTGTTGTCTTCTAAGTTCTCTATGGCCCTTTCAAGTTCATTCATTTATGTCTAGTTCACCTCACATTTTTCCCTTTTTCATCTATAATTTCTAAAAAAATTCCTTCATGTTTGGTTTCTTGGTGTACCTCCTCCATGGCCATTTCTGCCATTTGTTTCACTGTTTGGCACTTGTTGGCCCAATCAAGCTCAAAAATATTGATTCTCCTTAAGACTAAGTGCTTCCTATCTTCCTTGCTGCAAGATGTTTTCCTTTAGGAATATACCATTTACCTTATCAATTTCCTTTACTGATTGACCTCTTGACACTCCTGCAGAAGTGCCAAGTACATTTACCTTTAGTAGAACTTGAATTTGACAAGGTAGTATTCTTTTAAGACTTTCAGATATTTTCTTGAATAACCATGTCTCAACATTTAAGATATCTAAACCATATTTTAACAAAGAAAAAAAGTCTCTAACAAACCAATGATTGACCTTGGACCACATGATAACCCTAATTTGACCTAGTGGGAGGATCCTTTGACCTGCTCTTTGACTAGAATTTGGTTTGGGGTCTTCAAGTGTAAAAACAAAGTATTGACAAAGTGTTGTATTGAAGATCCAAAATCCAATGTACTTGATTGATCTAAATAGCCTACAGAGATAGTTTTGAGACCATCAACGCTTGAGGAACCTGGTGAACACGGGAAGGAATAGGCTGATTTTTCCATCCTAGATGGAAAGTGGAGTGATGGGCAAGGAAAAAAAAATAGAGTGATGAGGTTATAGGTATGAAAAAGGATGGAGATGGATGACACAAGCCCATAAAGAGTTTTTTAGGAGTGGCAAGGTGACCATGAAATGGAAAAATGGTAGAATAGTGAAAAAATTTGCATAAGGATAATGAAGGCAGTGAGATTTCTAAAACTCACAATATTCAGGGAATTTTGTTTTTAGAAAACTTGAACCAATATTTAGTCATCTACATATAGTAAAAATTACATATGCCTAACACGCCGCGACTATGCCATTCCTTTGTTATCGTTCCCATTCCATTGCTCTACACCATTTCCTTCTCCTCATCTCCCTCCACCTTTGCTCCATCTCCGATCACCCCCTCCTCATATAACGGTCCTTATTTCATTTTCCACTCCCCGCAACTTTTGAACTTTAACCATGGTGGGGTCACGTGAAATGGGCGATGTTCTGATGCCACCCCTCCACATGTCGTCCTCTCGTCATTTCACACCCCCCTACTCCGATACCGCTCACCACTTGAGACCCTCTCCGAAATTCAGTTCCCATTTTGCAATTCAAAAACACCACATGGGATTTTGAGGCTAAACATTGCAGTTATGGTTTATACGGTCTGCTCAGGAGATATCCACTAAAGAACCAAGGGCGCACAGTACTACAAGACTCTTCATTATGTATTAAGTGGAAATCACCAGACTGAAGGAGTGGAGGTTTGTAAGCAATAAATGGAATCGTAAAATGACAGTCAGCCTGTCCACCTACGACCTCTCCTCGCCATACCGTCTAGAAGGCTTCCATTATTGGCATGAATGGGTGACCATGTCCTTTCTGTTTTCGGTTTAATCTTGAAGATTTTGCTGGTGAAATCTCAATTTCACCCCATTCATGTTTTAATTCTATTGGTACATAAGTAATTTCTCAATGTACGCTCTGCAAGTTAGGTAGGATGTTTTTATTTCATAGATATGGGTCGATCAAAAATGATTCAGTACCCTGTACCGTCAAGGAGAACTCTATATATAGTAAGTTCTAAGATGAAAGTAGGGTACTTCTGTAATTTGGAAGAATTTGGCTATAGTTTTGTATGATTGTGCTCCTTGTGCCCTGAGATACACATTTGGGAGATTTGTTTAAAATTAATATGATACAGAGTTGTTATTTGGATTCCAGATGGAGCAATGAGTAGTATGTATATGTTTCCTTCTGTTATCAGTAGTCTCCTTTTTACGTGTAATAATTTTTCATGCTATGCTACTTTGATTGGTCCGTGTAATGTAGTTGTTGGTAGTCTGCAATTTGATTCATGAATTCGTGTTTGCATAACGCTCATGTATTAAGCTTGTTGCACTCCCTTAATTCATGCCCCACGAACCTTTGTTGTTGCCCATATCTCATTCATATCTGCTTCCTCTGAGGTTACAGGGGATAGATTCTTAAATCTCTTAAGCCTGTCTCTTGTGGGTTCCTTCTCCTTTCTTCCTCAATGCCTCTGCACATTTTAAAGCTTATGCTCATTGTTTTATACTTGGCCCATCTAAAAGCCATCAACCTCAAAGCCTCCTAAGCTCTCTCATCATTTGGGGAATTCACATGAAGCAGGCTCAAATGGTATTCTCCATTCTCAAACCACCAAATTCATTATTCTCATGACCCCTATTCTATCATAGGTATTTATACAATTGTCCACTTTTAACCTCTGATTTTAAGTATCCTAGGCACTGGTCTTTTGCAACTCAATTTTGTTTCTAGGAGGTACAACACCTCACACCATTTGGAGTGTGAGCCCCATCCGAAATATAGACCTAGTTTCCAAGTATTCTTATATGTTTTCCTTGGCTCTAACTTCCAGCAAGATAGGAACGCATGGTGGCCTCAAAAAGCAAGAAAGTGTGCTTGCTGAGTGTTTAGTTTTAGGTGTGTCAAATTTCTTCTACTTCAGAGGGAAAGAGTAAATTAAGCCTTTAAGAGAGAGGTCATAGTACCACCCAAGAAGAGACACATGAAAAAAATAGGGATCCATCTAACATCCATCGGAATAGACCCCAAAATATGTGGTGGTATTTACAACCAATCAATGAGATAGATCTATCTAGCATCCTACGGAATGGTCCACAAAGATGGGAAAACAATAACAACCATTACAACACATTGTTAATAATATAAGTACTAAAATTACCAAAATATTTCAACTACTTTAGCACAGATGAAGGAAAACATGAAATACAAACATTTGAATAATAGTCTTATAAATATTCATAATCCATGCATGAATAACATGTCAGCCATGAAGACTTATGTTATTAATTAAAAGTACCAAGAAAAATGTATACAATGAGCACCACTAGCTCTAATAGTGGAGTGTTGGAGCCACTCCTTTCTCCTCAAAATAACTAGTTTGTCTCTCTAATTCCTTGTGAGAGGAGCCAAGGTGAAAATTCCTTTGCTCATACAATGAGGGTGTATATATAACAAAGACGTGATGATTCGCCTTCCTTGTGACTCTTTGACTACCCTCATGAATTTTTGACTTCCTATGACTTTTTGACCTTACATGACTCTTCATATTTTGAGTGTGTCCTTTGGACTTCCACTTGACAATACATTTCGAATAGGCAACTAATGATGTGGCATAAGATGACTTGTGATAGGACATGACATGGCATTGATGACAGGAACTGCGTGATGATGTGATAGTGTCAATTTTTCCTTCCTAATGCTTCTTTATTTGTGTCTTCTTTAAAAGATGGTACATGTTGTTGAGATTGCAACAAGATGATGAGCTTAGTGAAAATATTCGCCTTCACTAAGTGGGCCCACAGGCTATTTTTGGCACAAGTCTATTTTTAGACATGTCGATCATATTATATGAGTTGCAGAATGCTATTTGTGGATGGTTGGTCAAGTTGGAAAAATAGATGGACTTATATTTTTATACATATTGGGCGGAATCTATTTTTAGATTGCTAGTCTAACAATAGATATGTCCAATATTATTAGCTCTTAATAATATTTGGACTATAAACATTAACTTATTTTCTTGGAGCACTTCAGTTAAGTGCACAGATGTGGCACAGGAGCTGACAGAAGGAATTACGCTATTCCTGAGGGTTAAGTGGAGCTATTGCATGGAGACTTTAGTTAGAACTCATGTGACAGAGTTTGGTGGAGTTATAGAAGTAGTTGGTGGAGTTGTGTTCAGTTTAACTCGGTTAGACACATTTGAGCTAGTTGTATCTAGTTTAAATGATCGATACACTAGTGAGAGTGGTGTGAATTAATTAATAATTAATTCACCAAATATTAACTCATTAATCAACTAAAGAATACATCAGTTAAATACAGTGCATGGATAGCTTCAGTGGAGACCATTGGATAGATAGGTGAAAGGGCAAGTTGACTATCAGTTGTGACTATAGTGATGCATTGATTGCATCCAACACATAGTAGAGTTTCCAATGAGGATTGCATGAGAAAGGTTAGATAAATTCGATTTCATTCAGAGCCATTCTTCAGTAGGGATTGCGCAGTAGAGGCAGGCTAGCAGGTGGTCGATATTGGTGCATGGATTTGCTAGATCAAGACCTGATTAGTGTCTAGTGATTGTATTGTACTCAGAGCTTGTGAGAAGATTTGTATGAGGATTGTTACATGATCTCTATAACATATATTTTATACATATATTTGTGGTTTTTAGCTTCAGCCTTTCCCATTAAAACACTGTGTTCATATCTGTGAATTTTTATGGTTTCAATGCGTGCATGCAATTGATTTAATTTCCACATATGATGATCAATAGTAGAAGAGATTCTTTATTGTGCATGAAGTTAAAATAGTGTGTGATCAAGAGAATCTTGGATGTATAGCTCATTAGTTATATAATTTCTACATGGTATCAGAGCTATATTGATCATTGGAGCAATTGCAAATCATTGAAGCGGTTGAGTTTTGTGTTGGTGGAATTCGAATTTGCAGCAGTGTTTTCTTGGTGTCAAAGTTGAGATGTCTTTCAATGGATTGCGATTGGAGTATGCCCTTGAGGGTAGATTGAATTATATTGCATGGAAGGATAGGATGGAGGCAGTGCTGGAGGATAATGGGTTGAAGGAGTTCATTGATGCAAAAATTCCAAAACCTGCTTCTAGCGATGTTGCCGCACTTGACGCATGGAAAAAGAAGACAACAAAATGTTGAAGGATTCTATTGGAAGGTGTGAAGGATCACATAGAGTCCAGCCTTCATGGTAAAGCTTCTCCATTATTGATGTGGAAAGCTTTGAGAGACTTGTTCCAAAGCAAGAGTGACCAGAGGAAGTTAGCGCTCAAGGATAAACTCAGGAAAATAAAAATGGAGAAGGGAAAACGTATACCCAAGTACCTCATCAAGTTTGTCTAGTGCAAGGATAAGCTGGGAAGTGTGGGGGTTACTGTAGATGAAGAGGACTTGGTGATATTGGCTCTCCTTGGGCTTCCGAAGAGTTGGAATTCCTATTAGGACTCTGTCAATGGTCGGGAGAAACTGTCGGGATGGTAGCGACTTGTTGTGGCCAGCAACAACCCCCCTTCTTATTTAGTATTAGTAATAATACTAAATAAGTGGGGACCCTTAGTCAAAAAATCCAAAAAAAATTAATTAGTGTTTGTTTCCTTTCTCAAATAAAACTTACTATTATAACTTAGGGAAATTCCTTTGAAAATATTTAAAAGTAAACCTAATTTTATGATATATCAAAGTATAATCCTTCTTTGAATAGAAATACCGCATCCATCACAAAAAAGTGGATATCATTTTATCAAAGCATAATCTTTTAAAATTTCGATTCCGCGATATTGCGATGGCGCGATCCCAAATAACTAGACATTAAAGTATCTATCTCAAATCGCATATCGCAAAAAAGTTGTTTAATAAGTTACATTTTGTGAAATTGCAATTTCACGATTTTGCGATATTGCGATTTCGCGATGATATTAGACTGCAATTTGTGGATTTTGCGATTTGCGATTTGCGATGATTGTGATCTACGATATTGCGATTTTGGCGACATTGCACAACAAATCGCAGATCGCATTATCGCAGATTCTTCTAGCGCGGTGTCCAAAGTAAATCTTTTCATAAATAAATATCTATTATGCGCTTTTATGTAAAAATTAATGAATGGATTGTTAATCATTGATGGAAAGGATTTTGTTTTGATTGAAAGGTTGTTTCACGTTTTTATCTGCCTTCAGCATTTAAAACTATCATGTCCCCTTTCTCATCTCATTACTCTATAACTTAGTGCATTAACCATGATGAAGAGACGAAAGACTATAAAGTATTCACAGGCATTATAGGTAATACAGGTATTCAAGTCTGCAGAAAGCAAAGATGGCTTCCCTGTATGCGGATACTGCTTGCAATAAGGACGCCGGTATCACTACCTGGGAGGGCATGCATAATCTGCTCAAGGAAGAGAATCCCAGGGTAATGGAAGTCGTGGCTACTGCTGGATCAAGTAATTCCTCTGAAGCATCTCTTACAGAATTGGATTGTTCATTCCTTCACAAAATAGCAGCAAGACCAAGAATTCTTCCGTATACGGATATGATAAAATGGGTGCTGGATAACACCGATATTTCGGACAGAAAATTTAGAACTCCAGGACAAGAACTCATTAGGTCATTCACTACAGAAGATTTAAGGCTTATGTATCACTTACCGGAACCTCAGGCAACCTACAACAAACAATTTATGGAGAAATTCACCAGAGAAAATGCAAATTTGGTGGAATGCACCAAGGAATGGACCAAGAGAGAGGAACCATTGAAGAAAAAAAAACACGGTATGTACAATACTGGTTCACTCACCTCTCCATATTTTTTTGCTGCTACTATGTTATGCAGGCTTTTTGGAAAGCCTGAAATAAATATGGTCTTGCCTGAATGGCTCCCTTTTTTGAATGCTGCTGTTAACGCTACAACTGTAGACTGGGCCAAAATCTTGTCTGATAATTTAGCCACTGCCATTTTTAGTTACCGGTCCAAATGGACTATTTCCCAGAGGATTTATCCTCCATTTTATCTATCTTCCTATGTTATGGATTCAATTTTTTTTGTTTATAAATTCCCTTTAATGGGTTGGCAATGGACAATTCATGATCCCTTGCCTATTCATGTCTATCACAAAGAGTTGTGGGAATCAAATTTTGTTCCTCATTTCTACAAAAATTTCCCATGGCATAATGCTTCCTCTGTACAGAATATTGTATAATAAGGATGCTCCAAGGTTATCCCCAGAAGCAGAAGTCGACATCCTCCCTGTCGCAAGATGGTTTGGAGAAGAGTTGTTTACTTATTTGAGGGTTTTTGGAAGCTCTGATTCCCCCCATGTGTTACCCCTGTATGTTCCAGATAAACTTGTAGCTCGGGAGATTGCTTATCAAACCTGTGGTGAAGGAGGTTTGACAAAGGAATTAAAGGAAAAGAAGAAGGGCATTTGGCCACAATTTCCCGTAGCCTGTGGAGAATTTTCATTGTTTGATGTTGGTCACACATTCAAAGAGGTAAGCAATATTACATGCTTACAACTGTTCAAGTTTTCGAGAAGGTTATTTGATCCAATGGATGTTGTTAAAAATTTCACCACTGCAATCAAAGTAAGAGTGTTTGTTGGAGAAGAAGATCCTTTTGATGATATGTTTCAAACAAAATGTTCATTTAAAGAAGTTTTGTATTTAGCTCAAACACAGTTATCCCCAGAAGATTTTCAGGAATTTAAAGTTTACAGAGAGAGAAGACTAACTACTGTCCCTTTGGAAAATTTACGCTTGGAACCTACAAAGGAACCTACTCCTAGTGTCAGTCTTAGTGGTTGCTCAAATACAGAAAAGTCTAAGTCGAAGTCTGACAAAGAGACTTCTGAGCATTCTAAAAATATTGATAATGATGAAAGCTCAATGAAGGATACAGCTCAATCTAAAGAGCTTTCACAACAACAGAATTTTTCCACTCCACAGTTGAATCTTCCATCTCTCAATGTACAGCAACCGACAGTCAGGACTGAATTGGAAAAAGAATGGGAAACTTTTAATCAATTGATTAATGTAGAAGGATAGAATATACAGACCCCTGTATAGACAAAAAAAGTTTTGAGCATGGGAATAGGTGGCACCATCACAGAAACCGAGCATATACCTATCACTCCCTCTTCTGAAATTGTACTCAATATAGAGGAAATTCCTCCTCTAGACGTATTCTACAGCCCGCAGTATAAAGCAGAACAATTGGATGTCTTATGGAAGGATCCTACTACGGATCCGACTGACAATCTTGCCAAACTATCTCATATTACAGGAGCTTATGCCTCAGCAACTATTGATAAAGCATCTGAGGTAAAGTTATTATTAAATGAAAAAGAAGATCAGATACAAGCTCTGCAACAACAATTGCAACAAGCCTGTGCTAACAGTGAAGCACAAATAAAACTTGAAGAGTTACGGCAAGAGCTTCAAAAGATGCAAATTGATTATCAGAAAAGTTTGGCAGATAAAGAGAAACAAATACAGATTATCCAAGAAAATCACAAAGACGACCCTAAGCTTCCAGAGTTTATTATAGAGTCTGTTTCCTTGAACAAACAACTACTGCAGCAGCAAGACATGTTATGCCAGAAAATCTCGCAATACAACTCTTTTTGTCAAGAAAGTGATAAAATCACTAATCATGTCGTAGAATTACGACATGATTATGATTTAACTAATGAAAGAGTGACTAATTATATGGCATGGCAAAAGACAGAGGAAGGAAGAAGAGCAGGAGCACCGATCATCAAGGATAGTCATAAGGAACTGCTTTTCAACAATTGGGATGTACAGCTCAGAGAAGCAGAAAAAGCAGCAGAGGAAGCAGCTACATCAGCAACAAATATTACTGATTGTGTGAATGAAAATTTTCACAAAGTTAATTTGATTTCAGAGATTACTTCGGGACACCTTCTGCAAGCACAGCAATTACAAACAGAATGGAGGCAAAAGGCTGATGAAAAGGCAAAGTCAATTCAAGAACTGACAAGATTAAACTGGGATTCTTACTGGACATATCTAGTAAAACCCCACAGTCAATGCAGTTCACTTAATTGCATCATTAATTCTACTGAGAAAATTGCTCCTACACTTGCTGATTCTGTCTTTTCAGGGCAGTTTAAATCTGAAGTTGGCAAACCGCCTCTTCTCAAAGCAATGTTGGATGCTTGCAAGATCAAACATCAAATTCATAAGTAGATAGTTGATAGTATTTATTTTTAGATTTAGTTTTAGTTTTACTATATTTTTGCCTAGGAAAAGGACGGTCATTTAAACCAAATCCTAAATTTTTGTAATAAACTATTTTTAAATTTTAGTTATTAGTATTTAAACCCTTCTCATGCATTTAGAGAAGGGTCCTGAAATTTGTCAAAAACTTATCCTCAGAACATGCACTTCTGCACCCTCAGAGGAGGTTTTGATGAATGAATGGAACGAGATTTATTGATATCTGTGTCTAATATATGTTACTGATGTTGCATTTCTGTACTCTTGATAGATGTTGGATTAAGAAAGAGATAAATCATTATTGCTTCTAGCTCATGAGTAGAACCAGTTATAAATGGTATTTCTATCTCTTAACTGTTTCTGTTTCTGTGATAAAAGCAATATTTATGCTTAGTTGTTTATATGTTAATGTTTGAATATCTGAGTTATCATTTGGCATTTTTGTACGGTGATAATTATTTATTTGTACTTTATATATGAATAGCTTAATATGCGATATGTTTTCCACAACTGTTTCATCTAACTTTTTATGTGAAATAGTTTATCTTTATTGAATTCTCTTCTCATAATAATTGAATGATCTTTATTATCAATTGTTATCTGAAATCCTTTTAGATCGCATATATTGAAAGATTACATACCGGGTTAGTTTAGAATTAGATATTTCTTAGAATACAGTTTACATATGAATAGATTAGAAATAGATTAAAAGCATTTTACTTAGGAATTTTAGAAAAGAAATATCAAATCTCAAACACACACACACATATTGGGAAACTGGTCCCATTATCCCAAGTCGGACCCACTACACCAAACGGAAAAGGAACTGCTAACCAAGGTCCGGACCGGGTGGGTATCCCCCTTGTTGTCGACCCGATTTTCGGGGCTTCAACATATTTGGCGCTAGAAGGAGGGCCTCAAACTATGAATGGAAAGTGAATCTAAATATAAAAACCATTCTGAGAGTAACTCACCCTCACCATCTTCCCCGACTTCTCCATCTTACTCAGAAATTTTAAATCTAGAACCAGAAGTCGAAAGAAGAACAGACACTGCCACCAACCCCGACTTTTCAGAAGAATCTGCTATTGAACCTCCTGAAGTCGAATCTTTGATTCATAAACTTCAGCTATTTTCAATATCACCTCAAATATCTGATAAATCTCAAGGCAGTGTGACTTCGCAATATTATCCTACTCATCCTCTCACTAGATCACAGAGTGAAAAGCTTGGCATTCAGCCAACTGAGTTACCTCTACCTACAAGAAAAAGAGCTAGGAAATCACCCAAAGGGTCTGATAGTGAGACTCTTTCATCATCATCATCCATCTCAAACACTTCATCGCGAAGTCAACCACCCACTCCTCCACTTCAGATTATTGTCCATCAGTCCACTCAATCTTCCACATCTCCTTCTCAAAACATAATATCTTCATCTTCACAGTCACAAATATCATCATCTTCAATTTCACCTGTTAGTAGTTCAGTGATGGCCCAAATTCCATGGAATAATCCAGGGGCAGTCTTAATGCCTGCACCCTTGAGTCAAGTACCGGCCCATCCTGAAAAATGGCTACCTAAGTTTAATCCTGAAGCAGGCATGCTAGCAGAAGAACATATCAATAACTTTATGTTATCCATAAATCTCAATGGAGTTGTTAATGAAGATGCTGTTGTCCGACTTTTTTCTTATACCCTACAAGGAGCAACTGGATCACGGTATTTTTCATTACCATATAGATCTATTACTAATTGGGATATCTTTCAAGATCGATTTTTTACTAAATTTGGTGATGAAAGATCTACAGCAACATTGATCAATGATTTGTCTAATCTTAGAGCTGATTCAAAAGAACTTGTCAAGGATTTCAATTCTCGTTTCAATAAATTGTTAAACAAAATTCCTACTGCTTCCAAACCAAGCGAAGAAGTGCGAAGTGAATGGTACATTTCTGCTTTGCCATCAAACATAGAAATCTTTGTTGATAGGGCTATTAAACAACTTTAGCAGACAATATGAAAGAAGCAATAGCAGTAGAGAAACGAATCATTGCTTTAGAAAAGAAAAATGCAATAGAAGAACGAAAATCCAAGAAGGTCACTTTTAAGAACGATCCCAAGAAAAAACAACCAAAAGATCCATTTGATTTAGAAGGATTGCAGAAAGTTTTGAAAACCATGTCCAATGAAATGGTTGATATCAAGAAACAAGTAGCAGAAACCTCTTCTAAAAAGTATTTCAAGCCTTTTAGAAGGAATCCTTCAACTGATCAAAAGCCACCAAATGCTATTACAAATGCTGAGTCAGAAGAAGAAGAAGAAGAAGAGACTGTTACTGAAGAAACTATTGATGAAGAAGAGGTGGTAGAAGTACAAGGCATGTGGGATTTCATCCCCCCAGATGAGGAAGACCAAGAAGCATCCCCAGTTAGCACTAGAAATAGAAATCAACTTGATCCTCCTCAAACTACTCCTAAACCAAAGAGTGCAAGCTCATTGGCTAAGGATAAAGTCGCACCCAAGAAAACAACATCCAAAGCAATTCAAACTAGCCTAGTCCAAATAGATTCATCAATTCCATCAAGAACATTGATTGTTCCGGATGAAATGGAATACAACATTATAGAAGATATGAAGAAGACTAGGGCAAACATCACTTTTTATGAATTGAGCAAGTTAAAACATCAGCAAAAAGTACTTTTGAAAGAATTACATGCTGTACCAGAAAAACCTTTGCCTGATCCTGTAATTTCTCAAGCTTCTAATGATATGGGAAGACCTCCAACTAATTCAATCAGTAAAGTTGATCTTGAAAATATCGCTTTAATTGGAGGAAGGTCGAGATCTCATACTCCTCCATTTCTTCTTACTTACGAAGTTTTTAATAAAAATTTGCATAACTGTTTAGTGGATTCTGGAGCTTCATCTAATATTCTACCAAAATCAGTATGTGAAAAATTGAACGTTCAGCCACAAAAATCTGTTGTGCACATAGTTTAGTTAGATCGATCGCAAGTTGAAGTGATTGGCGAATTAAACCAAGTTACCATAAGGCTGTCATCAAATCCAAAGGTATGTCAAGTCATTGATATTTTAGTTGCATATATTCCAGAATTTTATGGCTTAATTCTTAGCAGAGATTGGTCTGAAAAACTTCATGGATACTTTGCAACTGATTGGTCGCACATGTGGCTTCCTTATAATGGTAAACCAAATCAGATAAAGGTTGAGCGAGAAAAACATCAGAAATACATAGTAACAAAATTGGAAGGAGAGAATGAACCAGTTGCATACAGCATTAATATCATTGGCAATTACTCAGTTGATTCTTTTTTAGGAAATTTCAATGCTCATACTTCACCTTATTTAGAACATTCTGTTTTATCTCAAATAGAAAAAATTTCTCAAACAGACAGTTCTAAATGTATTAATTTTGTAGATACTCCTGTAAATAAATCTTTATTTTGGAAATTATTTTTTGATGGTTCTAAGTCTAATGAAGGAGCAGGAGCGGGATGCGTGTTGGTTAGTCCAGAGGGAAACAAGATTATGCTAACCTGCGGACTTGAGTTTGAATGTACCAATAATACCGCAGAATACGAGGCTTTAGTCCAAGGGTTATATAAAGCAATCGGATTGGATATCAAATAAATGCAAGTTTTCGGAGATTCAGAAATTGTAATTAAACAGGTATGCAATACTATACATTGTTTATCAGGTCATTTAAAACATTATCAATCTTTAGTTCAAGATCTGACTGAAAATTTTATAGCATTCAATATTTCACCAATTCCTAGAATCCAGAATGCTAGTGCAGACCTATTATCCAATGTAGCCTCTAAGCTTATTCCTGCAGAAGACTTTAGTCCTGATCGATTTTCAATTGAATTAATTTTTAGACCTTCGATTCCTGATAATGTTACCAATTGGAGAATTTTCAACGACGATCCTGATATTGTAAGCTTCCTCACATCTGAAGGATCTTATACCAATCAAATAATCGATGAAGACCAGCATGACAAACAATTACAACATGATAGCACTAATAATGCTATTCCAAAGTCAATAGTCAAGTTAGAATACCTTTATGATTTGAAAGACCGATTTAAAAGATCTACCAATTCAAAATTACAAAGTTCAACTTTGAATTATGAATTAGTAAATCTAGGAACTGATACCAAACCACAGAATATCAACCTAGGCCTTGGTCTAACTCCTGAAGAAAAATCAGCATATGTGTATCTTTTGAAACAATAGAAAAGTGTCTTTGCTTGGAACTACGATGAACTCAAAACTTATGACACTTCTATCATCCAACATACTATCCCAATGATGAACGATGAGAAACTTGTACAACAAAATCTCAGGAAAATCCATCCCAATCTAGAAAATCAAATCAAATCTGAACTCAATAAGTTATTGAAAGCCAAAATTATTTTTCCTGTTCGACATTCTAAATGGGTTTCCAATATGGTTCCTGTTAGAAATAAAAACGGAGATATTAGAATTTGCATTGACTTTCGAAATCTTAATAAAGCCTACCAAAAAGATAATTTTCCTTTGCCTCCCATGGAGCAAATATTACAGGCAGTTGGAGGGTCAGAATTAATGTCTTTATTAGACAGTTTCTCTAGCTACAACCAAGTGTTAGTTCATCCAGATGATCAATTGAAAACTACATTTAGAACCAAATGGGGCACTTATGCATATCAAAGGATGCCTTTTGGTCTGATCAATGCTGGTGCTACATTTCAAAGAGCCATGGACATCACTTTCAAGGGATTAGTTAACAAATCAGTAGTAATTTACTTGGATGATATAACTGTATATTCCAAAAAACGAAGCAATCATCTTAGAGATTTGAAGCAGATCTTCCAACATTGTCAAAGGTATGGAATTTCACTTAACCCGAAAAAATCCTTTTTCGCATTAAGTGAAGGAAAACTTCTTGGATTCATAGTGTCAAAATCTGGAATTCACATTGATCCTGATAGAATCAAGGAGATTTCTGAAATATCCTTACCTCACAACAAGAAAGCTATGCAATCTTTCCTTGGCTAAATTAATTTTGTAAAGAGATTTGTACCAGATTTTTCAAGAATTGTATCTCCTTTACAAACAATGATTAAAAAGAATTCAAACTTCAAGTGGGGCCAATATGAATATGAGGCATTCAATCTGATTAAACAAGCAATCATTAATGCTCCTTCTTTAGCAACTCCAAATTTTCCCGATCCTTTTATTTTGTACACATTTTCCTCTGATAAATCTTACGCTGCAATTCTCACTCAAGCAAATCAAGACAAAGAAGAAGCCCCAATTGCTTTCTTCAGTTCAAATTTACAGGGAGATGAGTTGAATTACTCAGATGTGGAGAAACAAGCTTACACTGTTTTCAAAGCAATTAAATATTTCAGACCTTTTTTGCTTAAAACCCATACAAAAATCATTGTACTGTTTCCAGCGGTAAGAAATCTTTTAGTTCAAAAAGATGTGGGTGAGAAAAGAGCTAATTGGATTATTGCCTTACAAGAATATGATGTTGAGATCAAACCAGCAAATATTGTTAGAGGTCAAGGCTTTTACAAAATACTAGCTGGAGCATCACAGATTTCTGAGAAATCATCTGAAGAGATACAAACGTATGAGGTAAGGCTAAACGATGTTGAATCATTATATGCTGATATCACTTTTTATCTGAAGAATGGATATGCTCCTCCAAATCTTGATCATACCAAGAAAAGAGCCTTGAGGTTGAAGGCTAAACAATATCAGCTTGTAAACGATGTTCTTTTTAAAATGAATTACGATTCTATTCTTCTTAGATGTTTGGAGAAATCTAAAGCTGATAAAGTCTTGCAGGAACTTCACGATGGGCCAGCAGGTGGACATTATGCTGGAGATGCTACTGCACATAAAATTCTTCGCGCAGGCTATTACTGGCCCACTTTATTCAAAGATTTCCATAGCTATGTAAGAAGATGCCAAGTTTGTCAAATCGCAGCTGGAAGACAAAAAAAACCATCATTTCCATTACAACCAGTAAACATTGAACAACCTTTTGATCAATGGGGATTGGACATAATAGGTGAGATCGTTCCTCACTCTTCTAAGCAACATAGGTATATCATTACTGCAACTGATTATTTTACGAAATGGGTAGAAGCATTCCCTCTCAAGACTGCCAATGCTGAGCATATCATAGAATTCATAGATTAGTTCATAATCACCAAGTTTGGTTTACCTTCTGCTTTAGTATTTGACAATGCATCATATTTTTCTGGTAATGATATGACTGAATTTTCACTCAAGAGAGGTTTTAAACTTAAATACTCTGCCAACTATTATCCACATGGAAATGGGTTAGCTGAATCCACAAATAAAAACTTAATCAGAATCATTAAGCGAACCATTGATCAAAATCATAAAAATTGGCATAAGTCCTTAATATATGCTTTATGGGCAGATCGAATAACACAGAAGGCTTCTATTGGTACTTCTCCCTTTAATTTAGTTTATGGGAAAGAAGTAGTTCTTCCAACTCATTTAGCAATTCCTTCTTTGGCCTTAGTTCAATATATTGATGAAGTACCAACTTCTTCCTTACAACTAAGACAAATGGAAATAATTAAGTTAGAAGAACAATGAGAAAAAGCCAAAATAACTCATGCTCATCATCAAGCATTAGTAAAAACTTCTTTTGATTCAAACATGATAACCAGAAAAGACTTTCGGGTTGGAGATCTTGTTTTAAAATGGGACAAGGCTCATGAAGAAAAAGGAAAACATACGAAATTTCAACGAATGTGGCTTGGTCCTTTTCAAATTGCAGAAATCATAGGTCTGTCTACTTTTTTGTTACAGGATTTAACAGTCAAAAGAGAATCTTTACCTGTTAATGGACAAATTCTCAAAAAAAAATTCCATAGGAGATCATTCTTCTATTTTGTATATTAGTTTTCTTTATTGTCAAAATAAAACGAGTTGTTAATGGTTACATTTGGAATTTACAAAGAAGATATAAATTCTCTGTTTAGATTTCGTTTCTTCAATTTTATAAATAGAATTCTTGTCAGAATATTGATCATTATTATTCAAAGATACAATTAAAAACTTTAGTCTTGAAATGATACTAGTTTCAACTTTGAAGACTTTGATGAAAGGAAACTTTTAGTGAAAGATTGTTTTATATCAGTTCAATAAAAGGTATCAATAGCAAAACAAAGTTTCTCTATAGAAAATTTCCTTCCAAAAAACTCTACTATTGTCGTCCAGAGCTATCTTAAGGAAACAATGATATCCTCCCCGCTTAGAAAATTACAATGTTCAAAGAATTATCCAATGATACACTTTTAACTTAAAGAGTAAGAGGTCTCATCACAAGCCGACTTATCATGATCATAGATATTATAGCTTGCTGACTTTGCCAATACTGCATACCATAACAGGGTAATGACTCAAGATTTTTGCAATCAAAAGACAAGGGGTCTCATCACGAGCCAGCTTGTTCAGCAAAGTTATAAATCAAGTGAATGGCATTGTCATGAGTTGGCTACCAAACCAAGACATTGTTCTTTAAGAATAAAAAAGAAAAGCAAAAACAAGTGTGAATATGGATTTCTCTTTGAAAATTTTATATTTCTCTAAGTAGGATGCAGGATCATTGCTGGGTAACAGGTAACCCTGTCGAGGCTAGAAATGCTTGCTAGCAGCAGTGGCTCTACCTACGACAAATGAGCATATTTAAAGCTGATTTATAGAGAATTCTTTGTTTTTATCTTTTTAAACCAAGTAATGACTGATGTAAATACAAGGACTAGCTTGAGGAAGTAAATAATCAAAAGTTGAATATAGAAGAAATGAAATATCATTTATAGATTCAAGCATAATGTACTTTGTCTTTTTATAATAAAGCTTGATTTTCTGGAAAATTTTCTATTTTGAAAAGTTTAGAAAATTCAAAAGAAAAGCAGAGATAACTGGTTCTTCCAAGTGAGTCGCCAATGTTGTGGCCAACAACAACCCCCCTTCTTATTTAGTATTAGTAATAATACTAAATAGGTGGTAACCCTTAGTCAAAAAATCAAAAAAAAATTAATTAGTGTTTGTTTCCTTTCTCAAATAAAACTTACTATTATAACTTAGGGAAATTCCTTTGAAAATCTTTAAAAGTAAACCTAAGTTTATGATAGATCAAAGTATAATCCTTCTTTGAATAGAAATACCGCATCCATCGCAAAAAAGTGGATATCATTTTATCAAAGCATAATCTTTTAAAATTGCGATTCCGCGATATTACGATAACGCGATCCCAAAGAACTAGACATTAAAGTATCCATCACAAATCGCATATCGCAAAAAAGTTGTTTAATAAGTTACATTTTTTGAAATTGCGATTTCACGATTTTGCGATATTGCAATTTCGCGATGATATTAGACTGCAATTTGTGGATTTTGCGATTTGCGATGATTGCGATCTACGATATTGCGATTTTGGCAACATTGCACAGCAAATCGCATATCGCATTATCGCAGATTCTTCTAGTGCAGTGTCCAAAGTAAATCTTTTCATAAATAAATATATGTTATGCGCTTTGATGTCAAAATTAATGAATGGATTTTTAATCATTGATGGAAAGGATTTTGTTTTGATTGAAAGGTTGTTTCATGTTTTTATCCACCTTCAGCATTTAAAACTATTCCGTCACCTTTCTCATCTCATTACTCTCACTTAATTCGTAACACCGCAGGCGCGAAGGAGCAAAAGACTATACAAAGTATTCACAGAGCATTATGGGTAAGAAAGAGAAAGTTCCAAGTGCTGAAAAAAAAGAGATGGCTTCCCTGTATGCGGATACTTCTTGCAATAAGGACGCCGGTATCACTACCTGGGAGGGCATGCATAATCTGCTCGAGGAAGAGAATCCCAAGGTAATGGAAGTCACGGCTACTGCTAGATCAAGTAATTCCTCTAAAGCATCTCTTACGGAATTGGCTTGTTCATTCCTTCACAGAATAACAGCAAGACCGAGAATTCTTCCGTATGTATCACTTACCGGAACCTTAGGCGACCTACAACAAACAATTTATGGAGAAATTCGCCAAAGAATATGAAAATTTGGCGGAATGCACCAAGGAATGGACCAAGAGAGAGGAACCATTGAAGAAAAACAAACACGGTATGTACAGTACTGGTTCACTCACCTCTCCATATTGTTTTGCTACTGCTATGTTATGCAGGCTTTTTGGAAAGCCTGACATAAATATGGTCTTGCCTGAATGGCTCCCTTTGTTGAATGCTGTTGTTAACGCTACAATTATGGACTGGGCCAAAATCTTGTCTGATAACTTAGCCACTGCCATTTTCAACTACCGGTCCAAATGGACTATTTCCCAGAGGTTTTATCCTCCTTTTTATCTATCTGCCTATGTTATGGATTCAATTTGTTTTTTTTCTAAATTCCCTTTGATGGGTTGGCAATGGAAAATTCATGATCCCTTACCTATTCATGTCTATCACAAAGAGTTGTGGGAATCAAAGTTTGTTCCTCATTTTTACAAAATTTGCCATGGCATAATGCTGCCTCTGTACAGAATATTGTATAATAAGGATGCTCCAAGGTTATCCCCAGAAGCAGAAGTCGAAATTCTCCCTGTCGCAAGATGGTTCGGAGAAGAGTTGTTTACTTATGTGAGGGTTTTTGGAAGCTCTGTTTCCCCCCATGTGTTACCCCTGTATGTTCCAGATAAACTTGTAGCTCGAGAGATTGCTTATCAAACCTGTGGTGAAGGAGGTTTGACAAAGGAATTAAAGGAGAAGAAGAAGGGCATTTGGCCACAATTTCCCATAGCTTGTGGAGCATTTTCATTGTTTGATGTTGGTCATGCATTCAAAGAGGTAAGAAATATTACATGCTTACAACTTTTCAAGTTTTCAAGAAGGTTATTTGATCCAATTAATGTTGTTAAAAATTTCACCACTGCAATCAAAGTAAGAGTGTTTGTTGGAGAAGAAGACCCTTTTGATGATATGTTTCAAACAAAATGTTCATTTAAAGAATTTTTGCATTTAGCTCAAACACAGTTATCCCCAGAAGATTTTCAAGAATTTAAAGTTTACAGAGAGAGAAGACTAACTATTGTCCCTTTGGAAAATTTACGCTTGGAACCCGCAAGGGAACCTACTCCTAGTGTCAGTCTTAGTGGCAACTCAAATACAAAAAATTCTAAGTCGAAGTCTGACAAAGAGACTTCTGAGCGTTCTAAAAATATTGATAATGATGAAAGCTCAGTGAAGGATACAGCTCAATCTAAAGAGCTTTCACAACAACAGACTGTTTCCACTCCACAGTTGAATCTTCCATCTCTCAATGTACAGCAACCGACAGTCAGGACTGAATTGGACAAAGAATGGGAAACTTTTAATCAATTGCTTAATGTAGAAGGACAGAACATACAGACCCTTGTATAGACAACAAAAGTTTTGAGCATGGGAATAGGTGGCACCATCACAGAAACCGAGCATATACCTATCACTCCCTCTTCTGAAATTGTACTCAATATAGAGGACATTCCTCCTCTAGACGTATTCTACAGCCTGCAGTATAAAGCAGTAGTGAGGAAGCAAAGAAAAAAGAGAAAGTTAGAGAGCTCAATCTCTACTGAAGCAGAACAATTGGATGTCTTATGGAAGGATCCTACTACGGATCTGACTAACAATCTTGCCAAACTATCTCAGATTACAGGAGCTTATGCCTCAGCAACTATTGATAAAGCATCTGAGGTAAAGCTATTATTAAATGAAAGAGAAGATCATATACAAGCTCTGCAACAACAATTGCAACAAGCATGTGCTAACAGTGAAGCACAAATAAAACTTGAAGAGTTACAGCAAGAGCTTCAAAAGATGCAAATTGATTATCAGAAAAGTTTGGCAGATAAAGAGAAACAAATATAGATTATCCAAAAAAAGCACAAAGACGACCCTAAGCTTCCATAGTTTATTATAGAGTCTGTTTCCTTGAACAAACAACTACTGCAGCAGCAAGACATATTATGCCAGAAAATCTCGCAATACAACTCTTTTTGTCAAGAAAGTGATAAAATCACTAATCATGTCGTAGAATTACGACATGATTATGATTTAACTAATGAAAGAGTTACTAATTATATGGCATGGAAAAAGACAGAGGAAGGAAGAAGAGCAGGAGCACCGATCATCAAGGATAGTCATAAAGAACTGCTTTTCAACAATTGGGATGTACAGCTCAGAGAAGCAGAAAAGCAGCAGAGGAAGCAGCTACATCAGCAGGAAATATTACTGATTGTGTGAATGAAAATTTGCACAAAGTTAATTTGATTTCAGAGATTACTCCGGGACACCTTCCGCAAGCACAGCAATTACAAACACAATGGAGGCAAAAGGCTGATGAAAAGGAAAATTAAATTCAAGAACTGACAAGATTAAACTGGGATTCTTACTGGACATATCTAGTAAAACCCCATAGTCAATGCAGTGCACTTAATTGCATCATTAATTCTGCTGAGAAAATTTCTCCTACACTTGCCGATTCTGTCTTTTCAGGGCAGTTGAAATCTGAAGTCGGCCAACCGCCTCTTCTCAAAGCAATGCTAGATGCTTGCAAGATCAAAGATCAAATTCATAAGTAGATAGCTGATAGTCTTTATTTTTAGATTTAGTTTTAGTTTTACTATATTTTTTCCTAGGAAAAGGACGGTCATTTAAACCGAATCCTAAATTTTTGTAATAAACTATTTTTAGATTTTAGTTATTAGTATTTAAACCCTTCTCATGCATTTAGAGAAGGGTCCTGAAATTTGTCAAAAAATTATCCTCAGAACATGCACTTCTGCACCCTCAGAGGAGGTTTTGATGAATGAATGGAACGAGATTTATTGATATCTGTGTCTAATATTTGTTACTGATGTTACATTTTTGTACTCTTGATAGATGTTGGATTAAGAATGAGATAAATCATTATTGCTTCTAGCTCATGAGTAGAACCAGTTATAAATGGTATTTCTATCTCTTAACTATTTCTGTTTCTGTGATAAAAGCAATATTTATGCTTAGTTTTTTATATGTTAATGTTTGAATATCTGAGTTATCATTTGGCATTTTTGTACGATGATAACTATTTATTTGTACTTGATATATGAATAGCTTAATATGCGATATGTTTTCCACAACTGTTTCATCTAACTTTTTATGTAAAATGGTTTATCTTTATTGAATTCTCTTCTCATAATAATTGAATGATCTTTATTATCAATTTTTATCTGAAATCCTTTTAGATCGCATATATTGAAAGATTACATCCCGGGGTAGTTTAGAATTAGATATTTCTTAGAATACAGTTTACATATGAATAGATTAGAAATAGATTAAAAGCATTTTACTTAGGAATTTTAGAAAAAAAATATGAAATCTCAAACACACACACACACATATTGGGAAACTGATCCCATTATCCCAAGTCGGACCCACTACACCAAACGGAAAAGAAACTGCTAACCAAGGTCCGGACCAGGTGGGTATCCCCCTTGTTATCGACCCGATTTTCGAGGCTTCAACACGACTTTAGTTGAATCTTGTGCAGGAGGAGATAAGACGGAGTACCAGGGATGGATCTTCATCGAAGAATGAAGATGAAGAAAATTGTGCTTTGGCTGCCAAAGCAAGGAAGGGGAAGGGAAAGAAAAATCCTTCTCAATCTGGTGCAAAAGGCAAGAACCATGACATGTCCAACGTGAAGTGCTTTCACTGTCACCAACACGAACATTACGCCACTAATTGTCCACAGAAGAAGAAAAATAAGCAGGTTGTTGGATCTGTAGCTGGAGAGGCCTTAGCCTCGTAGTTTGAGCTGGATTTTTCACTGATCGCATGCTTGGTCTCAAGTGTGATGGGATCAGTGTGGTTTCTTGACAGTGGTGCGTATTTCCATATGAATGGAGACAAATATTTTTTTACTGATCTAGATGAGAAGGATCTTGGAGTGCACATCGAGATGGGCGATGATGGTAGATACAGTGCGACTGGTATCGGGACCATTTCCTTTGAGAGGGAGTCTGGAAAACCTTTCATCTTGAAGGATGTCATGCATGTTCCAGGATTGAAGAAGAATCTGATCTCTGTGGCGATGTTGGAAGACTGTAATGTTCCTACTTAGCCTTAGCTAAGAGGAGACATTAAATTTTTACTTAATTTATGTTTTATGAATAAATGAATAAAGGAGGACATGTAAAACTCCTAATAATTCAATGCCCATGTGAACAAAGACAAATCTGGGCTATGTAAATAATCACTTGCAGGTGTGGAAGAGGGTTGAGCCAAAGACTGGGTCCACCTTGACCAAATCAACTGCGTTGTCTAGGTTCAATGCATCTCCAAGAGGGACTGCGCAATTCTAGAAGGGAGCCTCTAATGTGAAGAGGGGTGACTCATCAAATTGGTTTAGGGTTTGCAAGGGCTTTCTCATGTTATAAAAAAAGGAGGAGAGTAAAATGAAGAGGTTGTTGATGAATTATATTTCTGAAGTATTTGTCTGCTTAGACAAATACCATTCTCTGTTGTTTAGTGGAGGATTGTGATTGGAATTCCTGTTTAGGGGTTTCATCTCTTCCCTTGAGGATAATTGGAGGAGTTATTTGTTGAATTTGGCCAATATCTGGTTTGAGACCAAGCTCTATATTTCATGAGCAGCGCTGGCCCATTGAGGGTTTTGCAGCTGCTATCTTTTGTAGCAAGTGGAATTTTAGATCTGCTTAGATCTAGTTGTTTTTTAGAAGCTCTCTCTATTGGAGAGTATTCTTTAGCCTCCAAAGAGCTATCTGATCTATATTTTGTTTCATATCTGTAATTTCAGTCCATGGATTCAGTCTCCTTCACCCTCTGCACAGTTTCTGCTCCATATTGCGTTATTTTGTGAGAGGGCTTCTTGTTTCAGTTTGCTTTCAGTTTGGAGGAAGATCTCTTGGTGTTAGGCTTGCCTTCCCTTGGTAATCCATGGATTGGGTTTCTGATCCATGTCTCTATAGATCTGATATATTTCAGTAATAAAAGTTATCTTCAGAAATTTCTGGGTTTTCTGCAGCACAGTATATTGTAATTCAGATCTACAGCTTAATATGAAATATTTTGATGTAATTCCAATTGGATCCTGTTCTTAAAGTCTTGTAGCTTCCAGATCTATATTAGATCTGATTTTTTATCCATACATATGCCATATATCTGAAATTTAATGTACAGCAGCTAAACCATCTGAAAAATAACGTTGTCTATGTATTTCTGCAGTTAATTCCTAGTTGTAGCTCTAATTTCTGAAGGGATCTTGCCCTAGTTCTTTTTGTAATCAGTTGTAAAGACAATAAGCTCATATATAAATCTTATTTACTGTTATATTACTAAATTATCAGATCTTTGGTTTTCCTCCTCTGAGTTTCAGTCAAATCTGCGCAATTCTAGTAGCTGGGGTTTTCATGTTGCAACAGCTTCTCTCTTTGGATGATTTCTAGCTAGTCTTGTTTCCGAGAGATCTGTTTAATGTGCTTAAACTCATTTGTTTCTGATGAAATTTCATATGTAAGTCACAGAAAGCATAAAGGAGGGGATTCCAGCCCTGATATATGTTATTCTTGCTCATATTTTCTTATACAGCGTTTTCATTGAAGGCCTTGTTGAGATTCCTGAATGGGATTATTCCAAGTTCTATAGGCAGAGTCTACATTTGGCCAGGTGTTAGTTCCCAAATCCACCTTAGGCTGAAAAAAGGCAGAAGAAGGACAACACCAAACCACCCTCAGCCTCGTAGCTAGCCCTATGAGGACAGGAGAGGGCTCTCTCCGGGTCAATCTCAATAAAAATGTTCAAAGGGACTTGAGATGACATAAAAATACAACTGATCTTAGGCTAGATAAACAAATAGGAGGGTTTTGTTTTGATTTTTAGGGGTTTTTTGTTGGAAAAAGGGGAAAAACACTTTTTGGGCTTGGGGATGAGGCCAAATCTTGCAGAGTTCAAGTTGGGGTGAGGTAGGCAGCGGCTTTGATGTCTTGGATCGAATGAATGGATGGAAAATACTGCTGAGGAGTTGAAGAGGGCAAGAGCGTGCAATGATCCTCTTCAAACTGACGAAGAACATAAACAACTAAACAAAATCTTAAGGCAGAGCACCAGCAAATCAATGAATTTTACCTCAATTACTCATTTGTTTAATTCAGAAGCAAAGAGAAGGGAAATGGCATAGATATAACATTAATGAAACTTACAATAACATGATAATAACATCATCAAAACTCAGAAGCCACAAGGATCCCAACAAGTGCTGCAAAACTCTGGTCTTTCCTTTGCCAAAAATTGAAAATTGATATACAATGGAGTGCCAAACTTTTCCCAAGAGTCCAACCCTGAAAACGTCTCAGAAAATACAATATATAGACAATTCTAACCCCTTCCCATGCCTCTAGGGGTCGAGCTCATGCTTCTAGGAGCAGTTTGAACCAATTCTAAACAAGGAGCTAAAATCTAGGCAGCCAAACAACTTGCCTCTATATGCTAGGAAACTGATCCATTCATTTAATTTTCACTTTTTAGTGAACGAATCATCTAGAACAAGTAAATACATGCAAAAATTACATCATGGTTACCATATTACATAAATATAGATCAATCCTCTCATGAAAAAGTAAAACTAGTCAAAACTGGCCGAATTCCTGAGCTGGAAGGTGAAAAATAGGCTGAATTCCTCTATGCGCTGCGCTACTTTGGACCTATTTTTGGAGCACTTCCTGAAGTCCAAATTGAGCTCATGATAGCTCGTTGGAAATCCCTGGATGTCTGCTATCCAACCCAAGTGAAAATTTTTAATTTGGAGCTCATTTGCTCCTCCAAAACTTCAATCTCCCAAAAGTACTTCTTGCTAGTGCAAAAGGTGGCAGAAAGGTGATTTTCATGGTGTTTTTGGCCCTTAAGACCAGCCAGAATTTGATGAAATGCTTCGGCCATTCCTAAGAATGCATAAATTACCATGAGAAATCCAAAAATATCAATTTTTCCTCCAAAAGGTGTCCCAATCATAAGCGTGCGTCGGGTGGCGCGACGCGTCAGGCGAAAAAACCTGTTTTGTAACCAAAATTTTCAAAATGAAAAAATCTTCTCCAAATTTGCTGAAATTTGTAGTGAAGGTATCCCATCATGTCTCATGCTCAGCCAGGGAAGCATCGGCCAAGATTCGGAGTGGATCCGGCCTCTTTCGACGTTTTAGTGCTCTTCTCAGCCTTGCTTTCAGGATCTTCATTTTTGCTCTGCAAACGTGTGTGCGGGCCCAATAGTGATTCTTCATATGTCTGAGCATGTATTTTTCCCTGTTGGCCTTTTCCAAGAGCTTCTCTAGATGAATTTTGACATGCGTAAGGCAAGTCTCTCGCTCAAATGGTGTCATGTCACCTGGTCTCTTCCGGGCCAATTGTCGATCTTCACGGATTTGTCGCAACTCTACAAGTGTGTGCTGATCCTCCAGTTGTTTATTACGCTGCTCCAAGTAATCTATCACCCACTGAGCTTTCTGAAATTTCTCAGTCAGCGTGTCAATCTCAGCTTTTTGTTCCTGGATGATCTCTTTCAGTTTCGAGCTAGGAGAGCTCGCATCAACATCGATCAAAACAAAATCAGTATCTTGGCCTCCCGAGGGGCCCTCATCGTGCATGGGCCTCTTTCCTATGTCCTGAACCTGTACCTGTGCTGATGTCGAAGGCGAGACCTCTTCCACACCATGTGGAGATAGTACTCACGCTGCTGATGAAGTCAACGAGACCCCTTCCACCCCGGGTGGAGATAGTACTCGTCGTGCCGCTGCAAATAAGGCTCTGTGGCCTCTCTGATATGTCACATACACTGGAGCACTGATAGGCTCAGTCTCAGGAACCTCGAACTGGTGTGAAGGCTCTGCCTCATCATGAACAACCTCGGGAGGAGGCTGTGGCACTGCAAAGAAGTCACGGAAAATGAACTCATCCCATGTGATGCCCTACTGTGCGAGCTGATGTGCCACCATGATCTTGATAAGCGCATAATGGTAAATGATGTTATGCTATTGCGCTGGGGTCTTATTCTGCACAAGGACCGTCATCTGCTCTATGTTATGGTACATGAAATATGGAATTCTCATGAACCGCACTCTCATGAAATGCATCAACAATCGGATGTGATACGCATACAAGCGTGAAAAGCGACCTTCACAGCTGAAATAACGAATGATGAGTTTCATCAATGGTGCATACTCTTCCTTCAGAAAACGAAATGGAAAAACCCTGCTCAACTGCCTCAAATATCCAGGTCTAATGTAAGGCTCATAATAAGCTCTATCCAGTTGCTGTCTCTTATTCCATTCCTCACCAATGTTCAGTATCCTGGTTGCCTCAGAAATAGTCTCTGGTGTCAAAATGAAGTTCACTCCAGCAAGATTTACACGACCATTATGCAAATGTAGGACAAATAGGCGGGCTAACTCATGATGATGCTGAGTTCGGGCAATCATCTCACAATAATGGAAGCATGAATGACGCTGAAAACAATCCATTGCAAACGGGCAAGCCTGCAATTTTGTCAAAGAAGTGGGTTCTTCCCTGACATGCCTGCCACTTTTGTGAGATCTCCTTGGCACATTAAGCTCGGTAGATGAATCACTGTCCTGCTGGTACCCCTGCTCATATGGTGAATCTGTCTCTGACATGGTTCTGAAATGTGTTTGTCAACTGTGTGCTTGGTTGATTAGAAAATGAGCAATTGGTGTATTTGTTTCAATGCCAAATGTGTCACATGAAATGAGAGGCTGCAAGGAAGTGTCAAAGTGAATACAATGGACTGTCACCTGACTTTGGAATGGACAGACATTTACTCACTGCTTTGGAAAACTTTGAGTTTAGACACCTTTACAAATGATATGGGACTGGGTGATAGTGATGGGACTTGTAGTTTTGAGGGATATGTATAAATGCAATTTCAAGGAAACTGTCCTCGAATCTTTGGTAATCAGGACTTATCAATGCTATGAAGTGGTGGGAAACAATAGGATTTGGGAATTTAAAACATGGCACAAAAGGTATAGGGATATGAAATAGTGGTATAACAATGGGACTGTGTTATAATGTGACAAAACTAGCAGTGACAACAATGATAGTAAATGGCAAGAGCATACATATCAATGAAATAAGAGTTTAAGCACCAAAATTCACATTTTGAACCCCCTCCTTTTAAACCCTTGGGGCAGACTGCAATAGAGGTATAGGGCTTATCCTTGCACCATTCAAACACTGATCTATTTGCTTTTAAACCACAGCACCACAGCTTAAAATCATTGAACGAGCTTGGACAAACTTACTTGGAGAAGATAGCACTGAACCAAATCGAATTTTCACCGGGCGAAATTGATTTTCGGCCTTAGGGCTCTATGCGCTGCGCGCAAACCCAATGCGCCGCGGCCTTTGGGTGCACCGTGCCTTTGGCAATTTTCACCGTCACTTTCGGCCCAATGAGTCGCGCCTCTTTCTTATGCGCTGCGCTACTATTCTCACACACAGTCGGCCTTCACTCAAACACTGTTTTCTCTCCAACTTTCAAAACACGATTTTTCTATGAGATTTTGTGAATATTTTCTGATGCAAATAGTCTAAATAGCTTTGAGAAATATATTGCAAGAGATGGTTTTAATTTTTACTTCTTCAAAACCCATTTTGTAATGTTTTTGGCTATGGCACTTTCTGCATTTAATACAAGTTCTGATTTTCATTTTCCTTTTGACTTTCTGAGCTTGAAATGATGTGTCGTTGGTTGATTTTTGCAGGGACGATGGCATCAGACCTTGGCAAAGGAAAACCAGAGCTTGCTTTGAAATCTTCATGGCAGAAAAATACATCTTATTACAAAAAAAAATGAAATCGACAATTTCTTATTCAAAACTGAGTTTTGAACAAGAAATGTCCTCTCGAGCATATCTAATGATGAAAAATTTGAATTGAAAACTTATTGAAATCCTCCTCATGGCCTGTGGGAATTTATTGAACATGTCAAAAACTAAACCCTAGACTCAAAAAACAAAAGACTCTTTTTGACCAAAATAATCATTTATGACATGAATTGAACTTTGACGAATTTTGAGGAGTTTTGACCAACCCAGCAGGTACAAGCATGAGGGAAACAAGAAAACCAAACCCTTCCGTTAGTCAATGGCATGCCCCTAACGGAATGCAGATGAATGAGTGGAATGAGACACCTAAACAATGAAATGCAATAAGAGGAATGATCTCTGACGGAGGGCTGTAAAGACCGACTCTAACATTGGTTCCAATGGGGATGGTAGCTCCTTGGAGGTGCCAAGAACGGTAGATCTTTGGGAGAGCAGACCAGTGCCTTCGTCCATTGGGCTATGGAATCCATTATTGACAAAACAACTCAAAACTGTTGACTGAATTTATTTGACTGAAACAAACCGACTAAATGATTCATGACTGACTTAAGACAAGAATTTACAAAGCTTTTTGAAAAAAGGCAGCAGTCCATCAAGATTTGAAATCATGATGACAACCACCTGCATACTGATGAAATATATACAATCGTGTATAGTGAGCTTTCTAATGTAACCAATCCAGCAGATGGCTACATACCAAATTTCTGCTTTCACTTTTCTCGAGCAGGCGGAAAGATGAACCTGTAGGCAACTCAAAATAACCACTAAAACCAAAGCTTATGATAATGAACCAAGCGATATTGATCTTTTCTAATGCTTGCAGAATAATGCTGAAGGGATCTTGAAAATCCTGAAACACTGGCTTATCTGGAGATCCATCAAAAATACAAGTACTCCCTCCATTCTCATTTGAAAGAACAATTGATTTCTGAGGGATAGGAATGCACAGAGAGGTATGTGCCTCTGCCATCTGAGTGTGAGCTGTAGGTTCCTTGACCATGAGAATTTCTGGCATATTGTCTCTCTCAAGCTCATATTCCTCAATTTCATGATCTAGGTCATTCTTAAACAAAAAACAATCTTCAAGATTATCAAACATGACAGCCTTATCATCTTCATGAAAGGAAATATTATCTGTTTGCTGATCTATAAAGTTAATTACAAGATCGTCATCATTTTCAAAAGAGGAAGAAATTTCACCAACACTTTCTTGACCAAGTGTGCACTGCAAATCTGCTTTAGCTTGGGCTGTAACATGACCTCTCAAGAGTTTGATCTATCTTATCTTCAGACAAAGGAGATAATGCTTTTTGTTTTCTTTTGCTCACACAGTAATTGTCTTCATATGACATGGCAATCAAATTATCATTTATCACTGAGTTATTGAAAGAAGATTTATCACTTACTTGAACAAAGATCTTATCTTGTTTTTCATGAGCTAACTGGATTACCTCCTCATGCAGGCTGTGTTCTAATGAACTAAGAACATTTGGACCAATAAATTTGTCTTCTTCATTCCAGATGATCTCAACAGCAGAGTTCTCCTTTATGGGATTCAGCACAAGGTATTCTTGGTCATCACGATCTGAATCAGAATCTGAAATAGCTGACTTGACATTATCACATTCTGAAACTGAAACTTGACTTCCCTGCATGCTATCTTATTCGATGGACAGATCTAAAACAAAACATTCGCTTTCATCATTTTCAGCCATATGGCAATCTTCAACCTGCTGATCTTCATAAGTATCCTCTAAGTTTTATTTGTGTTGCTGAAATGGGTTTTCATACAATGCTTCCATGATTTCTCCATCCATAAATTCATTATCCCCATAAAAATTCTCAAGATCTTCAATGAAACTATCAACGTGTTCACAACAATTCTGCACTAACATTAAAGACGGACAAGATTCTTTGTACCTTTCAAAGAATATTATATGAAAATCCTTTAGACAACAAATAGAAGTAGGTGGAAAACTTTCATACCAAGATCGGGCTTCGTCTTCCAGAGTAGCCATAAACATTTTCATCAAACAATCTTCAGGAAAATCGATCTTTAATTTATGCACATGAACGTGAAATTTCACCAGATGAAGAGCAGTGTCATTACCTTCCACATTTCTGAACATAGGCAAATTCTAAAGCCAATCCACTTTGGGCATTTTATTCGGAAAACTTGGGATGTGATCTCGGCTCATGGGAGCCTATCTTCTTGCAATTTGGTCCATCTTGAAAGTCTCTAAAGGTACTGATCTCCCTGCAGTGAAGTCATCATGAAGCATTGATCTCTGGATTTTTTAGTGAAATCGCCAAGTGAAAGATTTCAGCCTTCTTATGTCTGATCGTTGTCCACCATCAACAATCAGATCTGAACTTGATACATGTACTGGGGAAATTTATAAGTTAAGTGTTACGTTCACAAGCTAGACCGGAGATCGACTAAAGCAGCGTTTATCTACTTCCGCTAATGCAAGGAAAAAGCGTTTCGAAAGCTACCTGGCGTGACTTCAGGCTCCGTCTATAACTTATGAAGCAAATAACATCAACAAGCAAACCATTTTCTTCCCCAGTATGGTCGCCACTATGTTAGTTCCCAAATCCACCTTAGGTTGAAAAAAGGCAGAAGAAGGACAACACCAAACCACGCTCAGCCTCATAGCTAGCCCTACGAGGACAGGAGAGGGCTCTCTCCGGGTCAATCTCAATAAAAATGTTCAAAGGGGCTTGAGATGACATAAAACGACAACTAATCTTAGGCTAGATAAACAAATAGGAGGGTTTGATTTTGATTTTTAGGGGTTTTTTGTTGGAAAAAGGGGAAAAACACTTTTTGGGCTTGGGGATGAGGCCAAATCTTGCAAAGTTCAAGTTGGGGTGAGGTAGGCAGCGGCTTTGATGTCTTGGATCGAATGAATGGATGGAAAAGACTACTGAGGAGCTGAAGAGGGAAAGAGTGTGCAAGGATCCTCTTCAAACTGACGAAGAACATAAACAACTAAACAAAAGCTTAAGGCAGAGCACCAGCAAATCAATGAATTCTACCTCAATTACTCATTTATTTAATTCAGAAGCAAAGAGAAGGGAAATGGCATACATATAACATTAATTAAACTTACAATAACATGAGAAGAACATCATCAAAACTCAGAAGCCACAAGGATCCCAACAAGTGCTGCAAAACTCTGGTCTTTCCTTTGCCAAAAATTGAAAATTGATATACAATGGAGTGCCAAACTTTTCCCAAGAGTCCAACCCTGAAAATGTCTCAGAAAAGACAATATATAGAAAAATCTAACCCCTTCCCATGCCTCTAGGGGTCGATCTCATGCTTCTAGGAGCAATTTGAACCAATTCTAAACAAGGAGCTAAAATCTAGGTAGCCAAACAACTTGCCTCTATATGCTAGGAAACTGATCCATTCATTTAATTTTCACTTTTTAGTGAATGAATCATCTAGAAAAAGTAAATACATGCCAAAATTACATCATGGTTACCATATTACATGAATATAGATCAATCCTCTCATGAAAAAGTAAAACTAGTCAAAACTGGCCGAATTCCTGAGCTGGAAGGTGAAAAATAGGCTGAATTCCTCTATGCGCCGCGCTACTTTGAACCTATTTTTGGAGCACTTCCCGAAGTCCAAATCGAGCTCATGATAGCTCGTTGGAAAGCCCTGGATATCTGATATCCAACCCAAGTGTAATTTTGCAATTTGGAGCTCATTGTCCCCTCCAAAACTTCAATCTCCCAAAAGTACTTCCTGCTAGTGCAAAAGGTGGCAGAAAGGTGATTTTCATGGTGTTTTTGGCCCTTAAGACCAGCCAGAATTTGATGAAATTATTCGGCCATTCCTGAGCATGCATAAATTACCATGAGAAATCCAAAAATATCAAATTTTCCTCCAAAAGGTGTCCCAATCATAAGCGCGCGTCGGGCGAAAAAACCTGTTTTGTAATCAAAATTTTCAAAATGACAAAATCTTCTCCAAATTTGCTGAAATTTGGAGTGAAGGTATCCCATCATGTCTCATGCTCAGCCAAGGAAGCATCGGCCAAGATTTGGAGTGGATCCGGCCTCTTTCGATGTTTTAGTGCTCTTCTCAGCCTTGCTTTCAGGATCTTCATTTTTGCTCTGCAAACGTGTGTGCGGGCCCAATAGTGATTCTTCATATGTCTGAGCATGTCTTTGTCCCTGTTGGCCTTTTCCAAGAGCTTCTCTAGATGAATTTTGACATGCGTAAGGCAAGTCTCTTGCTCAAAAGGTGTCATGTCACCTGGTCTCTTCCGGGCCAATTGTCGATTTTCACGAATTTGCCGCAACTCTACAAGTGTGTGCTGATCCTCCAGTTTTTTATTACGCTGCTCCAAGTAATCTATCACCCACTGAGCTCTCTGCAATTTCTCATTCAGCGTGTCAATCTCATCCTTTTGTTCCTGGATGATCTCTTTCAGTTTCGATCTAGGAGAGCTCGCATCAACATCGATCAAAACAAAATCAGTATCTTGGCCTCCCGAGGGGCCCTCATCATGCATAGGCCTCTTGCCTCTGTCTTGAACCTATACCTGTGCTGATGTCGAAGGCGAGACCTCTTCCACACCATGTGGAGATAGTACTCGCGCTGCTGATGAAGTCAACGAGACCCCTTCCACCCCGGGTGGAGATAGTACTCGTCGTGCCGCTGCAAATAAGGCTCTGTGGCCTCTCTGATATGTCACATACACTGGAGCACCGATAGGCTCAGTCTCATGAACCTCAAACGGTTGTGAAGGCTCTGCCTCATCATGAACAACCTCGGGAGGAGGCTGTGGCGCTGCAAAGAAGTCACGGGAAATGAACTCATCCCATGCGATGCCCTGCTGTGCGAGCTGATGTGCCACCATGATCTTGATAAGCGCATAATGGTAAATGTTGTTATGTTGTTTCGCTGGGGTCTTCTTCTGCACAAGGACAGTCATCCGCTCTATGTTACGGTACATAAAATATGGAATGCTCATCAACCGCACTCTCATGAAATGCATCAACAGTCAGATGTGATACGCATACAAGCGTGAAAAGTGACCTTCACAGCTGAAATAACGAATGATGAGTTTCATCAATGGTGCATACTCTTCCTTCAGAAAACGGAATGGAAAAACCCTGCTCAACTGCCTCAAATATCCAGGTCTGATGTAAGGCTCATAATAAGCTCTATCCAGCTGTTGTCTCTTATTCCATTCCTCATCAATGTTCGGTATCCTGGTCGCCTCAGAAATAGTCTCTGGTGTCAAAATGAAGTTCACTCCAGCAAGATTTACACGACCATTATGCAAATGTAGGACAAATAGGCGGGCTAAATCATGATGATGCTAAGTTCGAGCAATCATCTCACAATAATGGAAGCGTGACTGACGCTGAAAACAATCCATTGCAAGCGGGCAAGCCTGCAATTGTGTCAAAGAAGTGGGTTCTTCCCTGACATGCCTGCCAGTTTTGTGAGATCTTCTTGGCACATTAAGCTCGGTAGATGAATCACTGTCCTGCTCATAGCCCTAATCATATGGTGAATCTGTCTCTAACATGGTGCTGAAATGTGTTTGTCAAATGTGTGCTTAGTTGATTAGAAAATGAGCAATTGGTGTATTTGTTTCAATGCCAAATGTGTCACATGAAATGAGAGGCTGCAAGGAAGTGTCAAAGTGAATATAATGGATAGTCACCTGACTTTGGAATGGACAGACATTTACTCACTGCTATGGAAAACTTTGAGTTTAGACACCTTTAAAAATGATTGGGACTGGGTGATAGTGATGGGACTTGCAGTTTTGAGGGATATGTATAAATGCAATGTCAAGGAAACTGTCCTCGAATCTTTGGTAATCAAGACTTATCAATGCTATGAAGTGGTGGGAAACAATAGGATTTGGGAATTTAAAACATGGGACAAAAGGTATAGGGATATGAAATAGTGGTATAACAATGGGACTATGTTATAATGTGACAAAACTAGCAGTGACAACAATGATAGTAAATGGCAAGAGCATACATATCAATGAAATAAGAGTTTAAGCACCAAAATTCACGTTTTGAACCCCCTTCTTTTAAAACCTTGGGGCAGACTGCAATAGAGGTATAGGTCTTATCCTTGCACCATTCAAACACTAATCTCTTTGCTTTTAAACCACAGCACCACAGCTTAAAATCATTGAACGAGCTTGGACAAACTTACTTGGAGAAGATAGCACTGAACCAAATCGAATTTTCACCAAGCGAAATTTATTTTCGGCCTTAGGGCTCTATGCGCCACGCGCAGACCCAATGCGCCGCGGCCTTTGGGTGCTCCATGCTTTTGGAAATTTTCACCGTCACTTTCGGCCCAATGCGCCGCGTGCATTCTATGCATCGCGCCTCTTTCGTATGCGCCGCGCTACTATTCTCACACACAGTCGGCCTTCAATCAAACACTGTTTGCTCTCTAACTTTCAAAACACGATTTTTCTATGAGATTTTGTGAATATTTTCTGATGAAAATGGTCTAAATAGCTTTGAGAAATATCTTGCAAGAGATGGTTTTAATTTTTACTTCTTCAAAACCCATTTTGTAATGTTTTTGGCTATGGCACTTTCTGCATTTAATACAAGTTCTGATTTTCTTTTTCCTTTTGACTTTCTGAGCTTGAAATGATGTGTCGTTGGTTGATTTTTGCAGGGACGATGGCATCGAACCTTGGCAAAGGAAAACCAGAGCCTGCTTTGAAATCTTCATGGCGGAAAAATACATCTTATTACAAAAAAAATGAAATCGACAATTTCTAATTCAATACAGAGTTTTGAACAAGAAATGTCCTCTCAAGCATATTTAATGATGAAAATTTTGAATTGAAAACTTATTGAAATCCTCCTCATGGCCAGTGGGCATTTATTGAACATGTCAAAAACTAAATCCTAGACTCAAAAACCAAAAGACTCTTTTGACCAAAATAATCATTTATGACTGTGAATGACATGAACTAAACTTTGATGAATTTTGAGGAGTTTTGACCAACCCAGCAGGTACAAGCATGAGGGAAACAAGAAAACCAAACCCTTCCGTCATTCAATGGCATGCCCCTAACGGAATGCAGATGAATGAGCGGAATGAGACACCTAAACAATGAAATGCAATAAGAGGAATGATCTCTGACGGAGGGTTGTAAAGACCGACTCTAACACCAGGTAGCCTCTATTTCTCACCCTCTTTTCAGAAGTGACAAAACCAATAAATTCCTCTGTAGTCCATCTCTAACATAGAATCTTGAGAATCCCCAAAAGGGAACATTACAGTGGTATCAAAGCTCCACTCTTGGAACAACCTGTGCTAGCTTGGAGCCACAGTCATGTAGCATTCTAAAGATGAAGATCCTCTTTCTGAGAGGGAGAGGAGATACCATAATAGAAGTCATAGAAAGTATGACTATACTATTGTTGACCTTGACAAGGGTCAAGACAAGGGGAAAGCCCTTGAATTGAATGATAAAGTTAAGGAGGAAGAAGAGTTTACAAAAACTCTCTTAGAAGCTATGCAAGATCTGTCCAAGGAAATAAAGGAGATGAGGATAGATAGAATGAGGGAGTTCCTTGGAAGACTCCATCAAGGAGAGAGTTCTGAAATGTCTCAGTTTGGGACTGGTCCACTGATGAGCTTGCCACAAGCTCCACAGATCTCACAACGCTCTACAATGCCTAACTTCTTGGCTGTAGAGAATGAAGGGCTTCAAGAGTAAACCTCTTTGGAAGGCTAATTTGTAGAATATGATTCACAAAGTCAAAGGTTCAAGGATAACTTGAGCTTTCAAGATTTTTTCCAATCTCAAGGACTGAAGGAGGCCATTGCAGCAGTATAGAGATGGATATTTCCTTCATGGGAGGCACCACACCATGGGCAGGTTCTTCTTGCCTAATTTTGATGGATCACCCTCTTGTTTAGCTAAAGCATGGGTGGAAAATTTAGACATCTACTTCCAGCTGAATAAAGTGCCTGAAGCAGAAGCCATTAAGATTGTTACGTTGCATTTTGATGGAGAAGCCCAAAACTAGTGGTTTCATGGAATTTCTACATTAGGGCACAGCAATGTGTCCACTTATGTTGATTTCACTAGGAGACTAGTGGAAATATTGGATCAGAAGGATTCGTAGGCCCCTTTCATAAGCTTGGCAAAGCTTAAGCAGATAGGAGATGCTGAAGCCTATATCTCTAAATTTTTGAGGTTGTCTGTAATGGCTCCTGATCTTTCAATTGCAAGGAGAGTCTATATGTTCATGGATGGCTTGGAGGAACCTTTGCATGGGTTGGTAAAGTCTACCAAACCCACCACACTGCATGATGCCATTGAAAGAACAAGAGATCTCCAACATGCCTTGCCAAGAGCAAAGGAAACCCTCCCCAGCAAAGCCACTCACTCTTCTAAAGGGAAGGAAGGGAAAGCTACTCCACCCAAGGAGAGATCACAGAAAAAGCTTCTTGACAATGATCTCCGGAGGGAGTTGAGAAAGAAGAAATTATGTTCCACTTTTCAAGAATCATGGGTGTCGGGACATAGATGTGCTGCTGGAAGAGAACATTATATTGAATTATTCTCGGATTGTGAGGAAGAGGAAGGCAATTATGGACCTAGGAGAGGTCATAGCGCTGGTGATGATGAGGAGGAGGATCCATCATCATCTAGAGAAGAAGAGGGAGCATTTGCTCCAACCAGTGGGACTCTTGCTTCCTTGAGAGGAGTGCCAAAATATTTGACTCTTAGAGTGCAAGGTTCATTTATGAACCAAAGAGTATATATTCTTATTGACAGTGGGGCAACCCACAACTTTATTGATGCTCACTTTATGCAAAGGAGAGGGATCCCAACTGATACTTTTGATGGGTTCTCTGTTTTGGTTCTGGGAGATAGAACTATGCAGTGCATGCAGTATGTTCCATCACTTTCTGTGACTGTGGGGACCTACACTTTGGAGGACCACTTCTTTGTAGTGGACATAACAGACACCAACATCATCTGGGGTGTCCAGTGGTTGATTACTTTGGGAAACGTCACCACTTATTGGAAGGCCTTGCAGATGGAATGGGTGGATTTGAAGAGTGGGAAACAACAAGTCATTCAAGGCATGCATACCTACCCTTCACTTGATGTCTCTACCCACACAACAAAGATGGATTTGCATAGTGAGGGCAAGGATCTCATGGTTCCTTCTCTCATGTTCATGAGATTTCTACAAGGGACATTCCTATATCATGGCAAGCCTCTTGGGGTGCCATTAGATTCTGTGGGGAAAGCTTCACCAAGTGCTGAAACAATGGAAGAAAGAGTCACAGTGTTGTGGGAGGAAGAAAGGGGGAGGATCAGCCTTCCCAAAAACAATTTTGGCATGCATGATGCCAAAGAAACAAGCAACAACAAGGCAAGCACTACCATAGATACATCTACAACACTATCCTTGTTGAGGAATATAGATCCATATTGGAGGTCTCAACTCCTTGTGGAGTACTCCTAAGATCTGCACATTGGGATGATCTTAGATGGCATAAAGCAAGGGGGAGGCTACTTGGTCCATGAAAGGGTCATCTATCATCTTGGTAAATTATTCTTGTCTCAAGCCCCCAAGCTTAAGCAAGAGATACTACAAAGAGCCCATAAGGAGTTCATTTCCAGCTACATGCAATCAGCAAGAATCTACTCCCTAATCTTGAAGAGTTTTGATTGGGAGGGTATGGAGGAGGAGCTACATCAGCATTATGATTGGGAGGAGATACATCAGCACTTACAAGAGTGCAATAGTTATGTGGAGATGGGGTAGCCAAGGGATCCTATGCAGGAGACATTTCAGCCATCTCTTTCTTCTCTCAAAAGAGGAGAAAATCCCATGCCTAACTCTATGTGTATGGGAGACTTGTATGGTAAGAAATCTTATCTTGTGGAGAAAGTATATTTTTCTGATTTGGAACATTCTCTTACCATATGTATGCAGGCCATGGCTCCTACAAGGATTAATATTACATGCAGATCTCATGGCAAAGATGGGGCCAATAAAAATTCCAAAGCTGGCCACTCCCTTGAGGTGCAAAGGGAGATTGTTTATCATGATGGGTGCTTCCCAAAGGCACCTAATGAGGGTTTCACTTTCAGCCATGTTAAAGTGACCCATGCAGAAAATATGTGGTGGGAGTACCACCTATCACATTCATATTTACTCAAAACAAGGAGTGTAATGCGCTGGTACCGTATGTGGGATTGTGACCCACCTCCTCATGTGCAAATTTCAGTTTTCCTTTATGTAATTTTGATACCATACATAGATGACATATTGGTTTTGTTTATGGGTATGTATGGGAAAAAAGTAAGTAGTGTACATGTACCACATGGGATGGAACTTTATCCAGTACTTCATGATACATGTTTCAGATGTGACATTGGTTCACCCATGTTTATTTCTGTTGAGTTTTACACTCCTGAAGGGGCAGACTATGAACCTATCATGCTAGCATTGGAGGAGCAGTTTTTGATGTATTGCCTTGGTGAACACTTACTTCATGATGAGAGCTTGATTCTTGATGGTGTAATCAATGGGTAAGGAGAAGAAACACAACTCTTACCCTACCAATTGCTTGAGGACAAGCAACATTTTGAGGGGGAGGACTGTAATGTTCCTACTTAGCCTTAGATAAGAGGAGACATTAAATTTTGATTTAATTTATGTTTTATGAATAAATGAATAAAGGAGGACATGAAAAAATCCTAATAAACAATGCCCATGTGAACAAACATAAATCTAGGCTATGTAAATAATCACTTGCAGGTGTGAAAGAGGGTTGAGCCAAAGATTGGGTCCACCTTAACCAAATCAACTACGCTGTCTAGGTTCAATGCATCTCCAAGAGGGACTGAACAGTTCTAGAAGGGAGCCTCTAATGTGAATATGGATGAATCATCAAAGTGGTTTAGGGTTTGCAAGGGCTTTCTCATGTTATAAAAGAAGGAGAGTAACATGAAGAGGTTGTTGATGAATTATATTTCTGAATTATTTGTCTGCTTAGAAAAATACCATTCTCTGTTGTTTTGTGGAGGATTATGATTGGAATTCATGTTTATGGGTTTCATCACTTCCCTTGAGGATCATTGGAGGAATTATTTGCTGAATTTGGCCACTATCTGGTATGAGACCAAGCTCTATCTTTCATAAGCAGCACTGGCCCATTGAGGGTTTTGCAGCTGCTATCTTTTGTAGCAAGTGACATTTTAGATCTGCTTAGATCTAGTTGTTTTTGAGAATATTTCTCTATTGGAGATTGTTCTTTAGCCTCCAAAGAGATATCTGATCTATATTTTGTATCAGATATATAATTTCAGTCCATGGATTCAGTCTCCTTCACCCTCTATGCAGTTTCTACTCCATACTGCGTTATTTTGTGAGAGGGCTTCTTGTTTCAGTTTTCTTTCAGTTTGGAGGAAGATCTCTTGGTGTTAGGCTTGCATTCCCTTGGTGATCCATGGATTGGGTTACTGATCCATGTCTCTATATATCTGATCTATTTCAGTAATAAAATTTATCTTCAGAAATTTCTGGGTTTTCTACAGCACAATATATTGTAATTCAGATCTACAACTTAATATGCAATATTTTGATGTAATTCCAATTGGATCTTGTTCTTAAAGTCTTGTAGCTTCCAGATCTGTAATATATCTAATTTTTTATCCATACATATGTAATATATCTGAAATTTAATGTATAGTAGCTGAACCATCTGAAAAATAATGTTGTCTATGTATTTCTGCAGTTAATTCCTAGTTGTAGCTCGAATTTCTGAAGGGATCTTGCCCTAGTTCTTTTTGTAATCAGTTGTAAAGACAATAAGCTCATATGTAAATATTATTTACTGTTATATTATTGAAGTATCAGATCTTTTTCTGTCCTCCTCTGAGTTTTAGTCAAATCTGCGGAATTCTAGTAGCTGGGGTTTTCATGTTGCAGCAGCTTCTCTCTTTGGCTGATTTCTAGATAGTCTTGTTTCCGGGAGATCTATTTAATGTTCTTAAACTCATTTTTTTCTAATGAAATTACATATTTAAGTCACATACAACATAAAGGAGGGGACCCCAGCCTTGATCTGTGTTATTCTTGCTCAGATTTTCTTGTATAGCGTTTTCATTGAAGGCCTTGTTGAGATTCCTGAATGGGATTATTCCAAGTTCTATAGGCAAAGTCTACAGTTGGCCAGGTAGCCTCTGGTTCTCACCCTCTTTTCAGAGGTGAAATAACCATTAAATTCCTATGTATTCCATCTCTAACATATAATCTTGAGAATCCCCAAAAAGGAACATTACAAAGACAAGGGATATAATGTTGTCTTTAGCGAGGGAAAGGCTTTCCTGCGCAGTAAGGCAACTGGTGAAACCCGGAGGATAGGGGTTTGAGTTAAGAACCTTTATCAATCGCAGGTAGATGGCTGTGTAGCAATGGCAGGCAAATCAGAAGGAGTGGTGAGCCGAGATGAGGGTGAACTATGGCACAGAAGATTGGGCCATCTTCACCATGGCGCTTTGAAAATTTTGCAGCAGATTTCTATTGGGCTTCCCAAAGGTACACTTGCGCAGTCAGATCAGTGCAAGGGATGTACTTTGGGAAAATTTGTGAAAGCCACTTTTCATGAGAAAGATAGTCACACCACGACGATCCTTGAGAGAATTCACACAGACGTGTGTGGACCTTTCTCAGTAGCTTCGACAGCAAAGCACAGGTATTATGTGATATTTGTTGATGAATTTTCTCGTAAGTGTTGGATATTCTTCATGCAAAAGAAGAGCGAGACATTATCTAACTTATGTGAGTTTAAGGCACTAGTGGAGAAAGAGTCGGGGAAGCAAGTGAAGGCTCTTAGGAGTGATAATAGTAGTGAATTCATCTCTGGTGAATTCAAAGACTTTTGCAGCGCAAAAGGAATTCGAAGAGAGCTCATAGTGCCTCATAACCCACAGCAGAATGGGGTCGTGGAGTGAAAGAACAGAATGATCATGGGTGCTGCACGAGAAATGTTGCATGATCAGGGCCTTCCCATACAATTGTGGGCTGAAGCTTGCAACACTACGGTTTATGTGCAAAACCATTGTCCTCATAGAGTAATTGGCATGAGTACACCCGAAGAGGTGTTTTCTGGTAAGAAGCCTGATATTTCTCATTTGAAGATTTTTGGCTCACCTATTTACATTCATGTGACGAAGGATGCCAGGAAGAAGCTGGAGCCGACCGCAGAGGTTGGGATATTTGTGGGGTACACAGAAACACCCCACAACTATCGTGTGCATTTGCCAGATGGTCGGAAGACTGTTGTGCATTGGGATATCAAATTTCATGAGGAGAAAGCCATAAAGTGTTCACTTGAGAGGAAGCCACACTTGCATGCAGATGAGGAGCTATTAGTTCCTAAGGATGAGCCTCAGGATGTGGATCAACCACAATAGGAGGTTCATGGAGTGGAAGAAACCACTCATGCAACGCCAACCATCAAAGGGCGGAAGCGTACTACAGAACCTGAGCGACTGAATCTTGATGCAGAGAAGATTGTAGCAGCACCTACATCACATCGCAGACAGAGACAATCACCTGACCGATATACTGGATACATGGTTCTGATGAGCAAGTGTATCGTAACAGAACCATCTTCTTTCGAGGAAGCTGTGGAGGACCGTGCATGGGTAGATACCATGGTGGAAGAGTATGATTCGATTGTCAGAAACAGTGCATGGGAAATTGTCCCAAGGCCGGAAGGGAAATCAATGGTAGGTTCGAGATGGATCTACAAAGTGAATCAAGCTGCTAAAGGGAGCGTCGAGAAGTAAAAGGCAATATTTGTTGCCCGAGGCTTCTCACAGATTGAGGGGATCGAATATGAGGAAACCTTTGCACCTGTCGTAAGGTATTCTTCCATACGGAGCATCCTAGCTCTCTCAGTGCAGATGGGATGGCACATTCATCAGATGGATGTGAAGACTATGTTCCTCAACGGATTCATTGAGGAGGAGGTGTACATACAGCAACCCGAAGGTTTCGAGATCTTCAGCAGTGAGTCACATGTGTGCAGGCTCAAAAGAGCGTTATATGGGCTGAAACAAGAACCTCATGCTAGGTACACATGGATAGACAGTTATTTCACCAGTCTTGGCTTCACCAAGAGTGAGGCGGATCAGAACCTATAGCAGATTGTGGTGGAGGGTAAGTTTTTGTTCATTGTACTTTATGTAGATTATTTGATTTTTACGGGTGATGAAAAATTGATACTCTCATGCAAGGCTGATCTTGCAAAGGAGTTCAAGATGAAGGACTTGGGCCTCCTTCATTATTTCCTGGGATTGTAAATTTGGCAACACAGTGATGGATTGTTTGTGTCTCAAGGCAAGTATGCCCAGGAGATACTGGAGAAGTTCAACATGCAAGGCTGCAAGCCTATCGACACTCCTCTTCTTGGTGGTTGGAGGAAATAGGATGCTACATCGGCAGAGGTAGTGGATGCCACTGTTTATCGATAGTTGGTTGGTTCACTCATGTATTTAGTTAATACACGACCAGACATATGCTATGCTATTAACCAGCTTTCACAAGCTATGGTTAAGCCTACCAAACTCTTTTGGAAGGCGGGGAAGCATGTATTGAGATATCTCAGAGGCACATCGGGATATGGATCTTGGTACAGACAGGAGGATGAGTTGAGGTTGCATGGCTTCATGGACTGGCATCATCATATCAGAGATTGTGTGCAACGGAAGATCATGTTACTATCATAGATTCCTACGGAGGATCAGGATGCTGATATCTTGACGAAGGCGCTCACCAAGAGAAAATTTGAATACCATGGAGGCAGGATCGGGGTGGCAGATAATCCCTATCTTGTTGAGAGGGAGTGTTGAGATTCAACAAGATGATGAGCTTAGTGAAAAGAGTCGCCTTCACTAAGTGGGCCCGCAGGCTATTTTTGGCGCAAAGTCTATTTTTAGACTATGTCTATTTTTAGACATGTCGATCATATTCTATGAGTTGCAGGATGCTATTTGTGGATGGTTAGTCAAGTTGGAAAAATAGATGGACTTCTATTTTTAGACATATTGGGCGGAATCTATTTTTAGATTGCCAGTCTAAAAATAGATATGTCGAATATTATTAGCTCTTAATAATATTTGGACTATAAACATTAACTTATTCTCTTGGAGCACTTCATTTAAGTGCACAGATGTGGCACAGGAGCTGACAGAAGGAATTACGCTATTCCTGAGGGTTAAGTGGAGCTATTGCATGGAGAATTTTTTTAGAACTCATGTGACAGAGTTTGGTGGAGTTATAGAAGTAGTTGGTGGAGCTGTGTTCAGTTTAACTCAGTTAGACACAGTTGAGCTAGTTGTATCTAGTCTAACTAATTGATACACTAGTGAGAGTGGCGTGAATTAATTAATAATTAATTCACTAAATATTAACTCATTAATCAACTGAAGAATACATTAGTTAACTACAGTGCATGGACAGTTTCAGTGGAGACCAGTGGAGAGATAGGTGAAAGGGCAAGTTGACTATCAGTAGTGACTATAGTGATGCATTGATTGCATCCAACACAGAGTAGAGTTGCCAATGAGGATTGCGTGAGCAAGGTTGGATCAATTCGAGTTCATTCAGAGCCATTCTTCAGCAGGGATTGCACAGTAGAGGCAAGCTAGCAGGTGGCAGAGATTGGTGCATGGATTTTCTAGATCAGGACCTGATTAGTGTGTAGCGATTGTATTGTACTGAGAGCTTGTGAGAAGCTTTGTATGAGGATTGTTACATGATCTCTATGACATATATTGTATACAGATAGTTGGGGTTTTTAGCTTCAAGCTTTCCCGTTAAAACACTGTGTTCATATGTGTGAATTTTTATGGTTTGAATGTATGCATGCAATTGATTTAATTTCCACATATGATGTTCAATAGTAGAAGAGATTATGTATTTTGCATGAAGTTAAAACAGTGTGTGATCAGGAGAATCTTGGATGTATAACGCATTAGTTATATAATTTCTACACATGTTCTTCTTTTTCATCCTCCTTATGACTTGAACATGAGGAGTCTTCCATGTTATATTTATCTTGTTATTATGTTTTAGTCTGGTGTTTCTTCGTCTTCTCACATGATGATCACATTATCTCTTTAGCTCCACATGTCTCTTCTATCATGTTATCCTTCTTCATAATATTTCCATAGCATGATAGATTACATGCATTTGAAACCCATTCATGACAAGGAAACATCAGTCTAATAAACCCCTAGTCGAAGATGGTGCATATTGATCCATTGACTGAGTCGAAACTAGGTGAAAGGCTGGGAAATAGGCTTAGTAACTACACAATTTCACAACTCAGAAATTCAAGGGTGAAGTTTGAGCCTTAAAACTGCACAATGCATAGTTCAGGCTGGACTAAGGAATGTTGGGGCCCTTGTTTTTGTTCATTTTTTGAAGTCTTGGCTAAGACATTTTGAATTTTGACCCCTTTTTGAGTTGCGGTATGAATACACATGGCAACCGCGACCGCGCCGCAACTACCAGGAGTCGCAGAGCTATCAAGGTGGCGCGGAAGCATGCGATAGCTGGAGCTAGAACAGGGACAAGTGCAGATGAAGGAAACACACAGCAAAAGACAGAAAGTGGAACACGCAGATAACAGGAGAGAAGCCGGGAGAAGCTGAAGTAAAGACACAGAGGAACTGATAGTCGCAAGAGCGGGTGAATAAATAACAGTCACCCGGCTGAAACAAAAGGGAATGCTGAATGAGGTTGCGAGGCTCGAGACAGGGAAAGACGCACAGAGCGATTGTGGAAGAATCATGCATGTCCTTCCTATGGTTCCTTATCTTCTCTATTCTACCTTTCTGTTCCGAAATCCATCTGTATCAGATTTGTAAGCTATCAATGAGAATTCCATGTAATCATGTGTTTGGACAAGAGATTAATACAATGGAAGGTTGCTGTCTCAATAAGATGTTCATGTGCTTGTAATGTGTTTATGCTGGTTTAAAATTTTATTTGCAAATGTCTGAATGCTTATTAAGTGATCTTGCGTATATAACTCTTTATATGTAATGGATGCACTGTCCTTCATTAGTTGCGGGTTTGTTCCTTGCCATTGATCTCATCCCCTTCTGCATGTGGTTGCGGCACGCCTCGGGTGAGACGCACTGCTCTCCAGAGCAGGGTGAAAATGCCGGCGTGTTCCTAGACTACACCGGACCCCTTTTTTGGCCACAACTCTTGAACCTGGGTCTTGTCTGCGAGACCTGACTTCTCGCCAACAAATGGTTTCGTTGCCGGGACCTGCATGTTCTGAGGGGATCTAGATCATGGTATCGAGGATTTTTGAAGGAGCGATACGGCGATGGTGGGATGATCATCTTGACCAGTTCATTGCTCAGCAAGCAGAGCTGACCAAGAAAAAGGAGGCGGCGATCAAGGAGCTTGTTCTTTTCTCTGACTCAGCCAGTGATATGTACGAAATTTTCTGGGGAAGGTTCCCTACGGACCTTTGCAATTGGTTGTGGAGGTTACAAGCGACGCTGCCCCAAGAAGGCTTGCGGAAGATAAACTGCAGGTGGGCGCACGAAGACCTGGTGGCACTGCATCGGGTAGATACTGAACTAACCCGCGCAGTGGATTTTTGGGTAAGGACCACGTTGGAAGGATACACTGTGGAGTTTGCTGCCGAGTGCTACCAATCCTTCTCGAAAGCCGAGGTTGTTTTCCACTCAGGGCTAAGAGGGAAGCTGCTGAAGGAGATTCCGCTGTGGATCAAAGCTCTGATGGTGGATGAAGGGTTGATTGAATTCCACAAAACGGGTATGGAAGCGTAAACCACCCGTACTGGGGGAAGGGTTGAGGGGACCGATGCTGTGTATAATGTGAAAGTCGGGGTAGGGAATGGATGTTGAGGCCGCATGCAAGTTGCGGGAGCGATGTGCCCATCGGCGGGCACATATCGCTGATAGGTGGCGAAGAAGGGTAATGAGAGATTTGAAGAGAAGAGAGATCGAGAGGAAAAATCAGAAGGAGGTGCCTCAGAGGACAGGAACTATGGGTTTGGATACTTGAGAAGAAAACGGGACAACAGTGGAAGTGCAGTGGGTGCATGGGAGCCCAGCGACGCGAGAAAGAGAGATTGTGACTAGCGAAGATAACAGAAAGATGCAGCCTGAAGAGAGTTCCGATGATGAATGGCATGGCGTGATGCAGCGGATGTTTCAAGATCAGATGGCACCCACCCCTCCAGGCAGCCCTACTTCTCACCTTCTGCATGGCTAGGATCCCGACCTTCCCCTAGTACTGTATCAACCTTTAAGTAATATTTTTATTCAGTTACAAGCATTGAGTCGGTCATACAATAGTTCATCAGTGCCAGTAACGTCCGGTAACAGCAGCATTACTAGTAGTGGTATTTTTCCTAGTGGAACCGTTATGCAACCAGGACCTGGAGGCTTTATCCTGGTCAATTCTTCGCAAGTACACATGGCTAGATCTTTCACCCGGTATCCAGAGTTCTCTAGCCGGGGCAATGATGATGTAGAGCAACACTGGTACCTGTGCGAAGCCATCTGGAGGGCTCGCCACATGCCAGATGCAGGGAAGTTAATATAATTCCAAACCACACTTAGAGAGAGGGCTCTGCGATGGTTTATCAAGTGGTCTGAGGCTCATCCTAACCCTGTAATTGCAGACGTGAAGCGGGATTTTTTCCGCGAATTCAAGCTTCCCCAGACAGACCAGCAAGGCCTGTCAGAGCTGTGGGAAATTAAGCAGAAAAAAGGTGAGACCGCGTGGGAGTTGATGCGGAGATTCAAGGACGCGATCGGGAAACTTAGCTACCCAATCGATCCAAACCACCAGAGGGACTGGTTCATCAAGGCTCTGCTCCCCTTGACACGAACCCCTCTCACTCAGCAGAAAATTGATAATCTGCAGGATGCTTTGGAGCAGGCCATGAAGATTGAAGCCATGGCAGGCTACCCCCAGAAATATCGGGGGGGGGGGCGGCCCCGCAAGATCCTTCTTTGATAGGGTTGCAACACCAGATTGCCAGCTTGACTGAAAAGCTCAAGGAGCTTCAGCCAGTGAGACCAACGCGACCGAATGTTTGGTGTACTCATTGCCTGGTCGAGGGCCATGTAGCAACCGAGTGTCCTCGGTTGTGCGGCGTAGGAGCAGGACCCTCGGTCACAGCAATCCAGGGGGGTCCACCACCAGGGGGTGGCGCAGCGATGAACCTGCAAGGAGTCTACCAGCCGCAACAGACTTACACGGGGTTCCCACCGCAACCGGGTTCCTCCACCACGGAGTACTGCGAGATTTGCCGGACGCTGGGGCATCCTCCTCGGATGTGCCCGATATTACAGAAGTACTCCACGGTCCCGAATAATGTGTACTACAAATTTTGCATGTCCACGACTCACAACACTGAGCAGTGCAAGGCGCTCGACGGACTTGCGGATCGACTGGATCGTCCCTCCTACAGGGTGAACGAGGCTCCGAGGGGAAGAAGCGGAGGCATGCGGGGAGGCCGCACAGGCGGACGCAGTCCGGTAAAATGCTACAACTGTGACCAGGAGGGTCATGTGGCTCGAGAATGTCCCCTTCCGCGACGACCCTGGTGTTCTCAGTGCCGGGTCAACACCCACGCTACAGAAGACTGTCCGGAGCTCATCAAGAAGTGGGAAGAATGGGCGAGGCAGAGGGGAGCGAATCTGATAAACTCAGAGTTGCGAGGGACCGCCGCCCCAGACTTGCAGAACGTCGCAATCGTGACGAGGGGCAGAAAGAAGACTGGAGAGGATGCCCACAGGAAGGAGCCAGCACGAGTGGTTCGGCCAGCATCCCCGAAGAAGTTGATCAGGCCCGAAGTCCAGAAGAAGTATTTCCAGGAGGCAGTTGAGGCGTTCGCCCAGTTGCGGAATTAGGGAGGTTTGGAGGAGCCCATGCTGCTGGAATCTGGTGCGCAAAACGTCGCAGGTACTGTGGTCAAGGATTGGCTCCGGCTATTCCTCAGGATTGTTGATAACGCTGCACTGCGGCAGCAGCTCAAGCATGCTTTGGACGGAGCACTGCAGGGGCACACAGAACTTAGAGATCCGGCGGACGCTGGCCCTCAATACGTGCAGCGTGTCAAGCGGAACAAGCAACGAACAGGCAAAGAATTCTGGCTTAACACGCAGGTCGCAGGGTTCCAAATCAGCGACACCATGTTGGACTTGGGGTCCGACGTCAAAATTCTGCCACGAAAGACATGGGAGGCTCTTGGAAGGCCATGGCTAGCCTACTCACCAATCCAACTCAGGATGGCGAACCAGTATTGCATTTTGCCAATTGGCCAGCTCAAGGGTGTCGAGGTCGACATTGCGGGGGTGAAGACATACACCGATTTTGAGGTTATTGATATCATGGGCGACAAGGATCCCTATCCTGCCTTACTCGGCATTGATTGGGCTTTTGAGAATTACGCTATCATCGACCTTAAGAAGGAGCTAATGATCTTTGAGGATGGGGAGGTATGGGTCACCCAGCCCCTCGACCCGTATCAGGGCCCGCGATATACGAAAACAGTGGATAATCAGGAGCATGCTCAGATGATGGACCACCTTTATCAGATGACCGCAGGATAGCAGGATGACTATATCAACCCGACCGTGACTGGCTCTGTCAGTTGGCGGAGTGTGCAGAGCTCGGAGCTCGGATCCGAACTCGCTTGGGAAGACTGGCAGCAAGGGGGGTATGAGACCACCATGCGGAGATGTGCCTCCATTGCCCAAGTCCAGTGGATAGGGACTGAGATCCGCAGATATCCCACATTGTCGAACATGCAAGCAGTCAATACTTTTATTGCCAAGGTGGAAGACCTGGTCCCAGCTGAAAGCCGGATATCACTTTTGGATGTGGCTTTGCAATCCACGTCGGCACGGTGATGGAAAAATCACCGCAACACTTTGTTGCGATGGGAGTGCGTGGTGGATGCTCTGTGGGCACGCTTTAAGGAGGACAGAGGACCCTGCAGTATGCTTAAGTATCATGGAACTTCCGACCCGCGACACCATTTGTGGGCCTGTGAGGAACAGTGGCGTAGCACCCGGTACCCTGAGGAGCTGTGGGTCCACAGGTTTATCCACTCCCTGGGTACAATTCCCTAGGCCTGGTACCTGGAGTAAGAGCGGAAACGGGGCACTTGCTCTTGGCAGGCCGTCGCAGACAAGTTCGTGTGGTGCTTCTTGTTCGAAGGGGAGACGACGCAGGAGTCTCAGGCCCTACAGGCAGTCAAGGAGGTCTTGTTTTTCCGCCATACCGAGCCTGATGGGGGCCCGGTGGTGTCACGACCTGAGGTCAGGCGCGAGTTGGTTTGCCACGGATTGACGGCGATCCGGATGACGATAGTCTGGAGGACCTCAGGCATCTCTATTTTGACGAAAGGGAAGGCGAGCGGAGCATCAGTGAAGAGCCGACGACTGAAGGAGTCCATTTACAGCCCCTAAAGACAAAGAAGTTGAACATTGGAACAGACGAGAGACCCAAGCTCGCAACGGTGGGAGATTACTGGGATGAGGAGACAACAAAAGAAATTTTCAGCCTCCTCCGGGAATACGAAGATTTGTTCCCGTCTTCGGTTGTGGACCTGAAGGGGATCAAGGGGGATCTGGGCGAAATGCGCATCGCGTTGAAATCGGGGGCCAGGCCGGTGAAGCACCGACCCTACCGGTTGAACCCACGTATCAAAGAGAAGGTCAAGATGGAGATTGACAAGATGCTGGCTGCAGGTCTCATCTTTCCAGTAGAAGAATAAGAGTGGGTGAGTCCCATTGTCATCCAGAACAAGAAGGACAAAGCGGAGATCCGTGTCTGTGTAGATTACCGGAGCCTGAACAATGCCTGCATCCACGACCCGTTTCCCACTCCTTTCAGCGATGAAGTCCTAGATCACGTTGCGGGAAATGAAGCTTATTCATTCACTGATGGGTTTTCGGGTTACCATCAGGTGCGCATTGCCAAGGAAGACAAAGCAAAGATGACATTCACCACTGAGTGGGGATCATTCGCATACCACGTTATGCCGTTTGGTCTGAAGAACGCACCGGCTGTGTTTTCCCGGATTGTCATTGCTGCTTTCCAGGAGTACATTCACAAGTTCCTAGAGGTCTACATGGACGACTAGACCATCTACAGCCTGTTGAAGAATCACGCCTCCCTGTTGCGTGTTATGTTTGACCGGTGTCGTCAGCTGCAGATTTCCTTGAACTTGAAGAAATGTATTTTTGCAGTTCCATTCGGCACACTCTTGGGCCACATGGTGTGCAAGCAAGGGGTCTGCGTTGATCCCGCCAAGGTCGCGGTCATCGTCCATATGGAGGCCCCCGAGACTGTGAAGCAGTTGCGAGCACTGCTTGGGCACACAGGATACTACAGACGGTTTATTCGCAACTATGCAAAAGTTACGGCCCCTTTGGAGAAACTGTTACGGAAGTCAGAAGTGTTTCAGTGGACGGCGGAGTGCAGGAAGGCACTTGACACATTGAAGGAGAAGTTGGCGACGACACCCATACTTGTGCATCCTGACTGGGAAAAGCAGTTCCATGTGCATATTGATGCGTCCGGTATTGCACTTGGAGCTGTATTGGCGCAACCCGGGGAGACGACAGTTGACCACCCCGTATACTTCGCCAGCCGTCGGTTATCGAATGCGGAGAAGAATTACACCACGACCGAGCGGGAGGCGTTGGCGATGGTGTACTCCCTCCAGAATTTTTTCCACTATCTTCTGGGCGGCAAATTCACATTCTTCACGGACCATTCTGCATTGAAGTATCTGGTGAATAAGCCTATGTTGGAAGGACGGATCTGTCGTTGGCTTCTACTTTTCCAGGAGTTCACGTTTGAGGTGATTGTCAAGCCCGGCAGGTTGAATGTTGGTTCCGATCATTTATCCAGGTTGGAGACAGGAGAGAATGAAGGCTCGTTGGACGACCAGCTGCCGGATGCCGACCTCTTCCGAGTAGAAGCAGTACCAGATTACCTGGCTAACATTGCCACTTATCTGACCACGGGACAATGCCCTCAGGATTAAACCCCGCTCCAGAAACGCCACCTGGTTGTCCGGGCGGCCGACTACCAATTGATCGCGGGGCAGCTCTACAAACTAGGCCTTGATGAGGTGTTACGTAGATGCGTTCTTGATCACGAACGGGAAGCGGTGATGTGGGAATGTCACAGTGGTGTTGCGGGAGGGCATGTGGGTGTGAAACCCACCGCCAGGAAGGTGCTCCAAGCTGGGCTGTGGTGGCCGACAGTACATGCTCACTATAAGGCCTATGTGAAGCACTGCGATGTTTGCCAGCGGACGGGACGGCCCTCGCACAGGGACGAGCTTCCGCTACACCCAGTGCATGTGTTGCAGCCATTTGAAAAGTGGGCTGTTGATTTCGTAGGTCCCATCGCACCAATCGCTCGACACTCCAAGGCCCGGTACATCATTACCGCCACGGATTACCTCACCCAGTGGGCTGAGGCAGCAGTGGTACGCGACTGCTCAGCAGAGACCGCTGCCTGGTTCATCTTTGAACACATCATCAGCCGCTTTGGCTGCCCACGGAGCTTGACCAGCGATCAGGGTACGCATTTCATTAATGCCACGGTCAAGTCACTATTGGACACATTTATGATTCAGCATCATAAAAGCAGCCCATACCACCCGCAGGCCAATGGTACCATGGAAGCATTCAACAAGATTCTCGAAAAAGGCTTGACTAAAATTTGCAATGCTCAGCACGACGACTGGGACGAGCGCCTCCCAGTGGCATTGTGGGCCTACCGAACCACGGTGAAGCGTTTGACCAACCAGACACCATTCCAGTTGGTGTATGGTCGGGAAGCTGTGATTCCCGCCGAGTTCACGGTACCCAGTCTTCTGATCGCAACGTCTCCTCACTTCTCAGAAGAGGAGGCACTTCGGGAACGCCTCCAGGAGCTGCAGGAGCTGGACGAGGCCCGATTCCTGGCGGAATTCCACCAAAAGGTTTAAAAGGCTAGGCAGAAAGCATGGCACGACCGCCACATCAAAACCAAAGCCTTCCAAGTTGGCGGAAAAGTTCTCTTATATGATAGCCGGTTCCAGAAATTTCCAGGCAAGCTCCAGATGCACTGGTTGGGACCCTACTTTGTCATCGAGATCCGCGACTCAGGAGCCGTTCGGTTGGCACAGCTGGACGGTACAATTATCCCTGGGTGGGTGAATGGCGCATGCCTAAAACCCTACCAGGAGTAGGTACCTTTCACTGCTCATCAATAACTCTCGCAACCGAGAGAACCCGTAGAGTAGCTTAGTCGAATAACTCTCCCACAACCAGGAGGAGCGTAGGGAGTCTTTTCCGTTCATAGGCAGTCTGTCAAAGAACTAGTCAGTTGCGGGTACCTCACCGAAACCGACTGTGGTCGGGGCGGACCAGTCCAACGTGTCACAGCGCCAATCCAGCGTGTCGTTCGCGTAGGATCCATCCCCGTGCCAGTGTCAGTCCAGGTCATTTCCGTCAGTCCTTTTGTCAGTCCGTAGGATCGCTCAAATTTGCTTCATAAATTACCATAAGTAGATAGTAATCGTACCGTAATCATTTGCCATCACCCGCAGTTCCCTCAGCCGTCGCGTCCGCCCATCTCCCCATGACGCCGTCAGTAACTGTCAGAATACACACAAGCATGTGATTGATCGCACGATTATCGCAGGCTCGAAGGATAGCAAGAATTAATTGCCGTTATGGAGTCTCATCAACTCCGCTCGTGCCAGGGAATGCCATAACTTGCATGGAGACCAATCGCTTGAGAATGACGGACCAGTTCAATTCGGCAAGTGCAGGGACTCCAGAGAAATTGAAGCCTCCAAGCACTCCGCACCCCGAAGAAAGCTCCCGAAGAATTCTCCAAGTTTACCAGCGCCGCGCCAAGATGCCGAGGGCTCTCCTATCTGTCCCTGAACCAGTGTTGGACAGCCGAATCCACCGCATAGAGTCGCTAGTTGGAAAGTATGACAATGCAGCATGTATGGACGCAACCCTGTCCGACCCAGCTGAATTCCCCCACCTCCATTGACAGACCTACATGGAGCATCATTACACGCCAGGCAGCAGCTCCAACATCTAGATGCGACAAGAATTCAGGGGCCTACAATAGTCGTCCTTGATGAATTTGAGGACTCTTCCGGTTTTTGGAACTACGGGACCGGCCCTGCAATGCACCCAGTTCCTCCTCAGTCGGATACAGAACGGGTCTCTGTGGCTCAATAAGGAAATTCCAATTCATGCCGAAGACATTCATCGACTTACAGCGCTGTCTCAGAATGGCTCGGATGTCTCTGCTGCCGGCCAGACATCCTCCAAGCGCGCCCGAAATTCGGGTGACTCAGACCTGTACACCAAGTATGGCACTCGCTGGGGGGGCAAAGGTGCCAAAATTGATTTGATCAATAAGCCAGAAATTCGGTTCACTTTCTACCTTATCGCTAGCAAGATGATGTGGCACTACACGAAGGGAGAGTGCACCTTGGATACAATCTCCATTGCAGAGCATTGTATCCAGGGCATCAGGCTGAATTGGTGCTCTTTTGTGCTGAAAGAACTCTTCGCGGCCTGCGAAGAGAACTACAAGTGTACCACAAGTTTCATTTACGGTTACTTGATTTTAGCTTTCGCCATGTGGAAATGGAACCTTCCTCCCGTCCGGATGCTGGCGGAGACTACCGCAAGCCAGCCTCTCGCGATGAAATACACCCCCTGGCAGGTGTCCTCGGACCCCAACACCAAACAGGTGAACACGGAAGCGTTTCAGGCGTGGTACGGGTTGATGACAGATGTGGTGACTAACCAGCAACGGGTGCCCAGGCACCTGTTGGATGAGTATAGTGAGCAGGTGTGGTTTGGGGTCAGCCACAGGCACACTTACCTCCTGCCAACTTGCATGTCGGACACCACCTTCCACATGGCGCCCCTCAGATTCCAGTTGAATGATGACACTTTCCACCGCGAGTTCTCTGCGTGGCCGGGGGTCACCAAGCACATCCGCGACGGGATCACCCGATTTAACTTTGAGCGGATGCTGCCGGCACAGCGGCCTGCCGCGACCGGCGCAGCGGGATCCTCACAGGTTGCGGCGGAACCTCCACAGGATGCAGCTGAGACCGCACAGGACCTGCCCGAATCACTGGTACCCATCGTACAACACCTCAATGCCCAGGTACAATGACTTAACGTGGTAACCCAAGTTGCTTCAAGTGGTGCCCCTTTATTTCCCTCCTTTGCTGAATTTCAGATCGGTCGGTCTCGTTCTCCCTCCAATACCGCCCCTCTCATTTCTCCCATCCCCACCAACCTGTTCACCTCTGCCACCCCTATCATCACACCGATGGGCGAAACGGGCCCAGAACCCGATTCATCAGACCCCCCTCCATCCAAGAGGGCCCGCATTGCTGTCACCGATCCAGTGGTGGATCTTACCAACGATGATCCACCATCCACTCCACTCCTAGGAACGTTGATTCCGGAGGAACCCTTGATCGATCCGTCAGATTTCCTCAACATTCGTCTCCCCCATACCTCTTTCACCCCATCCACCGCTCCCTCCACCGGCCGTCCACCTGCCACCTCCTCCAATCCATCCAACTCATCGGCCACTATATCAGATCCTCTCATCCGGGAACTTTTCAGAGGTGACCACGGGGTGGAAGTCACCTCCAGTACTGCAGCCGTGGTACCGCCGGTTGACCCCATGGCCACACCCCAGGAACCTGCCTCTACTATATCTACCCGGCTGGCAAATGTTGGGGTTGATTCGGTTGACCCTCCCCCAGACCAGACCACGCAGCAAGACCGGCCGGAATCCGATATGGCCACCTCGATGCAGCAGTAGACGTCGGTCCATCCTCCTGAGACCTCAAACCGATCAGTGTCCAGTGGCCAACCTTCGCAGGAGCGGGTGCCGGAGCAGGGCGCACCCAGCACGACCAATGCAGAACCATGGAGTACAGCACAGCTGTACCTACTCATTCAGCGGGCGGCCCTAAAGGTCGAACAGATTCACACAGAGCTGGAGCAGCGATGTACCGAGCAGCATAACCAGATCACGGCGCTTACTGAACAACGCAATCAGCTGACTAGGGAGAAGACCTACCTACAGGACCAGGTCACCATTGCTGCTCAGGCGTTCTCCGACTTATGGCTCGCTGCAAGGGCTCATTATGCCCCACTTCCTGCCAATATAGTGGAGGACAGTGTAGCAATCCAGGCTCACCACCTCATGACTGTTTTCACTGATCTATGCAGGGAGAACCAAGAACTCCAAGCGGGATTGGCCACACGGCCTACCCTTCTGAACCCACAGGTTGTCCACTCAGAATAGGTGACTGCCAAGCAAACTCAGGCAGTTAGTATGCAGACGACTCTCCATTCCACTGCGGGCGAGACTTACGCCCTTCTGCGAAGTCTGCAGGAGTGCTCACTCGCTCTCACTGTCAAGACGCAGCCTATCTCTGCCCAGCTGCAACAAATTTCCCGTGAAATTCAGGAAACCGCGGACCCAGCACGGTCAGATCAGCTCTATGCCCAGGCGGACGAGAGTTCTATGGAAAGGAAGTAGTTTTGCCACCTTCTATGGCACCTTCCTTGCTGATAGGGCCAATCCCATAATAATAGGGATCCCAACTCCCTCCTTCCCCATCTATATAAGCTTGCTCAGATCCATGGCAAGCTAGTCTTGAAGTCCTGAAGCTTTGCATCTCCTATTCACAAGTGCCTTTGTGCTGAAAAGAATCCTTCCTTTCCCCTAAGGCCCATTCGAGCAAGGAGACCATTGTCACGAGACTCTGGAGAGCTTTCCCTTTCCCCCGGCGAGCTTTGCGAGAGGTGGACGACCGGAGACCCGCGCGAAGGAGGCTGCAGCGTCAGAACTTCGTTGTAACTTCTATTCGTTTACCACTTTAATAGATGACTATGATTATGGTTCCACTCCTTTTTCCATTATGTTAATGCGAGTAATGTCTTTTCTGACCGATGTTTAGTTACGTATGCTGGTTCCTATGCTTGTATCTGTTTGTTCTTTCTGAGTGCAGGTGTTCATCCACGGAGATCGTGGAAGGATTGTGATCTGCCAGGACTGTAGGACGGGGGCATCTCTTTTTCAGATCGAGCGCTGGAATCCAGGTAGGTTCTTATCCCAAATCTTTCATTCGTAACTAGGAGCCTGCGTCATAGCATTGTTTGTTTGTTGCTAGACCCCTGCTGGGGTAGTAGGGATCGCCTCTGTCCGCAGAGGGGATTTACCTTCCCAACAAATTGG